>CM036336.1:15814697-16414697 GCA_020615435.1 Telenomus remus | reverse complement strand
AAAATATTACAACTTGCATGAGTTGCTTATAGCATTTATTACTTCATCAACCCTGTTTTTCCATGTGTAAATCCGGCGGTACAATAAAATGTGAAAATTTATTATTAGAAAACTTCGAAAGTACACCTTTTTTGTTCAAGCAAATAATTCATGGCTCCAAGTCGAAACTCATAATTGAGTTAAAACTACTTGGCAAGTTTTTCAAAGAACCGAGTTTTCTATGTTTGAGAAAAAAATCTAGGTATATATATATATATACGTTCTCATTCCTGTATACGTTCAAGACCAATATCATTGATTTAATTTTAATTGTTGTTTGTTATTTAGTTAATATTTTAAAATTGATTTGAAGTTTTAATGAAAAGTTAAACGACATAATTTTCTCAAGTCTATTTTGACAAAGATTTTCTTGCTGTGCACTTTGAAACTTAAAAATTAGCTTTTCAAAACGTAAACCAGCGGAATAGTTTTAAGCGTATCCATTTTCCGTCTTTCCGAGCTGACGCGAAAATTGTCGAGAAAATAAGTTTTATCGTCTTCGTGTATAGCCCATCTGAACACTTTATTTACTCAGTTGCTTCGCAAAAACATTTTATGAAAGATCCAATATTTGATTAAACTCGCACATACCTATCATTTTGTTTGCGCTGCGCAGTGCATATTCAGATATCTATATATTGTATCATGAATTTTCATATAATATGTGAGAAATTTGCTAATACCAACAAAAATTTTCTTTTTCGAATTCATAATATGAGAAACAGTACAAATTTATCTTATTTCATTCTCTCGCGCGTCCTATGTTTTAATATCGCACAAATTATTAATACATCATATTAAATTCTTGAGATGAAAAAATTTCGAATGGCAATTCTTGTTGACGAAGCTTGTTGTTTGCAATTTCATTATATACTGCTGTGAAAAACGTTACTAAACAAACTTTTATATAAATGCAGGATTTGAGTCACATAAAAGCAGTTGTTTCTACTGCCTGAACGTTCACTAATTTGATTTTGATGAAAACAGGTTCACTTTATGATGGAAGTTGACTATAACATACAATGAAACGATAATCGTAAATCAGCAAAATTTTCAGTTAGGGACATTAAAGTTGTAACTTTGACTTTTTGCTGTACCAAAGTTTCTTTTTCCCTTTCTAACTTTCGCTAGCGCTAACTTTCAACAAATTGAATTAATCAAACCGTATTAATTCATAATCCCCTACCCTCTTGACTTTACATATTGAGCACATTAAGGCGGGAACAACAGAACGAAAATCAATCGATAAAATAAATTCTTCTAAAAAATTGGAACCGCGCTATCCCAAAAGTCCACTTCAACTCCATAAAATTCATATTTACAGACCAGGGTTGAAAGGTTAAAATCACAATTCAACGAGATATACTGGCGCTTCTGATAAGAAGCCCTCTCACTTATTCACCTGCGTATGTACACGTTTATACATAACTTTCTCTATATACATGATCCTAAACTTTTTATTCCGTCTGTTTGCGACGAAAAAAAAGACAAAGTGAAAAAAGAAGCCTGACTCGCGAGGAATCTCGGAATCAAGTCAACGCGAATTTCTGTCTCCACATGTTTATACAGGGAAACGTTTTACGGTTCTTTTATCGTTTTCACCACGTTTTTCTTTATTTGTATTTGTGATCATGACGTAGATTGTAATTTTCCACTGCACCATTTTCAGTTCAGTACAATCAAACAAAACAAAGACGTGCCTTTTATTTATAAACTTAAACGCAGTTTTAAAACATAGAGTGTTTGTTTGATGATAATTTTTGTTGTTTGGTTTCGATTGTTTCAGCTTGTAAACAATTATCTAGATCGGTGCAAGGAATTTTTGGACCTTCAGACCCGTTGTTGGGTGCCCATATACAAAGTATATGCGAGGCACTGGACGTCCCTCATTTAGAAGCCCGAGTGGACTTTGAACCAACTTGTAAGCAGTTTAGCATCAACTTGTATCCTGCGCAAGATCATCTGAACAAAGCCTTCAAAGACTTAATGTCGTTTTTAAACTGGACTAAAGTCGCTATTATCTACGAAGAAGATTTCGGTAAGAACAGTTTCTATTCCTTTCGAAAAATCTGATTTGGCATTCACGAATTTCAAGTAATTATACGGCTTAATCAAATGATGTAATTAAATTTTGCAATTCAATTATGGAAATCAAATTTTGTTCGTGGATTCGTAAATAGATGAAATTTCCAATGTCATTCAAAGTTTCTTTGAACACGCACGAAAGCTTTTGGAACGTCGGTAGCAGATTCGAATGCAGAGGACTCGTTTTGATTTATGTTTGCATTTCTTGTAGTTCTAACGTTCGACAACAATCGATCATTTTCATATTCTAAACCAATAATTCAGGGTAATAAATTTCTTGCACTCTAGAGACCTTTGACAGAATTAACGAATTGTAAGTTCAATTTTTCATCATCAATATCAATCAATCGCTTGTTCTTTATCAATCAAACATTTTCACTTTGACAGTGAATTTTCATTTTAAAATAAAATTTTAATTAGCCAGAAATTAAGTTCACAGTGTACTCGAAAGGGCGTTTTTCTAGTTTCACATTTTCATTTCATATAATTAAAAAGAAAAAAAAATATAAAATACGAAGGAATGTCGCATGGTTTATGTTGAGACCATTTTTTTCAAATAATAATATATGAGCACCTGGTCTCGAGAAATTAAAAGCAAAATTTCGTCGCCAGCTACTTTATAAATTTCACGTAACAGCGGTGTCCCAATTTTAACTGGATGAACGCACGGATGAAATTTCGAATGACATTACAAAGGTGGAGTTAAGAAAAAATGAACACTAACTGAGGTGACAAGTTTCGACTTTATCTTCACATTTTCTCCTTTTGCCTTGACGCTATTGTCTCTGCCTCATATATTTCCGAATCGCCATTAATGTAAAAGTTGTAAAAAAAAAGTCCTCCCTCGTTGCGTCGAAAGAATTTCCAACACTTTCGAACGTTCATTGTACGGCAGTCAATTTCGTTAGTCGGGCGTTCAATTTTTCCATTAATTACTCCATCGTTAATTATTAGGTTCGTTCTCGTATGAAATCTAAACTTAAATTCAACGACATAATTCAAGGTCACATTCAAAATCACCCTCCATCTGACGTTTTACCGATAAAGTTTTTTTTCGCACTCTTCAACTTTTTACCGCTTCACATTTAGAGCTGAGATGAAGAGGTTCATAAAAATGACATCGCCTGTTTTATGAAGCACATATCTTTTTGCAGAGTGCTTCCTGATAATGTTGCATTTATTGATAAAAAAAGTACATCCTCACATTGATGATTGTATTGCACATGTGTTTCACAGCGTCAACGTCTACCAAAGCCGTTACACCAAACTCGAATATAAAATCGACGAAATCGATTCGAATTTTTATTATTTTCCCTGTCTTTTTTCTTTTCCAGGTCTTTTTAAACTCCAAGATTTAGTGAAATCCCCTCCTTCAACACGTACAGAAATGTATATTCGTCAGGCAGGTCCTGGCTCATATCGTCAAGTTCTACGCGAAGTAAAGCACAAAGAAATATACAAATTAATCATCGACACAGATCCTGCACATATGCAACAATTTTTTCGAGCGGTAAGTTCAATTACGATTTAATTAAAGTAAAAAAAAATACTATCTACATTTACTTATCCGTGAAATTTCCCGTTCCAAGTTTTTCGTCGATGTTCATTAAAATTCATCTGAAAAAAAGTAATGTTCGATTAAAAATTGTTCGATCGTCTATATTTGTTTTTGGCAATCATAAGTTTCGATGCAATTTTTACGGTCAGTTGTTTACTGAAGTCCAACTTATGGCATTTAAAAGTCCCGATCGTATGGCCACAATCATATAAACCGACGATGCAATAAACGACTGGAAACGAGTTGATTAATGCGATCGCGAGACTGCATGACGATATAATACATTGGTAAATTATCGGATCTGTAAGCGTAACGCGTTTTCATATATCACCGCGTGCAATTCTTGGCGTTGTTACTGTGCCCGTTACGGACATCTCCACGGGGGAAACTCTGGATCGGTTGCGCGCAGTGTAGGTGGATAGTGGGAGATTTGTTGTTCGTGAGAGGAAAATAAAAATTCCGGACTGGTAGCAACTATTGCACCGAATACCTTGCGACTCGCGCAAGCCGCAGACGCTGCGGGATGTTGCATCTGTATCACTCTATCAAGCGCTTTGAACTTCATGGCGAGTTGTTTAAAGTTCGTTGATGATACCTACAATTATGTTTGAGGAAAGCCGAGAATTAATACTTTCTTAACCACCGTGTATGACGGCTGAAAGAAATGTTAATTACAGCTTTCCATTAGATGGGATTGCTACTTGAATAGAAGGACGATTGAAATCTTATACAAATTTTTCTCTGTTACAGATATTACAATTACAGATGAACGATTACAGATATCACTACATGTTCACAACTTTTGTAAGTATTACAAACATCATTTCAATTATGAAGTTGCAAAAACGAACTGAAATTGTTTGTCGACTGTTGAAATTTGTGAGCGAATATTTGACTAAGGATTCAAAACATTCCTTCGTTTTGCCGTAGGGTTGCACTTTTCTCATTACCTTTTTAAAATTTAACAGATGAAATTTAAATATCGTTCGCATAATTGTAATTTTTTTCATTGAAATTTCCAAGAATTTCAATCCCTTCAAGCATTTTCCTTAACTGAAAAATGTTGGATCGTGAAATTAAAACTTGCAAGTAGCAACTAATTAAGACTGAATGTGATAAACAAAATCTCGTGTCAGTTATACAACGACGACTGACAATCCGCTGTTCAAAATATTTGTCGAAACTGTGCTGAAAATGAAAACCTTTGTGTAAGCTTTGTTCTATTATCAAAAAAAATCTTTCAAAACATTGTTCGTGCAATTTGCAGAGAATTTTTTGAAAATTGCATCGATGGACTTTCCCTTTATGTGCAACTATATAAAAAATTTTTAAAAAATCAATCATAAATAAAAAGTAATAACAAACTTCCAATAACTATTTTGCGACACCCATTCAGTTGGCAAAATTAATTGGTTATTAAGTAGAAATTAATTATTTTCTGAGCTATTCACGGTTGGATAACAATCCTGGTATTTTCCTTTAAGAAAAGTTTAATAACGATTCCACACCAGCTCAACAGTCTGTCTATAGAGTTAGATCGATTTCTTTGGGTGTGGAAAAAAAACGCTTCACCTATGACTAGGGCACAACAGACTTTTTCTTATCTCAACGTCTTGCTTTATCTTCAGATTCTCGGTTTCTGCTCGAGTTTCTTTCAAGCATTTTAATTCCGAAAGGCCCGCGGCCATTCTCATTGAAGCTGGACGGTGCGGAGAGGCTGATGAAATCATGGTTTCGCGATATTGCTTCCATTTGCGAGACGCTCATTTTTGTACTTTTATCGGGGACGAGATGAATGACGCCATTCGGTCTAAATGTGACAAAGTAATTAAGTTTTAAGAGAACCGCGTGAATCACGAGTCTTGTGCGCCTCAAAGCCGCTGGGAATATCGTTACAAGCTGCCCCTTAAGTGACGATAATTTTTATACGCGCGTGCGTTGCTGTTGTTTTCAGACCGTTGTTTTATCAGAATGAAAAAATTAGCAGCTCGTAATGATTGACCCAGTTGAAACTATCCATCTCACGAGAATCGAAACCGAGATTTCATTTCGTCCGTAGAAGTATACCTCCATCAACGAGTCAGGGTCAAGCGAAGCGTGAATCGCCGATTGTGTGTACCTTTGATAAGATACAAATAAACTTGTAATCAACGCTCGTTGACAGGTTATCGGCGAATGATCATGCTGGGATTATTAATCACAGGTTACAACTCAGGTTGATGATGGCGCTTATAATCAGGGCTTAAATTACTTAGCCATACATGAGAACGCTTTGCTACCCTGTCGAGCATTAAATTTGCCACTCAACTTAATAGACCTGAAAAGCGTGACGCTCGATTTCCAACTTGGCACGGACGGATAAAAAATGTCATGCGGTTTTTGTAACCGAATATTTTTCCTGACTATAATACCCGCGAAAAAAAATCCCCAACCTCTTTGTCGCGCTTTGTATTCTTCATGTACGTCGTTCTTCCATGTCTTTTATTTTATTACAGCAATATCCCAGAATATCTGCACTGGTACGTGTGTTCATATATGTATTCAAATTAACTTGTACGAGTTCAAAATGTTCCACTCGTCTATTATTTTTTTTTGTCTCTTGTTTTACGGTCGTTTTATTTCAAATGTGTTTCTGACTAAACGTTGACACGCAGAATGATGTACTTGTGGAAACAATTTTTTTGATACGACATGTAAAATGTTTTATTGTGTTGTGTTTTTTTTTAATTTAAACCGGGATATCATTTTTTAATTCTAAATTAAATCTTCGACGAGTTAAGAGTTGATGAAATAAAAGCGAATTAAAAACAATATGAAATAAAAATCAGATCAAACTTTGTAGCGTGTTTTTTACCAGGTTTTTAAGGGATTTTTTTACTTGGAAGAAATATGATTTGGAAATGTTCATGTCGGACTGGTTTTGAAAGGGAATGACATTTGAGGATGAATTAAAAATATACGAATTCATTTAAAAGTCTTAAATGTTCAGTTGGTTTTTAGAAAGTTCTGTATAAACTTATTAGATCATTTTTTTAAAATGAAAAAGAGAGTTGTTGCACAGTTTTTTCTTGTGATCAAAATCAAGAATACTAGAATAGTTGGAAATAAACAAAATAATTTCATTGACAATTTTAAGAAGAATTATTAACGTTTATTTGAAGTGAAACTGTACGAATTAACGAAATTGTGAAAAAAGCTGCCAAGAGAATATAATCAAATTAGAATACACGTTACGTGACATTCAAAAGGTTATAACTCAATGGAAATTATTCTGACAAGCTATTGTAACAGAAAATAGCACTGGAAAAAAGTGAAAAGGGTGAAATAATGCTTCTAGTACCAAAATTACGTCGATGGAGTAGCGAAGGGTGCTTGAAGTGACCTAGCACGTCAAAATAAAGTCATTGAGATATCTATGGATATGATGTTAATTTGGTATTGCATAGCTTTTACACGAAAGTGGCGTGAACGATTTAGAACAATGAAATTTCCTAAGGATCCTGAACTTCGTACTTTTCTCTGAGCCAACATAAAAAACATTGTGTCCAAATACAAACCTTTTTTCGAAAAAAATCAATACCACTAACCTCTTTTACTTCTTTGATATATTCATTTGAAAAAAAAATTAGAACGATCCTCGTAATGAATGAATTTTATCACTCCAATTCATACATTCCAACAATACAGGATTCAGTTTTAAATTGAGGCTTAATTAAAATTCCATTCCAGATAAGAACAGAAGCTGTGCTTTTTCGTGAATTCGACGATTGAAAAATTGTATTCCAATAGATATACGACTGAGCACGTATGAGAATCGGCGAAAACACTCGACCGCGCGTTTCGTATCTCAAACCGATTTCTGGGCAGGATTTGTCGAACCGTGTTTTGCATGGTGACGCCAGAATCTGTCATAACGAGTGATCTTCCGGGCAGCGGCATAACAACGCGGCGCATTTCTATGGCAAGCTTAGCGGAGACTTATGAAATCCCGTGAAGCGATTGCAGTAATACGGGCGTGTTCGTCGTAAATGCGACGCGGGTCGGCGGACATAACCCGATCGCATAAACCGATCGCTCACAATGGCAAATCTTTTACCATTCGACACACGCTTTTCCACATCAGCCATGCCGTTTTGCATTTCACTGATCATTACGTTCAATACGGATTATTATTTTTCTCTCATATTTTGTCCATAGATTTTATTTGCAGGCTAAGTGAACTAGATTTACCGGTTGTTCCGCTCGAGTTGGGCGAAACTTACTGACGTGATGATCCACGCCGGTGATAACCAAATTAAACCGTCGCATAAAATATATCATCGCGTCGCGAAAGTCAGTTGAGAAAACCTTGATAATAAAACTTGAACATTTAATAATGAGTTATGCGAGGGTGATTTATTTTTCGCGCTACTCGCCAAATCACAATGATTTCAGCATAAATAAAGGAATTTTCTTTAAGAAAATCGTTGCTTTGCCAATAAGCAGAGCGATGAATCAAAACAAAGTGCCCAACTTTTATTATGCTTACGTGCGTTTGAGTATTTATTTAAGCGACTTTACCGCAACGAATGTGACTTTTAAAAGCTTGCATTAATAATATTTCCATTACAGGATATAGAGACGTTTGATCTGGAAGATTTCAAGTACAATAGTGTCAATATGACCGCGTTCCGGCTCGTGGATTTAAAAGAGCCAAAAGTCGTTGAAGTTCTACGCCAAATGGAACGATTTTCGCCGATTGGTCATACCATTTTAAATAGGACCGGCATCATACAGGTTAGTAGACTGTTCCAATCCATTTCTATGCAATCAAGTATTCATTTTTATATGGATTATAATGTTTTCTTCGATATGTCATTCAATTTCTAATAGTTATCAGGAATCAAAATCAAATTGGCTCTAGACAGTCAAATCGATTCAATGTTTAGATATTTAAAAAAAAATTGCAAAAAAAACTGGTTCCGGCCGGGATCGAACTGGCGACCTTCTGCGTGTAAAGCAGACGTGATAACCGCTACACCACGGAACCAACGGGCAAACTGCAACCTCAGTTCAAACTACACACAGTTGCCTCGATAGCTCGCTATTACACACTTAACAATATTAGAACATTTGATGACTGTATTTTCGAATCGATTTTTGAACGATTCATTCACACTAGCGTCATTTTAGAGTTTGAACCATTCGAATCAGTATTTCTTTCGGAAAATATGAACAGAATTACAGGGTTTTACTTCATGATATCTAACGTTGGCTCTGTAAAAATTTGAAAAATTCAGATATTGCAATAAAGCTAATGAAATACGGTAAAAGTGCAGGATGCACCAATTTAATTTTTAAGAATTTTTAATTTAAAACAATAACAAATGAATATTTGTTTCGTGGCACTTGTTGTTCTCATAATGGAAACTAGCAATCAGGAACCAATTAGAGCTTGAACCGTGCACAAAGCAGTATATTAATTGCTATCTACGTACAACTGGTATTTTGATAAATAAAATTGTCACAGCTGCCTTGGGTTAAAAAAAGGTCTAAGTGCGTGTTTTAGAGTTTTCAAATATAATGCATTGGGTGACAAAAATATTAGGATGCACTACTATAAAATTCAATACAATGCAATACAATTCCTACAATTATCTAGCTCAATACGACAATATTGAGATACAATACAATACATACAGTACTGGACTAAATGACAATTTTCGGGTTTTTGAGTTGTTGACATAACTTTTATGTATGTTGCAATTTCCAAACTCCGATCTGATAGAATGTTTCGATACTAAGGAAAGTTTTCTTGTTCGATGGTTTTCCAAGTTTCTCTGAAATTGGAATCACCTAATTTTTCTTTGCGAACACAGATAGCCGCTACAATTCGTCACTCAAAAAACAACACGTAAAATAGAAAAACGAACAAAAAATAGTTTTGTTTTTAACTTAGAATAGTTTAGCATTTGACAATAATTATTGATAAGACAGTGACCGAATAGCAGTAGCGATTTTCAAAAACAAAACAGTGTTTTCATTTTGAACGAAAGAATCAAAATCCAGCGCTTACGAATGCATTTGACAGACAGAATCATAAGCAAAAGCTTATCTAGATGTTGCCATTAAAATTGTCATTTGAACAGCAGAGATAAAAATCTATTGACTTTACGATAAATGTCAAAATGGGAATTGGGCATTCAGATACGTCGCTAAATTACTAAACGGGCAATCAAAATTAACATTTTAATCGTTCAAAAATACCGTCTGTTATTATTGATTGCAAAATTTTGTGATATCGAAGCATAATTCATTCAAAATCAGTTCGTAATTTCGATTTTGCAAGCAAAAATGATTGGATGATGTCATCAATATGAAAAGAAGTTGGCGTACACAAAACGAGTAATTGAACCATTTTACAACGAATAGCTGCTGCATAAATTAATTTCGTTATTCAATACATAATATTAAATACCACTATATTGTTTTGGAAATAGAATATTAATTATAACAACATCCGACCCTTGTTATGTTTTAATGTTAAATTGCTTTTCAATGTTTGCAACTGTCCAAGTTCAAACTAATTTTTGAAAGTCCATTAATAGTTTTAATTTAAAAAAAATTAAATAAACGAAAATCATCTACTGGATACACTGAAGTGTTTACTGCTATAATTATACTCCAATGAGAAAATAGTCATAGGTATCCAAATTGGATGCCAGACCAAGATATAATATAGTCAATAAAATTGATCTTTATGTACTTGTTGAAATACGCCACTCAATTCGACCCGCGTTTGGGAAAAATGTAATCACCAGGCTAATTGTAAATAGTAGCTAACTCGCACGCAGACTGTCAGCACTTACCAGCGGCTAATTAGAAACGGGCGGCAACAAAGTCACATTAATTGCGTGCAAATTTGCATCTCTGACATTCTTTCAGCGCTGAGTAGATATTTTGAAACGAGCGGAATAACTTGGTTGGATGGCCAACTCGTGCGGCATCCGATAGGCTGTCCGATGCAATTTAAATTCGAACCACTTGCTGCATTGTAACGTCATTTTGGTCAAATAATAACGAGACGCGTCGACGTACATACAACTCACAGTGTCACGAACCATTACAGAAAATTACTTTAAAATTGCCATTCGAAATCGAAATACTATTATTTATATTCCACAGGATAATTCGATGTTGGCGTAATTTCATCGGTGGTTGTTCATTTAGTTGAACTTTAAACAGTTAATTGTAAAACTGACAAGTCAAATTACAGATAATCAAACAATTGGATGATTATTATCTTACCATGAAAATTGAATTATTTTATTAGTTATTAACAAATCTCAAAATGCAAATAAATAAAATAAACTCATATCAGGGAACCTTTTAAACGTATGTTTCAGGCAGAACCAGCTCTGGTGTATGATAGTGTTCACGTTTTCGCGCACGGTTTGGCAGCTTTGGACGGCAGTCACGTTTTGACACCTATGAACTTGTCTTGCGACAAAGAGGAGCCCTGGGACGATGGATTGTCACTCTACAATTACATCAGTGCGGTAAAAACTAAATTTCACGTCAAAAATATAAACTTTATCTCTTGTTTCCACACGTATTTACAATTCTCAGATGGTTTTTCCTTTGAAATTTTTTAATTGAACATGTTTATTATTTTTGGCACGTAGTTCAATATAACAGTAACGAAATCGACGGCAAAAACAGTATGGATACTCCGCTTACAACGCTGAAATCGTTTTCGTATCGATCATTGTCACGAACGTCAAAATTTGATTGGTCACTTTGATTTTTTCTCGTCAAAATGTCAAAACAACTTCGGCCCGTTGCATCGGTCAGCTCACCTGGAAATCGCAATATTTTCCATTACCTTTCAAATCATAATTCTTTTCAAAAACCAAGGACAATTCAAACGAATGTGTATTCACTTATGGACGCCAGAACGAAATTTTTTTCTCTACTTACTATCTTCTGTTTCTGTGATTACTTTCTGGAAAACTAAATTGGTGATACCGTGTGTGGTGTTGTAATAAGAAACGCCGTGACCTGTAAACAAAAAAATTATTCCGTCTTACAAAAAGTCAATCGATCTGTATTGTTAATTGTGAGAGTATTTCATACTTATAAAAAATAACGAGCATGTTAGACAAACGAATAACAACTTTCTTAATATGGAGTCCATGTGAGCTGTCGAACTAATACTGACTATGATACATTTGCAATAGCATCGCAGATAATAATTTTTTTATTAGTGCCTTCTCGAAACGTAATCACAGAATCATTTTATTACTCGCAACTGTGAAAGAGTAGTTCTACGAACGACTCGAGGGAAAAAGTTTCTTTCACGTAAAACAGAAAAAATGTTACATCTCATATTCAACTTTAATTTACGTTTGAAATTCGTAAAATTCCTGTCGATCATCGTTTTCGCAGAAAAAAATTAAGACCCTTGAGTGGCTCACACGAGCAATGAAAACAAATACAAAAATCCAATTAACATTTCAATTTTCACATCAGAATTCGGAATTGGCATGCGGCGATATTAAAACGCTTAAACCCGTTGAACAATCGTTTTCTTTCGTGTTTGATGTATTGCTTTTTTGAAATGCATAGAGAATCCATCGTTTTTTCTGAATCCCAATTACGACGAACGTTTCCCACTTTATTTTGTCGCCTGTTTCGTTCATTCATTTGTCATAGCTTTGATTTCAAAATCATATTTGCTCGGCAAACAAACTTTTATGACCGAACAAACAATGTTTCGTTCAATTTCACGATACAATCTCATTGACTATTAAAAGCTTTCTAAGGCTTATTTGGCGATTGCAGGCGGACATACATGGCTTAACGGGTCATATAGAATTCGACGAGGGCAAAAGAAACAACTTCAAATTGGATCTTCTCAAGTTGAAGAAAGAGGAACTTGTAAAGGTCGGCGAGTGGAAGCCCGGAAGTGGCGTTAACGTAACAGACGTGGGAGCTTTTTATGAAACCTCCGCGACCAACATCACTTTAATAGTGATGACAAGAGAGGTGTGCAAATCGCTGCTTTTATTAATAGTCAGTTGGCATTCTAACTGATCAACATTTTGATCAGTCAAATAGTTTTGAAAAAAAAATATTTTTCTATATGATTCATAAAGCAATTTGAATTGAATTGTAAATTTAATTGCCGTAGGAGAAGCCGTACGTGATGGTAAAATCGGGTAAAAATTTGGAAGGTAATGCACGTTTCGAGGGATTCTGCATAGATTTACTCAAATGGATAGCTGGACAGGTCGGCTTTCAGTACGCTATCAAGTTGGTGCCAGACCACATGTATGGTGTTTATGATCCAGAAACCAAAGAGTGGAACGGGATAGTGCGCGAACTCATGGAAAAGGTAATTCATAGCTCAGTGAAAACTGTGCATTATCGACACATTATTAAACACTCACTGATTTAAACGGACATCAACGGCTGCACTTACATTATCGCTGCACTAAAGATAAACGGTGCCGATAGATGAAACGATATCGTCACACGTTGAAGGCAACAATTTTTATCATTTTAACAACCTCAATCCAGGTTATCTTGTTTGAATACTTTTTTAAGAACAATTTTTTTCATGATAAAATAGATACCGACTTGAATGATGGATCGAATTGGCAATCCGTTGACTGAACGTATAAAAATTTACAGATCTAATAATTTACAAAGCAAATTGAATTTGGACGGAGTTTTGTTTTTTTCAATTTCACGTTCGACTGTGACAAATAAATTAAATTGGATTTATACCGGCGCGTAAGTTTTTTCAGCCGTGCGTCGAGCAAGTTGGGGGAAAAAATCGCCGTCCGAAAAAAAAGGTGGTTTTTTTCACCCCGGAACAGGAGTAGTCGTCCGCATAAATGTAACGAATCTACATGAAGCTCAGCTTGTGACACGTATGATCATTTAATTTGACACTTCTTTTAATTTTTATCTTGAAAGTTCAGACGGGATTCATAGACCGCAGATGCTGCCGCAAGTTGTTTGCAATGCAAAAATCAACGTTTATTAAAAGTTGCCATTCCGACAGGCTGATTTTATTATGAGATTGCCAACGCTGCACGAGATACCACCGCTCAGATTCGAACTGAAGTGTGCATTTTACGATGCCATGACTCTGCATGTTTCATGCTAAGCGAACGTAATAGAAATCATTTTTGATTCAAATGATTTCGTTTGCGTGGATTGAAACGTTCAATTAGCACGTTTAAAAAAGTTCTCATTCCTGATTCTCACAATGAAGAACTGCGATAATTTAATCAGAATTCAATTCAAGTGAGTTCCAACGAGAGTCTTTTTTAATACACGAGTGAAAATGAAAGTTTTCACTTTTCATTCAATACAACTTTAAATTCAAGTGTTTTATCAAACAAAATACACGGAGGCAAATTTTAGGCGTTTTAGAATCTGTGTTTGCCTTTTAGAATAGCAACATGCATCTTTTAAAATGAAACTTGAAAGCGTTCGACGGTTTTTAGGTCAAAGCATCGCCTTTTTTAATGCCTCCACTCAAAAGAAAACGGTCTGCATTTTGAGAACGATAATCTCGTGGATTTTGTTCTTATTCAATTTTAATAAAGTATAATTAATTTCTTAGTTATTCATAATAATGAGAGTTATCGGGAAGTCATTTCTGAATTCCATTCAAGTCAGATTCATTTTATAAAACAAACTTTATAATATCATTCTTCAACCGAACAAACAATTCAAAGCATCGTGTTTGAACTTACAGAGGGCTGATCTCGCAGTGGCATCAATGACAATAAACTACGCCCGGGAGAGTGTCATAGACTTTACAAAGCCGTTTATGAATCTCGGAATCGGAATACTATTTAAGGTGAGTCAGACGGAACAATTTTTTAACTACAACCTTTTTTTGTTTCGGCCCAAGAAGATAAAATATTTGTGACATTCTTTGTTTGTTTGATTTCTGTTTTTCGTTTCCGGCTTTCAAGCCTTTTATATATCAAACTGATGCAACCATTTCACTCAGCTTGTCAGAACTCAATTTCAAAAACAGAGAAATTACTGCCTCCACTTTTGTTTCTACATTTTCGTTTCATTCACGAAACTCACTTAAAATAAATCAAGATTACAATCACTTCGGTGCCCGGCCGGGCTTTTGCTGGATTACACTGCCGAAATCCAGGGGACTTTGACTCAATCACAATTTATGTCAACATTTTCCAAAAACTGTTCGTTTTTGATGGAGTCGGCGTGCAAAAGCCACGAAATCAAGCCGAGCGCGATTTCAACTATAAATTAACACGGTAAAAGGAACCAAATCAAGCGACAAACATTTGTTTCAGGAAACGACAAGATTGTATCGGTTTGATATGTAAATGTGTGTAGTCCGATTTTTCTTTTGCGTTAGAACGAAAATATAGAAATGAGGTTTTGCGGGATCGAGGGCACTCGTTCGTCCGCTTTGATTTTCGTTTAACGATACGCAAGTTCGCAGGGGTCGTTTTAATTAAAATCGTAGCGTAACGTAATTTAGGTACCATCCAGCCAGCCGACCCGGCTTTTCTCATTCATGAACCCCCTGGCCGTGGAAATCTGGCTTTACGTCCTCGCGGCCTATATGCTGGTCAGCTTCACCCTCTTCGTCATGGCACGATTCAGTCCGTACGAGTGGAATAATCCTCATCCTTGTCTTGAGAACGACATCGTCGAGAACCAATTCACTGTCAGCAACAGTTTCTGGTTCATCACCGGCACTTTCCTCAGACAAGGCAGCGGGCTCAACCCAAAGGTACAGCATGAAGTGATGCATGGACTACTTTTTTCTACCGTTTAGTTTTTGACCAAATTTTATCGTGACGAACACTCCTTCCTCGTCTTGCTTTCTTCCCAATGTAGCGAAAAGCAACCCAACAATCAAACAAAACTTTTCCTTATCAAAAGGACCGTACAACTTCGAATATTCAATCGAACGCTGCGGCACAGCAGAAAAATAAGTGGTACAAGTGTTTTTTTTTTATTTGCAATTATAATTAGCGCCCATCGATTGGACTTGGTGATAGAAATTCAACTTCGTTTCAATGAGACCACGAACAAGATGAACATTAATGCCGTCTGAAGGATCAATTTGAAAATCGAACGCACCATTCAGGCCGAGTCTGAAGCCGAAGTGCAAACCAATGATGCCCTCGTGTTTTGCGTCTGCGGTATCCCAGCTCGCAGAGATGTTCGATTCAAAATTTTTCCCATTACCATAAGAGTAGCACCTAAATAAACAAGCCATTTCCATTGAATTATTCATGAAACTGCGCCGAGCGCTTATCTCAATCAATTCTTACAGCTGCTAATTGCTCATCAATCAGTTCGACGATTTTTTGACAGGCATTTACAAGTCAATCTCAGTTACCAGCAGTGAACGGAGGAGCAAAGAAAGAGCCGGGATCAACCGAGGTTGGATTTTTGCACAGGTCAAATTTTGCAGATTAACTCCAAGTCGGATGTATCTTGCTTCAGGTGTCCGGGCGCATGCCTTCGCGGCTCTTCTCTTTCATGAACCCACTGGCTGTGGAGATTTGGCTGTCGATGCTCGGTGCTTACGTGATGGTATCCCTGACGATATGGATTGTGGCACGGTTCTCACCGTACGAATGGGTCGAACCGAAACCCTGTTCCAAATGCAACTGTCCTCTGCAGGTAGGCTCCCGTCAAGTGGCCTCAATCCAAATCAAAAATAAAAATTATCCCATTCAAGTCATAAGATTTAAAACTTCCAAAGACAGTTTCAGATCACTCAAGTTTATGAAAATTTATTTTGAGCATTTATTTTTTAAAATCATGATTCAGATCTTTTTTTCTGGTACATCAATTATTTACTGAGTTATTCACCTGTTCAGTTCGAGTCAGTTCGGTTCGAGAACGCGATCGAGAATAAGAAAGCCGTGTGTAATTGTTTATCTGATTTTGCACCACTTGGCGGGGGTCTCGATGTCACCAGGGTGGTCATATCAGAGCCTCGGAGATTGACAGTGACGACATCCCGTCGCCCAGGACGGCCAACGACTTCACTCTAGCCAACAGCTTCTGGTTCACAGTGGGCACCCTCATGCAACAAGGCAGCGACCTTAACCCCAAGGTAATCGCGTCACACAGAGTCGCAAACTTTTGCAGCTTTTTAAGTACCAAGAACCATAGCACCTTGCGAGTTATAATTATACAAAAGAGTGTCTATCTAGAATATCCAGAAGAACGTCAAAGAAAAACGGAGTCTTAATTGATCATTAGCCGAGGGACCCCCACAAGTTTTGATGCGGTAAAAAAGTCGAAAAAAAAGGGAAGTAGAGGAAGAAAGGCAGTCTGATACGGCGGGCAAAATTACAAAGACTTTGCAAAATTGAAATGGAAATTACACGAAACTCGCAAACTTTGTTCGAGCATCCCGCGCGCGGTTTTATGAACTCATCAGTTTTAAACGGCGGGCTAAATTATTTTATTTTTCCACTAAATTAACGTGTAATTATGTCGTTTTAATCACGCAGACTGATGTGACCAGATAATGGATCGCGGCTCGTTCCTTCTCGTTCGTAACTCGATCGAATTTTCTTTATCGCGATATTTAAGTTGGCGGTCTTTTTCAAAGCCTTCCTCGCCAATGTCGATTCTCAAATTACCTTTTCTTTCGCGAACAAAGTTTTCTTTTTTAGTTGACTAATGATCAATTAAATTTTCCGTTCAATAAAATCGAACTAGTTCTGATCAAGTAAATACAAACTCATTCTAATGTGCTTTTTTTTCTTGTCTTTTCTGTTGCTTCAATTAATCGACAAGTAAACTGATTGATTAACTGCCGAACAAAAGAAATTAACTTGTATTTATACGATGAAAAACAACGTGCCGTTGTGATTTCAATCTGCGTAATTTGTCTGACGGTATTTTTGATCGACAACAAGCGTCGAGTCAAGATTATTCTCTCGTTGAGTCCAGAGAGAAAAGGAAGTAATAAAATCAAGCGCTGAAATGCTGCATGTGTGCTCGGTAGTTTGACACTTTGTTTGCCATTTTCATTCGTTCAGCGAAGCTGCGCATGATACTCGTTAGCACGTGATTTTCGTTTAAATTGCTTCTAGTTTTCGTGCCATCTTTTTTCAGCTTCATTTTGTGTGTCCTGTTTTTTATAATTAATATAACTCATTTGTGGCATTAATAAGAAACTCGAAAGCATGCTTCTATGAATATGTGACTTCTCAAACCACAAACATCGAGGCTATTTTAGTCTGCGCATAAAGCTTTAATGCAATTAGACTCCATCTCAAACATATTCACTTTTCAAACAACGAAAAACACTTGTCGAATTTCATCCCGCTGATGTCAATTCGTTAGCATCATATTTTTCATTCCAGTCTTCCGAATCAACGTAATTTGCGTTTGAAATGTAAACCCATAAAAATTGATCGCACAGCAAACAAAAACACAAACGCATTGTAAAACGTAAAAGTTTCTGCCAGGGAACCTTCCGTTTCCAATTCGTGGTAATATTTGAAATTCGGTGCACAGCAAAAAAAAACAAGGAGGGACAGATGCAAAGAGGGGGGAGAGGGAGAGAGAGGGAGCAACGCATACATCATCCTGAGCGTTTCGTACGCGTTTCACTTATCCACCATGTAGAGCACCTCTCGTGTCATTTTCGGCTTGAACTGTAAATCACGATTCCGGAACTTCATAAATCAAGCCGTCGGCGCTCATCCTGCGCATCTCGGTTCACAAAACGTGACGTTTTTCGTACGCCGTCCTTTTTTGCCGCGGGATCCAGGATTTGTTTATTTGCCCAACCCGGCTTCGTGCAATTTGCATGTCATCGTAATGAAGACGCTCAACATTTTACTGCCGCGCGCACGCTAACCGTATTAGAGTTCTTTTTCCGGCAAACAGAAGTTTGTTGTTAAAATCGAGTTTTAATCTTGGTTAGAAAGATGCTCGGGTTGAGAAACATTTTGAGATGAAAAAAATTGGACACATTTTTCTGGCTTAAGCACCATTTTCTTTTCCTTCTGCTCTCATTTGCCTGCTGCGAGTTTTGCAAAAACTTCACAACAAAAATCACTTTTCCTCGGAATTGTTTATTCTTGAATGCAAAAGAACGCAGCAGCATAAAATTTCAATTATAAAAATCATTTAAAAACTATGTTTTCAATGTTTAGCAAAGAATAGGTTGAATAATTAGAAACACTTGTACAAAGAGTTTCTTCGGTAGAGCTTTGAATATTTTTCGACAATTGAAGCAGTTGTGAATAATGCTAATTTACCGGCATGTTTCGAGATAACTGATCCGTGTGTTCGAGTGTGTGTACACTTGGTCTTTCGTTTTACATATATCATGGATTACAATTTACAGTTCTGCATAGGGATACATATAGAATCGTGTGAAATTCATTATTTGAAATGCATCTATTGCGTACACAAATCATCAGTCGTTTAATAGAATAACAGAATATTCGTCATCACGACAGCTTATTTCTAAATGAACCGCGTTGCGCGAGTGAATTAAAATACCTCTTTCATTATTATCTGATAACAAAGTATGCAAAACAATTATGCGCATGAATATTGTATAACAGCTCCGCAAACTCGTTTAGTTTGTAAATAAAAGTAAATACAAGTTATTCGTTTTCTCTTTTTCATCTCGTTAATTTTCATCATGAAAAATATGAGTAAATACAACGCCTATCATTCTATAAACAGCTGCTACAATTTTCAGGTGCATTAATTTGTTTTGTTTGCTTCATTTTCATGCATGAATCTAAATGTGCTTATTCGTGCCATCCGATATTACACGCGAAACTTGCAAGTGTTTACATACTTTTCAAACAAAAGATTTGTTGACGTCAAAGTTGAAGTTGTGCAAAAACATGATATCATTCGCTTGTTCAAGTGTCTGTTTTAAGCCTGCACTATTACGCCTCTAGCCACAAATTTCACCGTGTGCCTACCGAAACTTCGAGCACGAACTTTTTCAATTTCTATTTCTCTTTATAGAAAAGCGTCTCGATATATGTTGCAAGCATGATCTTATTATCACAGCACCAACACGCATGAAATATTCATGCCTAGTTTAAGCACGACGATACTTACTGCACGCAGTTTGACAGCTTTGCCTTGTTCTTTCGAAACTAAAAAGTCACAACGAAAAATAGCAACAAATTATTATCACTTACTTTCTGACAACAAATGAAAGAACGAAAAGTTAACTGAGAGATTGAAACAAATTCATCGCAATGATGAAATGCTGATTTCATAAATAATAACACGTCACAGAAAATTGGTGCTAAACGACTCTGTGCTGGCGCGACACATGTGGGGTTTTTGTCAATTTTTGCCTAGCAATTAATTCTTGATTCTAATTTACAAACTCATCACTATGTGCATTAATAACGTTTTTTCCTTTTAAATTGCTGTCATTTTTATCTTTCACCGTTAGCTTCAAGGGTGAGACAGAGAAGAATCGTCGTTTTGTTTTTTGTTTTACTGTTTTTTTGTTTGACGCACACATGGTAGTTTAATTTTTAACGGGTTAATTACGCGAGCCAGGGTTAAATAAATAATTAGCGGTCGAGAGGACAAACTGATAACAAACTTCTGTGTTTTTGCTGAGATTGCTCGCGATAATTCATGCGAGCGTAAATTTTTCTCGCTCGCCAAGATTCTGTCAAGTACAAAGGCATGTAAATATTTAAAAATAAAGAAGAAAAAACGACAAGGAGAGAGGGCAACGGGACAAGCGAGGGGCGCGAAAAATACGAATAGTTCGCCTCACGAATTTCGCGAAGAGTTATACTGCTCTCTTTGCCAGGTCTTTTCCATATAACACAGTGAAAATATACGTAGACGCGCTTGCATAAAAGTTTTTCAACCCCGGCAAGGTAATATCCCGCGAATTTATCCGCAAGGCGTTTCATTGTTTTCGATATTCTCGGGTAATATCGTTGCCGCGTGACGAATAAAGGAATCGTCGTAATTAAGCCGTGGAAATAAAACAGAATATGTTTCTTCTCAGCGCCGTTCTCTTTATTTGCGGGCCGCAAAAAAAAGTATTCGTTTGTATGTGAGTTTTTGTTTCGCGCATCATTGTACGTTGTTATTACTCGTAAATAATTATTCATCGTGTTGGAGAGTTTCGGATGATTTTACAGTTTACGTATATACAACCAATTGTTAATTGTTATAATGTGAAATTGATACTCGAAACAATACGCAATCTGATGATATTGAAACTTCAATGCAAGAAATTGCAAAAATGTTGCCGATAAATGTGTTTCGACTAATTGTCTGTTTATTGCTGTGATTCGTCGTTGAATTGAGGGCACTGATTTGATAGCAGGTATATTATTGGTGTTACGGTTAATGTATTTCACATATGTATCTCTATGTTTGTCTCGGACAATCAATCTTATCGACTATATACATATGCGGACATTCCCAATACGATCTTGTAGGACTTAGCTATGCATTTATGTCTATTGATCTGAACTTGAATGTCGTGATCGAAGCGTCATGTTTTTTTTTAAAAAAAATTCAATATCCTTTTTTATTCATCACGTCACGTATTCAGGGAAAACATTCGTACTGTCGTCAATTTCATGACGAGGAAAAAAACGTTAGGCGCTAAAAACCACTCAAAGAAAATCGAACGTTTTGGTTAGTCGGTTTTGATCGGAAATTCTTAACACTTTGCTCGCGATCGGCGGTGTTTTTGTGCCAAGAAATTTCTAATAATGTTTAGCTCATAATTCTCGTGCATAAACGAGCTCTTATATTGCATTCTTTCATCTTGAGTTCGCGGTTTCTAACTGCCTTGGCACCTTAATATCGCAGGTTGATGTGTTTTTGATTGATCCTATTGGAAAGAATGCAAAGACGAAGGAAAGGAAAATGTGTTGATCATAAAAAATGATGGCGCTGCAGAGAGCGCCGAGCGTTGAATAAAATTGCATGTTTTACTTTTATCAATGTCGGTTATGGCAAATAAATGAACGACTATTTTCGATCAATCAATTTTCGGCTGCCACATTTTCAACATAAATATGTCCTTTTTGCGCGTCACTGTCGTTTCAATTTATTGACGAGTTTCTCAGGCGTCCGATTTTTATAGCTACACGCTTTTGATGAGCTAATCGAAATACGAACCCTTAAACTTCGGGCACTTTCGTTTTTTCAGCTGCCAAATCGATGGACAAATTCAAATTGTAAACTTAAATTATGCAAAATCTTCTTCAGAAATGAATTATAAATTTGATAACAGTTGTTTGAATAAACTGCAGATAAAAAAAAGGTTATTTGCCATTAACGAAACATCAACTCAGTTTATGACGATAAAAATGAGTTATTAAAACGTGCACTTTATCGATTGGTTTCAATTTAGGTTGTGGATGTAATTTTTAGTAATAACGTGAAAATGTAATTGGTCGAGCATCTGAATAAATTTTGATTCCATGTACTTTACCAGGCGACTAGTACGAGAATAGTTGGCGGGATCTGGTGGTTTTTTACTTTGATTATTATTTCGTCGTACACGGCGAATCTGGCTGCGTTTCTTACAGTCGAAAGGATGATAACGCCGATAGAGAACGCGGCCGATCTTGCGGAACAAACAGAAATATCGTACGGAACATTGGAGGGTGGAAGTACCATGACGTTTTTTCGAGTAAGTACTGTAATGTAGTATAATGTTCTCAACGAAACATAATCGTAGAGTTCAGCGTTCCAAACAATCTACAACGCTGTTCAATGTGCACACGACTTCTTCAATTTCATTTCCTTCTTCATTTTCCGTCAAACTAACATATTGCTTCATAAAACGAGTGCACTAATTTGAAATACGATATGACAAGAAACTGCAATACAGCAAATTTCGCATGCCGTATTTTTCATGTACAATTTTTTAAAAGAAATTTTTAACCAAACATATTAAGTTCAATCTACAACTAATTTTGGCGAAAAACAGAAGACGATGAAAACTTTGTAATGATAATGACGTTGCAAAACGAATCTGTATAATTTCAACGTTTCCATTAATATTTATGTGGAATTCATCTTTGTGAAAATTGTCAAGTACTCGGAGCACTTTTGAGTTGATGAACATCTTTTGGTGGAAATGTGATTTGTAGTTATGAGGTACCCTTCAATATGATTCAGCTCAAAAATGTCTCGAATCATATTCATTGCAATGCATTTCATATTTGCGCATTAGTTAACTTTGAAATTAAAACAAAACATTACTTGGAATAAATTGTTGAATGACATTTCAAATTGATGTTAGAGTGAACATTTATTATGAATGAATTTAAATTTAAATACTTAATTCAATTGTTGACACATTTCATTGAGTCAAACAAAACTTCTGAACTGTAGCTGGTGAATGCTTGGCAACTTTGAAAACTCATGGAAGTGAGAACTAAATCAGAAATCTTTGATATGATGGTTTTAAGTAAGTTAAATACAACCAAGCCCATCGTGTATGGTTAAACGAAGTTTATCCTATTACCATAATCTCGTTAGTTGTGCACCTACACTGTTTAATATGAACAAAAAAACGATTTTAATGAAAAAAAATTATTCTGAATATTTTCATTCGCTTGAGCGGGATTTACATCTACGGTTCTCACTACTTGTAACATATACGAAAAGTCTGGCATAATATGATTCTGAACTTTTTGTAACTCTCAAAAATGACACCGGTTTCGAAAATGATTTCGCCGACAAACTCACTCGAACGAAAATAAGGTCACTGGAATTTGTCGCTCGGATTTCCAACATTATTCGAAACACTGAAGAATAAAAATTAAATGCAATTATTTATACGAACAAAACGTTCGTCATTTCATGGACACAATTAATATCCATCCTTTAAATCATTGGAGTTCACATTTCACGGAAAATGAATCTCATTAATATTTATTAGAACGGTTCATGTATTTAATATCACACGTTTGGAATCACAATTAGATTCAATAATTCAATGAATGCGAACAATTTGTTGTCATTCTGTGGATGTTAATTCATTTCTTTTGTTTTGTTTTTGACGTTTGCAGGACTCAAAAATCGGGATTTACCAGAAAATGTGGAGGTTCATGGAATCGAAAACGCCGTCTGTGTTTGTATCAACGTATGAAGATGGTGTCAAAAGAGTGCTCGAGGGTGATTATGCATTTTTGATGGAATCGACGATGCTTGATTACGCGGTGCAAAGGGATTGCAACTTGACACAGATCGGTGGTCTTTTGGACAGCAAAGGCTACGGAATAGCTACCCCTAAAGGTGATTGCGAAATTCATATTAATGCTCTAAACGAAAGGAACAAAACTGTTCCCACTCAATTTCCAATTATTTACTTTCGGCGAGAACTTTCGTCCTGTGAATATACATGAGAATCGCATAATCGTAACTTCTAAATTACCATCATAACTTTTTAAGTAGCTAACATAAAACCATGAAATGAGATAATTTGTCCGTGAGAATTATAGTTTAGGAGCAAGAACAAAAAAAATGTGATGCTAATTTTCCATCTAAATGATTTGCTTTTATAACGACAACTTGAGATTTTTATATCCGTTTTCCATAGCACTCTTTACTTTAATAACCACTATGATATCTCCGGCTTGAAACTTTATCAAACTTCCTAACTCGAGATTACGTGTGGACAAACTTGTTATTCCGTAAACTTCATAATCGAAATTCGCTCTGCGAAAAAATTGTTCCACCAATAGTTGGCTAATTGTCTTGTACTAAATAATTTTCAAAGCACAAATATTCGTTTTATGAATATTAAAATTCCTGTTAAACAAAGTGGAACAAGTTATTATGATTAAACTGGTTGAAACAAATTATAGACTTCCATCGGTTGGCGCTTATTTTTTCTTATTTCTTCTTTTTGAATATTTAAAACGAGCCGGACACTTTGGTCGACCGATTTTTCAACATTTTGACAGCGACAAGTCGCTAAGATATTACATTTTATGCATTATACTGTAGGTTCCCCTTGGAGAGATAAAATATCCTTGGCGATATTAGAACTACAAGAAAAAGGTGTGATACAAATTCTTTACGACAAATGGTGGAAGAATACAGGCGACGTCTGCAATCGAGACGAGAAAAGCAAAGAGAGCAAAGCGAACGCACTCGGCGTTGAAAATATCGGTGAGTGTAATTATAACGAAATTTAAATTGTCTTATTGCTCCTCTTTATTTTCCCTGCAATTTGATGATGCGATAATGAACAGTAGGATACCTATCCCACGACAACAAAGCACAATATTACCATCTGAATAATTATATTACATTACGATTCAGCACACTAAACTCGGATTACAAGCATGAAATCAATTTTCTGAATTTGTATTTGCAGTAACGTTACAATTCGTAATTCCGCGCATTCAGATTAGTTTCCGCTCGAATTGCAGACCAGCGAAGGAAGCGAATTTTTAAGTTCGATCAGGAACTTTGAATTAACATTCTGCATTACGAATTCGACGATTCAATTTTCAATCGATCATCAAAGCCGCCTGAGAGCCGCGCATATTGCGTCGGGATGCTGAAAAGTTGGACGAAATAAGCGTCGGACGAATTTGGCCGCGATAACGAAGCGTTCGAAACAAGACTCAAACTTTGCGTGGAAGAAATTACTTCGTTACATCTTCAGGATGACTAGCGCTGTCGTTGAGTTGCGAGCGAAAAAAGAAGGAGCCGAAGCAAAGTGCCGCGACACCGTCAAAGTGCATGGAAAATCTTGTCTTGAGTTTTCGCAACGAATTCCGCCGTTTCCGGCTAGCCGCCAGCTCGACAGTTCTTTCCACGCGAATTGCAACAAGTTTTCACCGCGACAATACTTCCCTTTTTTTGTTTTGTTTTGCTTTTTTTTCATTCAATTTCCATCTCTATTTTGTCGCGACTGGTTGCGAAATGAAAACGAATGTTACATCCAATTTACTTGCTCGTAATTGGTTTAAATCATCGAAGAAAAATAAAGCCATTTTTCGTGCAGTACCGGCTTTGAGAGTCGTGACTAAAAATTTATAGAATTTCATTTTTTGTTAAAGTAAATGCATGTATATTTGAAGTTATATTAAATTTCTTGAATGTAAGTGCAGTGGTTCCAGTGGTAGAATTAAGACGTTAATTGGAATCTCGTTTTGGTACCGACGTCAAACGAAATTGTCCTAATACCAGGCAACTTCTCAAAGAAGAGTTGTCCATATTATGCGCGTTCTCTAAATTGGATGAAGACAAGTAATTTTGGTACCATTCAATTAGAATATCGTTTCGTTGGAGTATTCGGTTTGAAAAATTTTAGTCCAATTTAAAATTTCATAAGATAAGACGAGTTTAGTAAATGCAAAGTTTTTTCTTAGATGGAACAACTTTTTTCGATGAAAATTTGTTTTCGCAAATTCGATGTTTTGGAAATTTGACGTCCAATCTCAAGTTTTATAAAATGAAACGAGTTTAGTGAAAACATATTTTTTTGTTCGATGAACAAGCTGCGTGCTACCATCAGTTTTTTATACCGAAATTCTGAATTAGAAACGCGCGCTAGCGAATCTAAATGTGAAAATTTGTTCGTAATTTTGAATTTATATGCGTAACTATGTTCTGTAGCAGTAAACATCAAGAAATGAAATGCGGAAGGCGTTGTGGTGCAGCTTTACAGTCTTTCACTTTGTTTTATTCGTTTGTTTTCAATTCGATCAGTTATTATTGTTTACTTAGAAGATTGAAGGTCTCTGATTCAGTTGATATATTTGGTTACCGATAACTGGATGGGAAGTACCAATGATACGCTCATTAAGTACATGAAACTAACTAAGCTCACACAGTAATTAAACATGAACCAAATATTTAGACCCATTATTTTTCATCCCCAATAATTAGTCTCATTAGTGGTACAAACTCAAAGAGTTATTACAAACCATAAAATTATTGTATAAGATCCGAAGCTAGTAGTAGACAACGTTATTTGTCAGACACACCAGATGAAATTTTAAGCGAAACATAAGCGCGTTGGCAAATTTATGGAAAATTGATCCATAATGCAACTCAATTTTTGCTGTTTTGCTCAGGGGCAATTACTAACGTGCTTCTTATTGAACATAAAACGCAGGATGTTCTCAATTCTGGTGTGCATCGTCAAAGCGCTGTTTTGGAGAATATTAATTTCGAGCAAGCTGATGCTAGATTTTCCAAAATGAATCAAAAGGCACCGACTATCAGTTGACTTGTGCGAACCAGGGTTGTGTACAGAAGGAACGAAATTTCAACTAAATAACAAAAATTGGATTAAGAGAACTGAGGGGGGGGGATGCCGTTTCAAAAGTACCGACAGTGGCTATTGTGAAAGAAGGTTTTTTGTCTGCTTCGACCGAGTTTCTTTTTGAATCGCCTCGACGTGTTTGCCTGTGCGAAACTTTTTCTAACGGGCGCCCGCAGTACAAACTCGACTCGATTTGAGTATGTACGTGTCGTAATCTAGATGAAGCCCTGCTTAATAATGATGTTTGTTGTTTTACAGGTGGCGTGTTCGTGGTTCTGCTGTGCGGTCTCGCCATTGCCATTCTCGTGGCGATCCTCGAGTTCTGCTGGAACTCCAAGAAAAACACCCAGTCCGACAGAGTAAGTAACCAGCAGCTCCTTTTGCCATTCTTGTTCTTATCTTTGTGCTCGCGCTGAAATGTTTTTGATTAATTAAGACCAACGTACGTTGCTCATCTTCGCGAATTTCTCTTTCTGAAACAACTCTGATTCTGCTCTTTTTTTGCAATTCCTTTTCCACCTCGACGGTTTGCAATTAGTTTGATTTGAAAAATATTGCTCGAATGAATATCATATTTCACGTCTATAATAGTTTTCGTAGTGATGAGATTCGGCGTCAAATTTTTCTGTTACACTATACCTATAGAGACGAGGCATCAATCAAATTGAGCCCGCAGTCATGTCGCGACTCAATGAACTCCGCGACAATAATAATAATGACGGAGGTGGAAAAAAAAAGTTCGGCTCGAAATTGCGGAAGTTTGTACAATAATAGCACTCGCTAGTGAGATATTTCAGATTGAAAAATATAAAAGATCACTATTACCGCAGGTGTTGTAAGGCGTAACTTCCATGTAACGACAGTTCTTGTAACACTGTTGATAAAAATATGCTACTGGCAGAAAACGGTTTCGGCAAAGAAAATTTTTAAGAAAAATCCAATCAGAGAATAAAGTTTTGTAGGCTGTTTATTCGATATAATTATCGGGCGCAATAGCTATATGAATCGGAGCATTTGGATCCTATTAAACGTCAACTATATTCGTTGATGAATAATTTATTCAAAACTCGAGTATTATTGCGAAGGTCTGGATTAAAAATGTATTTGAAACGAAGCTCGAAGAAGAATTTAGTAAATCAAATTCACGTTTCAGGAATAAAATAATCTGCGACTTTTTTAATTCGAGATTAACTCGTACAATGTAATAAGGCAAAAAAATCCTTTAAACGCGGCGGAATATTGTGAACATGGAAATTGCTTGATTAAAATCATTTAAAAATGTTCAACAAATATGCATACAAGGCTGAAAATAAATAATCAATGTTCCAATAACTTAATGATTGATTAATGATTGACTTAATTGATTGAATTGATGATTTTCAATCATTGAATCATGGCATGATTATTTAGATTACTTGGTCATTGATCATTTTTTCTCACTCTGTAAATCAATTTAAATTTACAAAAACAATTCCGCATTATTTTACTATGTACCTACAGCACTATGAGGACCGAAATTGCTTTTTAATAACAAAGATTAATTGGAAGAATTTGTCTATCCCTGTTTTAACTGAAATATATATTCAAAATACTCGTTTCAACAAAAATATCGACGATAAATAATTATAAATATCGATTTACACTTTTTTCTACCGTTTTTGTATCACAAATTGGACGGCTTTGGCCAGTCTCTGTTCCCAGGTAGACAATAATGTAATAACTTTTATACCAAAATTGGTAAACGTTCGAAGTTCACACAGTATTGAAAAACTTTAAAAAAATAAAAATTATCTAATTCCACAATATGTTGTGAAACATAAAAGTTATTGCAATTAATCTATTATATTATTATTATTCGATTATTGTCTAATCGAACAAATTTGTTCACTCGGTCCTTGTGGTGTTAACCGTAACTTGACTTTTGATGCCTGGTTTTATAATTTTGGATGTGCATGCACGGCTTCATTGTTCAACCCCGTCGTTAAATCGGACTCTATCAAATCGACAAATTGATCCGAACGGAAACAGTCGGTGTGCGCCGAGATGGCATCGGAATTGCGGTTCGCCTTGTGCTGCGGCTCGCAACAAAGGTCGCTTGCCAAATCGCGCTCCTCCGCGGTCACCGCGGCGTTATCGTGCAGTCATTGCAGTCCGAATTCTTCGATAAGAAGAAGTCGATATTATTCGGTCGGCCATGAAGAGACCACCTACATTCCTAGCATCGAGATCACGCGAATAAATGGTGTAAGTTCAGTGCAGCACAATTTGGCCTCGAGCACATACTTCCTATACGGGGCCGCCTCGCCCCGCTGTCGCCGCTGAGTTGATCGCATTTTTTCCCCGTAATCCCGACCAATTAGTTGGCCATTTTGTCTGTCCCCTTTTCTCTCACGCCACGATCTTATTAAACCATAAAAATCGCAGTAAACTCCCGCGCCTATGTATCACCATTGTCGTCTGGGGGCTCCATGCACTTGATTTGTAGCAGCTTCGATTATTATCTTAACTTCGCCTCCAGTAGTTAGTCAAAGAACCATTCTGTAAAAACTGAGATTCTTTTTCTTTTCATTACCTCCTTATTTTCGATTCTAGAATGTAAATCATTTCTTGTTTAATTTCAATTCATTGAATTGATCTAAAAGTAACAGTAAAAAGTGAATAAATTACGCAGTTGATTAAATTACGTATACAGATTATTGTAACTTAAAAAAGTGCAGTTAGAGTGTCGCGTAAAGTTTGTCTATTTTTTGTTAGAACAAAAGCAAGAATAACGAATAAGGAACAAAGAGCGAGTCTTATTTCAGCTAATTTTGTTCAAGTCTTCTTTCTCGAGTGGTGTTGAAGTTCTACCTCTAAGCACCAGTGCTTTAATGCGTGCTAACAATTAGAGATAAGCATTCAACTTTACAAATAACATCTCCTTTTGAGCAGCATTTGCCACGGCTTTTTAATATCCATAATGAATACATTTTTTCACGAGGAACTTTTATTTTATAATTGTACCAAAATTAAATACTTTATTAATCTTGATGAAATGAGAATTTGCGCTAAGATAATGAAGGTAAATGTATAAACATGATGAGAAGTATGATTAGAGTATGACAGTGTCGTGATTCAATTAATTGTAAACACGATACGAGGATCTATGTAACGGGTGTTTACACTGACGGATGTGTTTGTACATCTACTGACAATATTACGAGCTTTGCGTCGGCTATTATTCAACAATTTTTTCCGCCGTTGTTTCACTGACAACTCAATTTATTGAGTCAACTGATACTTTGCTCATCTTACGTTATTTTCCACTCGACGCCGTGACGTCTCTGTTTTCAGATATCATTTTCTGGGATAACATTGTTTTCAGGCGAATTTATATTGGTATTCAAATTCGTTGTTCGAGTAAAAAAAAAGGGGGAATCCAAACTCGTGAGACAGTAAGGTATATCGATTATCCAAGAGCTTCCGTTTCTCTTTCCGTACTTGACTAGAAATGCAAAATCGTTTTTCTTTCTCTCGTCCAATGACTCGTGAAATTAAGACGGCCAGAAGTATAAGACGAGAAGAGAATTATTAGATTCCATGATTCTCACTACACAGACTTGTTTTAATTGCAAAACCATAAGTTGAATTAAACCAATTAATTGTTTAAAAACTCTACGAACTTTTGCGAGCGAATCATTTTTCCAATATTGCAGGGCTCGTTCATAACGTACGAATAAAATATTTTGAATAGTCAATAACGTAACTCGTAATATAATTTATTTGCTTCAATAAATCCGAATCTGCGAAAATACAAAGTTCAGCGGGTGGTTTTAAATTTGCATCGCGGGTAGTGAATCTAGCGAGTCAGTTTTGAAGTGACGAACGTAATTTAAAGGTCACATTTCCGAGTTCACACGCAAGTAGCTGCAAATTATTACGTACGAATTTGAATTCGGCGAGTTTATTGGTCGGAGCGTAGGAAAATATCAATTTTGACAATAACGTCGCCGAATCGTTCAGCTGCAGTGCGATGGCAACATTCGTACGAATGTTTTCAAATCTAAGAGAATGCAAATGTTATTATTCTGGCAACACCGGGTCTTCCAGGAATTTAAAGTTCATCGGTTGCGCGAATCCCTGAGCACTTGCACAAACTTTACGACAGTTTTATGTATTCGGATATAAGATTAGGGGTTACAGATCGCAGCTATAAGGGACCGGATCGGTTCAAAATACTCGACCATAAAATAAACATTTCGCTCGGTTGAATTTTTATAATTAAATCTGCTTTTACGACGCGAGCAGATTTTCATTTCGTACGCATAAAACGAAGACGTCTTTGACGTGAAATTGTGCTCAAATTTGAAACGAACCTCTGTTACATAAATGTTACAAACGTGGAATAAATTTCAAATTGAAAAAAATGCTTTGAAATCAAGTGCCTGATATTAGGCAATTTCAAATCTAAAGCTTAAAGCTTCATGTTTTCAAATGTGACACAGTTTCTGAAACCGCGAAGAGAGTATTATTTTTTCTTTTCCTTGTGCATACAACTGTATAAAAAATTACATACCTATTATACCAGTAGAAAAACGATGAACATATGCACTTTGAAAAAGAAATAAAAATCCATTTCTGAAATGAGTTATTAAACAAATTAAAACGGGGACCGAATTCGAACATTTTATTTTTACCAGATTGAATGTAATACAAAATTTGTATAGTCGTCGTGTTTTTAGATGTTTTTTAGTATTTCCAGTAGAATTCATGTCTTTTATATCACCCTAAATAAAAACATCTGATTTATTCCTTTCAACATGATATTGTATGAGGGAAAAGCAAACGATGCGTACTAACTGGTATGACTCAACATTATATAATATATCGTTCCTTTGCAAAACCATGAAATACATCCTTTCCAATTTCAGATCATTTATTTATTCAAAAATATTCGTTTGAAATTTCAACAGTAGTTTCATTTTCATTCTTGTCATTACAATTTTGAAGTTTTATTGATCGACCAATACTTGAACTTGGTCAACTCTCGAAACTTGTGTAAAGTGCAAGCCCAAAGTTGTCGTTATTAAGACATGTTCGGACTACACTTTGGGCCAAAGATATATTCCCTCTGTCAATAACTTGTCGTTAGTACATCAACGTAGTCTAATAAATATTCAAATCGCATAATCTATTAACTGTTAACGGCAACGTTTTGTTAACCTAACAAATCCAAATCCGGATTTTTAAATCCAAATAAAGAAAATCGTAGTAGCTTTTGATATCCCAGCGTAAGTCAGGATAATCGGTATGATTTGAAAAGTCAGCTTTAACATAAATATCGAGGCGTCCAAGCTGCTAAGTTGATTTACAGTATGAAATAAAGTAAGATTAGTGCAGCTCTCTGCTAGATAAACGTCAAAAGGTTCTGTGCGCCGGACGGATAAATATGGTAGATGCAAGCGCATTGAGATATGTAACGGTTATGCCGGCTGACTTCGCAAACCGCCTCGCCTACATATCTTCGACTTGTGGGACAAGTCGGAGTTGGCTTAAGCAAGCGAGGGAGATTGCTTTTGCCAAAAAGCGAGACGGGCTTTAATCGTCGGCCGAAAGATCTTGCTCATTGAAATTGTTGGACATTCCAGCAGGAGACTGGCGCGCTGCCGATGAAGGAGATGAAGAAATCATTGAGCTTCGATCAAGTGGGAGTGGATCGTGGCGGCAACACCTAGCACAGGCTTCATCCTCATCATCAACAGCAGCCGCAGTCATGCAGAAACACTCCGACGCACACTCGTCATATGCACTGCCACTCGCACTCCCACAGTCACAGTCACTCGCACAAACATCAGCAAGCTCGCCAGAGGAGAGGATCTTCGGGCATTGCGCTGGGTCAAGGTGATGTATTATTTTACTAACAACTACAACTTTTTAGAAAACATTTTCATTTCATTTTTTTCCGACACACCAAAGTTGATCCCGAAAACGTACTAGGACGTTAAAATAAAACTTGTATCATTTGTTTGTAAAGCAAGAAAAGCTTCTATAATTGTGACAGTCATTCAAATTAGAAACCCAGAAACTAATTAAGTTTGCAGTTTACTTAATCCAGAATGCATTTTTCTCGATTTTTCTGTCTTTTCTTCGTTCAATTGTTTTTAACCATTTTATATCGATTTAATATATATAACTTCATGTTCTTCCAATCTTGTAGAGAAAGACGGTTATTTTCTACAAACACATTTTTTTCATACACTGTTCTAAATTTAATGATGAGAAAAACGCAGTTTATTCGTGCAAACATTAAAAACTTTTCAAAAATTTAACTGAAAATTAAAGCGATATGTTAGTTTCTTTTTGATATTGAAATATTTTTTATAATTTGAATTAATTAATTTGAATACTTTTCAAAATAACTTTTCTCTCATTACGTCCTTTTAGCTGCTTTCAAAAGCAAAATCAAAATTCATAACGTTTTTACCAAGCTTTTGAATTCATTTCGTACGGAAAAAATACTTTCATCAATGCAAATGTAGGAATAGTCGGAACACTGAAAATGCAATTCCGTTCTGATAACTTCTGATACCTTAATAACTTTTTGTATTGTCTTCATTGTACAATATTCTCCGTTAAATTTTTTTTTCAACTACAAAATCTCAGAGTAATAATTCATCCTTAGTTGAACATTTTGATAAAACACTTCATAACATTTGATGCAAGCTCTGATGCATGTACACCGTTCGAAACGAGACTATAACATAATAAATTTGACGGATCTCCATTGTACATACAACTCAAGATTGATAACATAACAAAGCAAGCATAATAATTCAACATATCATCCATTTCGAGTGAACTACATCTAAACACAATTAAACATCATTTCGTTCGTCGATCAAAGTAGACGCGTAAAAGAAAGCATCCACGGACACTCGAGTCAGTTCTTTGTTACCAGATTTCAAAAAAAAACTCTAATCGAATCACAAGCAACGGTTCGAACAAATCATATTTCGCGGCACAATCGCGCCTCTCAAACTTGCACAAACTCTCGGCTTCAAACGATATTACATTTTCTTTGTTACAATAAGTACAAAAAGATTGAACCCGTCCGAGTCTTTCATTTCAAGCGTGTTATTATTGTAACTAAAAATTTGTCGCATTGGAGATTGTGTCATTAAAAAAATGCACCGTACCAAGACGAAATTGATTGCGCCAAAGCGCGGACACATTTTTCACAATTCACAAAGTCCATTGTTTATCGCATTCATCCCGAAATGCTCTCCGCAAAACTCCATCCGTAATAGGAAATGAGTTGAATTGAAAGTGCAATCAATAATCAAGCTCCTCGGTCGGAGCGTTGTTCAATTGTTTGTCGCGCAGAAACGCACACCGGGCAGCCAATTAAACGGCGCCACAAAGACACTTATTTTTCAACCCACGAGCCTCGCACTGTGCAACAACCAGAGCGCTCTGTAAATCTGTCAAACTTGCTCGCAACTATAATCCGTTTGTCTGCAATTCGGCGATTTTCAGGAGGTGACCACGCTGAAAACATATTGTGGAGGTTTGACTGCGACCTGGCCGGTGAACCGGACGTCGTGATCTCGCCGCCACCGCCCCCTCCGCCGCCACCGCCGCCGCCGTCCGCGTCGGTGTCAAGGACCACGACCCTCTGACCCATACTTGAGGAGGTGCCGACGGGCGTGCCCTCGCAAAAGGACCAGCCGTCGCAGCCCTCCGTGATCGTCATCAACGTCGATCAAAACAAGGAAACCTGCTTATAGCCCACATAACGAATTAGGCCCAGGGGGCCCATCAAGTCCATCCTGTAAATCTTGTACAGTCTAGAAACTAACTTTAGGTAAAATCAACAAATTTCATAAACAAACAAAGGTGGGATGAGACGGAAAGACGGAAAAGTAACAAGCGAGTGCAATTTGCATAAATAATGATAAACAACCGGTTGTCACATATCTGATATGTTTGTGAACGCGTTCAGCAACGAAACGTCGATACCAATGAAGTGTTAAGGGATTGTGGATTGCGAAACAACACGCGGTCAAAATATTCGTCAACACCCTGTTTTGACTAGCAGAAAAGTTTGTGCACATCTTGACACTCGTATGTCGAGCGAAATTCAGTTCAGTAATGTTTGGAAGGGTTTTGGACAAGGTTCAAAACTACATAACAGCCATTGGAAAAAGTTTTTGTTATTTCAGATTTTTACATGTTAACAACATTTGATAAGAGGTTTAGAAACAAATTTTGTACTAGTCAAAGTACGGTGTAACTTTTTGCCGGTACTGTAACCGAACGAATTTGACATAATAGCCCAAAATAGAACAACCAATCCAGGAAAACAGTACTGTCTTACACGCTACATGTCTCCTATATGTATCTTGAACCGCAGATGGGAGTGCTCGCAAAGCAGACAGTTTGTCAGACACGTTTACGATTACATTCAAACTTAATTGGTATTTCAAATGTTGGTTTTCAAAATCGTCTCCTGGACAACATTTTTGTACATTTTGTCTTTTAGTTTACGAAAATATTAGTTCTTGAAATAACGATTTAGAAACATTTGTCATTCGGATTACCTTGATTTACTCAGTTCAAAATTAATGGCTGGTTAGTTAAAAACTTGCAGGTTTTTATACTAAATTTTATCTTAACATGCTAATGTATTTTGGAAATTTGATACAATTTTTCACCTGATATTTGCCATAATGTGATCATTTTAGTTTAGTTTTGAAAGTTAATTAGCCCGCCCTATTAAATTTGTTTACAAAAATGCGGAGAAGGGTCGGCCGTTGAAACTGTAGATCGGTGCATCTGGTGGACTGATTTGGAGTTTGAAACATCTCAGACTAATTAGCTCGAATAAAAACGACGCACTCGAGGGAACGTGGCCCTTTCACGAGGATGCAACCTTTGCATGATAAAAGCGTCTCGGGAAAAAGTTTTCAGTGGCAACTCGACAAATCGCAAACGAAATTTGCACGTTTACATTTCACAAATACCTATCAAACTCAGTCGTTTGAAATTGTGCCATCAAGTAAACAGCGTCGTCTTTGACGACAGCGAAGCAAATTCACAGGCATATCAGTGTCTCGTTTAACACGACATCTTATTTTAATCCGAGTTGGTGTAGCTGATGTCGCCAGGTCGACGGCCGTGCTGACACCGCTACAACGATCACGATATCGCTAACGGCGTTTGCTTGCTGCTCGCCTAATCGCCCGCCCATGTCAGCACCCCCGAAAATATATCGGACAATTCGGTCATGATTCAATTGCGCGCTTCATCCGAACTGATTTGCATGTCAATTTCATCCCGACAAATTAAACTGACATGATTATACTGCAACTACGGTTACGCGTTCAACTGTTAACAATAGTTAATCAGCGTACAAACTATGAAACCCGCCACGAAAGCTCCCAACCACTCCCATCTGCGACGAAAAATCATCTCTTCTCTTACACCGAGGACCAGAATGCGATCGTTTTTGTTATAATTGCACACATCACTTGTTCCGAGGGCGAAACAAACACAGTGGTAATCGGCACTTTGCTCCTCAAATTGTACAGAACTTTAGACTGAGGACAGACACTGATTCATGTACATTATGTAAAAACAAAACAAAAAGTCTTGCTGTGTGTTGAACGAACAATTTGAATAAAAGTGGTGGCGCGATGCGTTGCGCATCCTTCCTGAATGGTTGCGATAGATTAAAGCTAGATAGCACGGTCTACGAAATACGAATCTGCGCCAAGCAGCGTTTCAGTACTCGAACACTGTAATTTTGATATCTAAATAGATATTGAATTTCGTAATTTTATATTTATATATCACGAGATGCGTCCCGAGTGGGCGCTTCACCATCGAACCAGTTTGATTGTTCGGAGCTTTGGAAACTTTTTGTGTTTTTTGTTTTTTGAATTTTAAGTGATGAGGAAAAAAAAGGGTCGTTTGCAGTTGATTGGCCCCATCATTCATTGGCACCGCTGGGCTCCTCCTGTACATCTCAGCGAGTTTACTAAAACAGTTAAAAACTCGCGTTCATCAAACAGTCTTCAAAATCACAGAAACTTAAACGCAAGTAATAATTTAACCAACTTTTAACTGTGATATTCGAAGTTTCATCGCCCACAGTAGTTCGGATTCCACGCTAATTGAATAGGTGGGCGAAATTTGTTACACAAAACGCGAAAGTCCAGCAAAAATAATCCCCAAAGATGTTTTGAAAACGTTTTTTTTTCTGCTCCTCTTTGACACATTTTAGTTCTGAAATAGTTTTCAATGAAGTGGGTCTACTGACTTGGTAACGGCCCATTCAAACTCGAGAATTTATTAGAGAGTGTCTAGGGAGACTGTGGACGTAGATATACCGTAGTTATAACGTAGATTTAATGTAGAAATAAGGAGCTATTCACGGGGGTATGACGAACTTTTATATGGACGTTTGATAATTATGACAGTAATAAAATGAGCGATTTCGTTCAGGCTTTTACAAAGCCTCTTTCATCATTCAACATTATTTAATCAATTCAATCATGCACCCTCGAATGCAATGAAGTAGTTCATTGATGTAAAATTTATTTCGAACGACAGATGTCGATTTCAATTACAGCATAACTCCCAAACATAATATTGCATAAATAATGGACTGATTCTGTCAGTCTATTACAAAATTATAATTCAATAATTAACCCTTTCAGTCCGAGTTCAATTTCAAAGAAACGTATTTATTGGTGCATAATACAACATTTTTCATTTCCTTTTAAACAAGCGATTAACAACTGATTAGATTTGTTTCGAACATTTTTTAACTTTGATTATGTCGTATGTTGACGTTTATTTTGATATTAACTACAGCGTTCATTACTAATTGGGCGAATTACTAAAAAAACAAGTTACTCTCTGAAAACAAAAATTTAACCTTAACGTAAAAGTTGAAACGTAGATATTTTATACCAAGTTCATCGTATCCCCGTGAATAGTTTCTTACAGTCTCCTTAGACATTTTCAATCCATACCAATATTGGACATATGATGACACATTTATGACACATAATCCGTACTAATTATGTATGTCTGTCCGTTTGTCTGTTTGTTTACTTGACTATAACTTGAAAACTAAGCATCGGATCCAAATTTTCTACTGATCCAATAACAAAAAAAATTTGTTCACACCAAAATAATTGAAAATAAACAACTTTTTAAAAATGTTTAAGCAACTTTTATTGATGCCTATGTTACTTCTAGGGGCCTTGAAAACACACTTGACGTTACAAAAGTTAAATTAAATGCTAAGTTTTTGAGTTTTTGTGAAATAAACATCAGAGAAACAGACAGACATTGGTTGGTTTTTATTATTCGAGATGAGTTGTTTACAGTTGAAATGTCAAAATTGAAGTAGCCCGTGCTCCACTCAGGGTACCCTGTGCGGAGCACGGGATATCAGCTAGTTTATATTATGAAAAATGGAACGACAATGGAACATTCATGATGCTAACATTTACAATAAAAACTCACACTTTTTCAACTCGATTTACTTGTAATATCAAATGTTCTATATTTCTATTGCATAATGCAAATATCACTTTTATATTAAAAATAAACCAAACTTGATCACACAATTATACAATGAATAATACGGAAGCCCATAAGCTTTTATACACGTAGTTTTTGAAACGAAAAAAAAAAGAAGATCGATACTCATCCATCCATGTAAATTCCGCGGAGCAGATTTTTGATAAACTATCATTCGACAGTCGTCGAAAAATTCATACGCGACGGTTTTTGCGCCGTAAATTCGCTGGCATAAACACATAATGCCGGGGGGAAATTTCATTTCTCATAATAAATTGAACGGCTCTTAAATCAAACTGCACCTTTAATGGCCGGTACGTACGTTTCATTTTGAAAGCGCGATGAAAACCAGCTCAAGATATTTAGCAAAGAGTAAATCAAACCCGTGTCACTATCTTATGCCTAAATTCCGACCATCGAAATGTGATTAATTGTTACCTATTGTTATTCTTTCACTTGTCAAATTAATTTCGATCACATTTCATTCTCAATGAGTGGTTTAACAATTGCAAGAACCAACGAATAAAACAAGTTGTAAATATACTTTTAACTACGATGCGCCTGTTTTCTCTTCGAAAAAAAAATGTTTGCTCCTTGTTGAAAATGCAGCGGCCTAAAATTGTATATTTTTGACCTGATACAACTTGGTACAATTTTGTAACACTGGTATTGACAAATTCAATAACCAGAACATTTTTTTAGGGAAAAAATTATTCGCTTTTTTGAAACTAAAACTGGTGACTTAAAACGACAAACTTTAACGAAAACGTTGCTTCAAACTTAGGACGGAAACAAAATGAAAAAATTCTGCGCAAACTAGGGAAACACTAACATTTGTGTTTGTATCAGCGAGATAGCAGAAATTTCAAACAGATATCATGAGAATAATTAATTTGCTCCTGTCTAACCATGTTTACATTAGGTTAATCAGAGTGGTTATAGGGTGAAATTATATCTATTTATGTGGTACCCTTCTAACTCGCGATAATACGGCCGTAAAAACTTTCTGATATTCTATACGAAGAACAATTTATTCCAGTTGCATTCGAACTGTTAAAAGTTTTCATTGTTCTGATATATGCCAGTAATCATTCCCAACTCACTGCGCTTGAATTTTCACGTTGCTAACAAAAAATTCCATGATTTCAGAGTATCGTGAAAAAAATGAGAACAAAAATATACGTTATGTTTTAGATGTAAATGATCCTGGCACGTGATTGGAATAATTTCTCGCAACAAAAGAGAAATGAACAATGTACAGTTCCAGACATATGTGTGATTCGTGTCGAATTATTGATGATACATTAAGGGCGTTGTAATATAATAAATATTATTCGAATTTTGTTACGTCGAAGTTCGTTAAGAGATTTATCTCGTTGTGAGATTGATCCTGTTATTAGATTTGTAAAGTTTGAACTCAACCGATAACAATCGTGCTGTTACATGTAAATCATGTTTATATTGTAAGATATTTGAGATGTTTATGTATAACTTTCTTTTTCATCTGCTTAACTAGCGAGAGCTTTTTAATTAAATAACGTCATTGTAAAATTTCATTCGAGTCGTTTCATTTTTCTTTTCAAACGTTAGCGACTTTTCTTTCATGACAAGACACCCTCAGTTGATGCTCCGTAATTATTGTTGAGTGGCTTATCGATTTTATACCGTACAATGATGTCAATGAACGATGCACGATGATAAAGAATCAAGCGTGTTTGTTATATAGTAATACTTGAAACACTTTTTTTAATGAAAAATATTGTGATATGCGACACGAAAACAATGTAAGGTGTGACGATGGAAAAAAGCGACGAAATTTACAAAAATTTAAATACAAAGTTGGACGAGTTGAAGTTATTTTTTTTGCATCGAACGATTCGACGAATGTGTTTTTACAAGTTGTACAGTATGACCCGACGTTGTAAAGTCACAAGTTGCGAGAATGTTCATGTCAAGTGTCAAATGTTGTTCGCCGAAGTTTCCAAAATTCCTTGAAAATTTTATTTACCATTGAAATAAATCATTTCCATACATGTTGTTCTGACTTATTTGTCTACCCTCAAGTTTTGCTTGGCAGTGAAATCTCAACTTTGAATAATCGTTTGCAAATGTTTCTTGGTCAATTTAACTTGAAAAATTAAATTATAAAGTTATCATCACTTGCAATTATCTTTTTTTTCATTCTTTCACGAAAATAATGAAAATTGAATAAAGAAAGGTTGTACATGAAGTCATCAATTATTGGAATTTCCAATTTCTGAGCCTTTTGTGCTGCAAGTAAAGAGGAATCTTCGCGACTCATTGTCGCCGTGATACATCAAATGGGTGTTCCATCAATCACAATTTAATTTTTGCTTTCAATAGCTTGATACTGAGAATACAAAAAAGTTTCACAAAAGAAAACAATAAAGGCCGATAGAAAAATAAACCCCTTACCCTTTAAATTATTCATTAGTAACGGAAAATCAGCTGATTAATTTTAAGACCTTTCAATTTGCCATTTGTTTGTCTAATTATTCGTGTACTACTTTTTTAACGTTAAATCCTTTTGTAGGATTACTTTTTAGCGCAAACTCTTGCCCTTAAAGGATGAAGTAAAACAGCTTTGTGTAGAACAAAAATTGGATAAGCTCGAGCCCAGGCTGTATTATTCATGCAAATCCTATTTTCTTTATATTCTGTCGAGCCAGCCCAAATACACAATGTTAAAACGTGCCTGCCAAAAATCTTATAACGTTAACTCCACGCAATTTTTGACTGCTTGCTTTTTATTCTCAACAATGATAATCTCCATAAAAAATGATGAAATTTCAGTTAGTCACTTGATAGATGTAAAACGCAATCTGTTAAAATTCCATACTGTCCTAAAGTCCAGCTTCTTTCGTCTAGTCTGTTTAATCCCAGCCTGAAATACAATGACAAGTTAAAAAATAACAAAAACCATTTTTCAATTAGCAGATTTTTTTTAACTTGATGATCTTCTCACCCGCTCATGACAATTTTATACTTTGCTCGCAGATCCCTCGGCACGGTTTTGTTCATCAATGTATAAAGTTCGTTTACAGTATCGTCAGCCGTAACGTGCACCAAGTAGAGGATGCACCCGTTCACAGACCGGATTTTCAGACGAAATTCATTATGTTTTCCGGACGGCTCGTTTATATAAACTACCAGCGGAGACTGTAAAACAAAATGGTACGTTAAGTTTTAGCCGGCACAATCTTGAAATCCGAATTTGGAGTTAGTAAATTACAAGAACATCTTAATTTCAATTTCATTTAAACAATTTGTTCTAGTTTCTAAGTTATACAGCAAACTCTTAGAGTTGACTTTGTACAAAGTATATATTTGACTGAAGAATAAAGGTTTTTCGCCCATCGATTTGGCACGCATTCGTTTCCGTATACTCGCCAGGATGGCGCCTCCATTAGCATGTGGATGGAACAAAAAAAGTGACGAAAAAGTTTTTGCCCCCAAACTCTAATTATGTTAATTGAGTTTTCTACAAAACCGACAATTTTTTTTGATTTTCAAAAATGAAATGCGACAAACAGATAAACATAAAATTTGTCACAACTTTTTTAATTCGAGTTGTTTTAAAACTTGTCGCTTTTGGAGCAAAATGTCGATAAACAGTTCTGGTTTACCGCCTTTCTGTTATTGTTATTCCGATCGTGTCCACTTCGGGCTGTACTGGTGCTGCTTTTCGAAGGAACAACATGATTTCCTGAAGGAGAGATAGGATGATATCCATGACTCAGTGAATTGACAGACCTCGAACGAACTCGAAATTGACTAGTCCTGCTTTTGGATGAAAAGGAAGCTCATCACTAGAACTTTGGTCTCAGTCGGAAATAATATACAAAGTAAAGGATTTGAATGATGAATAGTTTTATCGAGCCAAAAGTCGATGACGTTTTGAAACTTTTGCATCTTATTTGGCTTGAATTATGAAACTCCAGTGGAATATTTTGAAGTGTTGAGAAAGTTCGGCTTAGTTAAATTATGTTCCGTTTTACGCGACGCAAAAAATTGAATCATTTTCAGACTTTTTCATATTTATAATTGTATGTTAATAATAAATAAACCATCTGTGTGCAATTTGATATACAACAAATGTCATCACGTACTTGGAGCATATTCTGAAGTAAGATCTGTCTAAGGAGTTGTGTCGACTCGAGTTTCTGGAATTCACTTTCGAAATGTTGTCTTTGTCTGACGATTTCCTTGTAATACTCCTTGATAACGTGTCCTGTTGCTTTTTGAACAAAATGGCACACGCATGTATAATATAAACGCTGCCTTCATTCGGTAGAGATGTAATAGAATTTGTAACCTGAGCATACCTTCATGAAGAACGCATTCATTTCAGTGTTCATGTGAGATCTCATATGAGCGTCAGAGCAAGGACTTTTCGGAAACGAGAGCGTACTGGCAATCACACTCCAGTCGTTAACTTCGCTTTTTACTGGTTTGACACACCTGAAACAATTTTAAACATTGATCTCTATTTTATAGCGCTTCAATTTCACTACATCAATTTGTCAACTTAGAAGTCGATGCTTTGCTCAATTTGTTATCTTGATTTTCAAACGACATTCTCTGACTGTCTGAAGGTTTTTTGTTTTTCATCATTTTCAATTTGTGTCCCTGTCCTGCGAACTCAAATCCTTTCCCAAAAAGGGACTCTGTCCTTTTATCCTCAATCTGTGAGTTGAATATTCAAATTAATTCGGGAAATGAACAATTTTTTTCTAGTTACAATTTGTTGATGATTCAAATAATAACTCTAATTCGTTTGAGTACAAATTGTTGAATGACAAAAAATTTACTTTAAATGGGACTCCATTAGGATATTCCCTTTGCAATTCAGAAGGAAAGTATCCATCTAAAATATCGCGAATGAAGGATTCTGTGGAAGGCTCTTGATATCGACGCAATGGTCCGCTTTGTACGACTAAGCCGTTTTTATAAAATTTCAATGAGACACAAGCTGGAGCCTGAAAGAGAAATAACGAGACTTTGTACAAACATGTTGAAATAACAATAAACAAATATTCGTCCACTCATGTTATTTCACTCGAATTGCACATATTCACGAACAATTTTTTTGAACATATCACGTGATTAACTCGCTTCAAACGTTTTGATTAGATGAAAAAATATGTATTCCAGACGTATGAAAAAAACATGAAAAAATGTTGGTAAAAAAGTATCTGAAAAGGTGCCTCAGCTTGTTGACAATTTTTCTACCTATGATTTCTCCTGAAATTACCTTGAATGACGCGCCTTTTTCATTTCTTTCGATAACCACTTCATCTTTTCCAGCAGCAGCATTCAACTGAGCAATATTCAACGTCAACTGTTCAAAACACTCTTCAATGTAATTGCTTTAATAAAAAAGCATAATTAACAGTTAGTCAAGCAATTTTAATATAATAAACCGATAATCAATGTGAAGTGTCACTTACTCTTTCATTCGGTTCTGAGTATTTTGATCATTGCAGTTGTGACCCACCCACACAAGACCATAATCACGAAGAAAACTCTGAAATAAGTTGTAAAAATGATGAAGAATCGAGAAAACTGATATTTTGATAAAAATGCATCGACATCCGACCTCCATGTCTTTGACTTTTTTCTCCAGCTTGGTACACTTTCTATGCAAATATTTAGCGTTCTCAGCTTCGTTTTGATATTTAATTTTATCTTTGCTGAATTTCTCGGGCTGTTTGCTCGCAGATCGAATCTTCGCCTACGTTGGATGACAATATGAAACGCAAAAGTAGAAAAGTTTTGCACTCGACGCAAAGCAGAAAATTATATTTGTTTAGCATCGCACGAAATTTTAATGAAAAACATCTTGGATGAACGACTACCTGACGTTTCAATTCGGTTATTTCCTTGTTTTTCAGTGCGATTTGATGCTCAGCCTCTGTTAATACAGCTTTCATACTTTGCAACTGAGTCTCGGCTGTGCGCAATTTCCCGGCAAGAATTCTTTCCGAATTTGTTTCATCTGTTTTTTTATTGAAGTGCTATTTTAATAAGACGCTTATCTAGACATTTGTTTGTTGAGTCAAATATGTATTACTGCAATACCTTCTTTCGTTTTGTTGGATGATAATAATGTTCCCGTAAGCGAATCATCCTCGAAGCTTGGTTCGATATCCGCTAAGTACTGAACATTTTTAATCTAAAAAGGGAAATAATTTAATGACCCCCGTTGAATGGAAAATTTTTACGCTTAACAAAAACGGCTATCTCACTTGAGTAATAAATGTTTCCGCGGAGGGAACGCTCGCTTGATTCAATTTTGTTATAAAATTTCGTTTCCTAAAATAAATGCTTTTTAATGTAAGCGCAATGTTGGAATGAAAAAATTGTTAAATGCAGACACTTTCGAGAGACATTTCTTTTTGAAAGAACAAAACCAACTTTTGTAGGCTAGAAAAGTACCTGTCATTAGCGCTCGTGTTGTTATTAACTTTGGTTTTTGAAACTTTTGATAATTTTTTATCAGCTGGCTGACGTGGATTTTTGCTCATTATAAATGAAACATACTGCGAATGACAATTTAATCGTCAAATTTTGAAATCAAAAAACTTGTAAACACAAAAATAAACAAACTTATAGACATTTATATTTCAAATATTTTTGCAAATTCGAATGTCATTTTCAAATCAAACGAAATTGACCTAATATCGATTAATTTATTCTGCATTGTTTTATGATATGAAAAATATTGAAAATAAGTTTTTACAAAAATTGCTGCTTATTAATAAGATCAAATAAAGTCGAAATCGAAATTATTAAAATAGAACATAATGAATCATTCAGTTTTTAAAAACGTTTCAAATTATCCTTTCGAGATAAAAAAGGAAGATAGTTCGAGAAGGTATCTGTTGATGGTAAATATACTGATGTTTAGGCAGACTAGCAAATCCTAAAAAACGTTTTCTCATTCAAGCACAGCATCATGATACTTTATCGATTGATGAAAAATTCAAAAGAGGTTTCTATGTTAATAAATAAATGAATTAATTAATATTTACACATTTCCATCTACAATATGAAGTATTGTCTGTTAGGTCATAAATATTATAAGTAATTTGTTTCATGAAAAATCTCGATAAATTAAAAGTTTCAAATAATTTTTTAAAAATAATTTTACGCGCAATTTTGTAATGTAAATCTACTTAATGTTGAAATGATTGAAAAGTTCGCAATTTGAAAAACAAATACGTATAAATGAAACCACATAAATGTTATACTCAATCACGATGCTCTGTTGAATCAAAATTTGGTTACGTGAAAGATATACCTTGAAATCAATCAGTTTGCATAGCGTCGGTTCACTCCACTAAATAATTATTCTCTGCAAACAACCAGGTCAAGCCAGTGTCAATCACCTTTGTCATGGCCTCTTATAAAACTGTTTACTCTATCAGAAATTCATACATTCACTGATACTATATACTTTTGTACTTTATATAATTAACCATATGCAAACATTTTTCATACAATTATTCTTTCTAGTCAGTTTTTTAAAAAGTAGAAAAAATATTCCTTCTAGTCACGTTGATTAAAAAAGTACGATACCAGTTTTTTGTAGACAATTTGTAACATCAAACAATTTTGACATACATGAAACATATATGAAAAAATATATGATTATATGTAAACAGATATATGACACGTACAATGTACTGTTGCTTATACGCTTGAAATAAATTTTACTAAAATTTAAGTTTGTTTAAATGGGCAAGAGAAAAATGTCTAATTTTTATAAAAAATACCAAAAAATGTTTTCGCCCGGGATCGAACCGGGGACCTTCCGCGTGTTAGGCGGATGTGATAACCACTACACCACGAAAACCACTATACACCCAAGTCAAGTATGTACTTCAAAAAACAGTACCTACAAATTACATTATATAACGAGAAAAAAAAGCTTTTTCTAGGCACCATAAACAGAATTTTCAATAAAAAATTTTTTTGTAAGTCACTTTTTCATTAAAAATGTGAAAATAAACGATAGTTTATTTAACAGAACGTTCTTAGATGGAGTTGATACGTATAGCAGTAGTGTCTGCACAAGTGTATCCACAGTTGCATGAGTACAGGGGCGCTCCAGTGCGCGCCATCGAACTTCATGCGAAAGTTACGCCTGGTTACGCCAGTACGTTTCAATCACAACTAATAGTGTTAATTTTTAGAGTGAATGTCAAAATATTTTCGACTTGTTGGGGTATTGAGAATGCGAATACGTATATTTTCTTAAAAAAATTGATTTCAAGTTTTATTAAAATGTATTCTTAAGCTATATACACTTTTGTAAATGCAATGTGGAACTGTACATATATTACATTGATTTTAATCTAACAATGGCACTTAAGGTATTTTTGAGGTTGAAAAAGTTGTTAGATGTATTTTGTTGTATCCTTTGGTTCTTTTACAGGATTACTATTCGGTGGTAAATTGTACTGAGGTATGCAGAGGAGTGTTCACTACAACACTTTTATTGGCCATTTAAACAATCCAAAATCCTGTAATAAGAACAAAAATTCAAATTGGATCAAACTTCAGACGATTTTCAAAAACAAAGATTAAAGATTATTAAAAGAAATTATCACTCACAAGTGTTATTTAGTAGTGGTGGTGGTGGTGATAGTCATCATGATGATAGTCATCATGATGGTGATGGTGGATATCGTGGTGGATATCATCGTGATGGTGAACGTCGTGGTGTACATCATGGTGATGGTGGATATCATCATGGTGGTGAATATCGTGGTAAACATCGGTGTGATGATGCACGTCATCGTAGTGTCCATGTCCGCCATGTCCAAATCCTCCTAGACCAATTCCTCCTGACAGGCCGATTGAGCCAAACAGCGGGCTCGGTTGCGGGATAGCAGATGCCATCACAAACGCAGAAAGTGCAAAAAGAATAGCGATTCCGAACTTGGCCATTTTTAATCTGAAAAATCACAAAAAACTTTAATTCTCTCATTATCGTCTGATTTAATGGTCTGAATTAAAACATTTCACTCTTCACAAGAGACAATCATGACAAATTTTCTAAATTTAAATGCAAAATGTAATTGAAAATATACTATGGTATGTTACAATTTGAAATAGTGGTATGTGTTGTTATTTATAACATTTCCTTTAAAAATTTGAAAGTAAAAGTAAAGAAAAAAAAAGTATAACAGTAAAAGTTGTTTTTATTTGGTTATTTAGTTTTATAATTACCGAATTGTTCAATTGGGTTAGATCCCAAAACTTCTGCTTAGACGGTCCAGGAAGAACTGATGTCTAATCACGGTGGATCATGGATTTTTATACAACCGGTCTATTTCCTCGTTTCACGTCAACGACAAAAAGAATCGCAGGTAAATGCAAATGAATCCATGAAACATGTGTTTGTGCTGGATCACTTTTGGGCCATCCCCATTGGCTTTTACAGATCAAAACATAGTTCGAAAAACCTCGCCAATTTGCATTAACATAAAAACATGACGTCGATGGTCAAGCTGTGCTGACGTAACTGATTAATCTACATAGCAACACTATACATCTTGCAAACTCTGAGGGCCATTTAGGGACTGTGAAATGAAAACAACTTTTGTGACTATCTAGAAAAGTGAAGACTTTATATACGAATTTGCATTTCAGTTTTTTTTTCTTTATACTCGGGTTTTTTCTTGACAATGGGGAAAAAACATTTTTTTTTGATATGTGACTGTCAGATAGTCTCTCAAGTCTAAGCAAATGATTTTATTAAAAAAAATGAATGAAAAAATGTTAAACATCGCTTTCAATTCAAATTATTGCTTCTGTAAAAGTTTCATTTGAACAAAAGATTAAAAAAATCGATATCGCTGATTGTCGAATGTTATTAGAAATCAGTTTATTATGTGATTTAGATGTTTTGATCACTTTAGAGTTTCGATTGTCAAACGTCCCGTGGCAAAAACTTTCTGCACTATTATACATTCAATTTTTAATGCATTCATATTTTTTTGATTATTTAAATTTATTCAAATTTAATTTGTTTTGTATTATCACCTATTTGATGTGCTCTAAAGTTAGCACTCGATAATTGCAAGGTAACATTCGAAAAAAAACGTGTCTAATATTAACTTGTTTTTACAATAATTACAATTTGCATGTTTTTCGTTACAGGAATCGTAATAAATAACTTTGCACAAATTTATGAAATTTCTGGTCAATCAACTTTTGATGAGCAAAAAATTGACCTCACCAATAATCAATCAAAACAAAACTATGAATTTTGTAATATTATTAAATCTCTGTTACGAAAATGTATGTGTGAGCAAAAAACGCCTTTTTAAGCGATTTCTTTCACTTTTGGTGGTCAGCTTCCATAAAGGTGTGCTATGTAGTAGTCCTTCACTCGATGAGTAAAATTACATTCTCTTATCTTCACCTCTGGGGATTCCCTAACGGGTCCAACGACATTGGTTTTACAGTAATTATAGGCGATTTGTTTCATTGATTTTTATGAGACAGTTAAATTCTTCACGTTCTGAATTCCCCAAGAAACCAGAACAATCCAAATAATTAATTGTTCCCAATTTAGTATTAAAAATAATTGTGACTGACATGTTACAGCTTTAATCAACTAATTGCTAGCAACAAATGACTACAAGTACATTTCAAACAAATCATTTCAATTAAGTAAAATTTTTTCCTGAACTCTTAGTTACGAATAATAACAATTGTCTACACGTCAATAGATAGGGCCTGCCATATAGTTTACAACAATCGTCAAACAACAATTTTCGAAAATTTTAACAAAAATATCACTTTTCATAAAAAAAGTTTATGCTATTACGAATGGCAGTCTGCTAGTTATTGCACATTGTCACGGATATTATTGATCAATTAAGAAGCAACGCCTTTGACTAAATTAAAAAAAAGACAATTTCTTTTTAATAATGAAATAGTGCTAAGATTCGAATCATTTGCAATAAAGTGATATAAATACAACGAAATTTACATAAACATAAAATGTTTTTTTTTATGTCCGCTTGGGCCATTGACGTCTCGATTAAACATTGTCTCCTCTCTTAACTTGTTTTTATCTTTGTGAAATGTTTTATAGCTTGTATTCAAAATTTTCGAGCACATTATTATTCATGAGGTAATCGTATAGAAGCTTTGATTTGATAACAATGACAAGCTAAAAGTTTTTCGACATTAACTTTAATTGCAAAATTTTACAAAATCAGAATTTTTAACACATCTCGTTAAAACCTAGGTTTATTGAAAATAACAAAGAAATTGAGAACTGGTAATCCTGTAGGGTAAAAAATGAAACAATTTTTTAATCAAAACAGTCTCGTTTATTATGTCGGTGTCTTTTTTGCTTTTCACAGATATTGTCATAACAGTCAATACACTAAATACACCAAATGGTTATTATGAAATCGACGTACATTCACTATTTAACTAATACTAAAAAATACGCATTAACGCGACTACTAAGATGATTATTAACTCTCATTTGCACTGCAATAATTCTCCATGAATGTTCCACAATAAGCGGCTTTTATCTAAATCGGAAATTCATTACTAAAACAGAAAGAAAAATGCACTTACGATATGATCAAACAATTTTGATATTGAAAAGCAATACATAATGAAAAACATAGAAAAAATGTACCATCAAATGAAACTTCAGATGTTCTTAGTGATGGTGGTCAAAGTCTGGGTGATCGTGAGAATCAACTACGCGGTGGTTTTTGTCGTGGTGCACAACTTTACCGGCGAGATCAACGTGTTTGACATCTACGTGATCTTTTTGGACATCACGTTTGAAATGGTGATGGGGGTCATGGTGTACGTCATGGTGAACATCATGGTGGACATCATGGTGGACATCATGGTGGACATCATGGTGGACATCATGGTGGATTTGTGGTTCATGGTGTACGTCATGGTGGACATCATGGTGCACATCGTGGTGAACATCGTGATGGAAATGAGGATCGACGTGATGAATATCACGCACTTGATGATGGTGGTGTGGCTCATGGTGTACGTCATGGTGAACATCATGGTGGACATCATGATGGGCATCGTGATGGATTTGTGGTTCATGGTGTACGTCGTGGTGGACATCATGGTGCACATCGTGGTGAACATCGTGATGGAAATGAGGATCAACGTGATGAATATCACGCACTTCATGATGGTGGTGTGGCTCATGGTGAGCATCATGGTGGTGGTCATCGTGGTGAACATCATGGTGCACGTCACGGTGCACATCAGCATGATGGTGGATATCAGCATGGTGAGCGTCGTGGTGCACATCGTGGTGCACATCATGATGGACATGTGGATCTACGTGATCGACATGATGAATGTCACGCACTTGATGATGGTGGTGCGGGTCATGGTGAGCATCATGGTGGTGGTCATCGTGGTGAACATCATGGTGCACGTCGTGGTGAACATCGTGGTGCGCGTCACGGTGCACATCTGCATGATGGTGGATATCAGCATGGTGAGCATCGTGGTGTTCGTGGTGATGATGATTGTCTCGGCCACCAAATAGACTTCCCAATCCAAACAGTGGCGTTGCTTCTGTTACCACGTAACAAGAAGCAGCGAAAAGTAAGACCATTCCAAAACGCGCCATTGTGTCTAAATTAGAACAAAAATTGTTCGCTAATTAATCTCACAAACAAAATTGTTTAATCTTTTTTTATTTTATTCAAAAAACAAACGAAGAATTTCATTTATTTTTCTTTTATAAAAAAAATCTACACTTCAAAGACAAAAAGAATACCTGCTTTTCGTTTCCTATCCGTCAGAACCGAAAAATCCAAGAACTATCACAGTCTGAGATAAATGAAGAACTGAAAACCCAACGGGTAGGGCATAACTTTTATATTCGTCTAGGTTTTATCTCTCTTATTTTTTTCGGTCGGGTCACACAAGTTCATTTGAGAAGGTGTTATAGTTTCCGCATCTTGTTTTTTAGTTTGCATATTGTGTACGACTACCGAACATGATGGACGTTCGGTGAATGGCAGTCTAAGATGATATGAAAAGTAGTGATGAAATTCATGAATTTCAATGCGAATTAAATATTCGGGACTAGATATTGATTATAGCTGTTTTCAAAACGAGTCGCCTTGAAGCATCAGAAGTATCCCAAATAATGAAGATCAATCGAGCCAATACATCGTCTGAGACATTTTTTTTCTCTGATATGAATAGATAAAATGGTTCTCGGTTATTTAAAGCAAATAACAACAAATCAGAATTTTGATTCTTTAAATCGAATCTGTAAATAACTCTTCTTTGACTCATGAGTTTCTAGATAGTTTTGTTTCCAAAAATTGTAGTAACATGAGTTAAAAATATATCTACAGTACAATTCAAAAAGTTGGAAGGTGACGAAATTGTACCCTCCGACCTTCTAGTGATAACGAATTATATCAGTTTTAGTTTGATGGATACGAATTTATTTATTTATATTTTCAAAACAGAATTTTATAAAAATTTTAAAAAAGTCTAAATATTATTGCGAAAGTTTAGCTCAAGGAAGTAAAGTATCAATAAATATCAAAACGAATTTGAGCTAAAAAGATTTGAGGCAAACAATTTTTTGCTGTTACAGAACCTTGTATTGGAAACCCCCTAAGTAAACACTGTCTTCTTTCTTTCAATATACTGTCATAAAAAAGTAGGAAGCAGCAAACCCGATGACGCTGTTTTAGCCACAGCTTTTCATTTGTGACGTACATCAATGAATGGGAATAAACGTATAAAAGTTAGCTTCTTTGTATGTTAGAGCATCAGTCGAATCAGAGCCATCGCAAAATCAAGGGATTCTCTAACGAAAGTGAGTTTTAATGTTTCATTTGATTTTATGTTCAATTCGAATTTTGCAGTTGACATTTTCTTGTTCTAATAAGTTGTTTATACTTAAAAAAGACAAAGTTTTTTAATTTTACAAACTATTCAACCAATCATGACACGATTCTTTTGAATGATTAATGATGAATTTTAACAGAAGATTCCTCAACTAATTCGATTATTATTTATCAATTAATAATCAGGATACGAAAAATCTGACACTATGTAAAAAATGGTACGTAAAAAACTAATGATATTTTTGTATGTTTTCAGAAAAAAAAACAACTAATTAAAATGGCGAGATTTGGAATTGTGCTTCTTCTTGTTGTTTTGTCCGTGGCGATGACCTTCGCTGTTCCGCAATTCGGACACCATCATCATCACGATGACCACCATGGCGGATTCGGGCATGGAGGTTTTGGACATGGAGATTTCGGCCATGGTGGTTTCGGCCATGGAGGTTTCGGTCATGGCGGTCATGATTATGGACATCACCACCACCACCACTTCTAATTGACTAAACAAAATTGTATATATTTACAAGATTAATTAAGAGCAAAGTCTTGTAAATCAACGGAACAATTGTAAAATAATTGTACAAAACTGGATATAATTGTATGAACATTTTTTTTATTTCCATATTGTTGCAAACTTTTGATAGTTTGTGGTAAAGAAACTTTGTAGAGCAGAAATGAAAACGAAACTAATAAATAATTCGATTCAAAGTAATCTGATGATCGTTGATTTTAGAAACTAATGTGTCCACCTCATCCTTGAATATTTAAATCGGTCATAAATCTGGCTCGTATTGTACAGCAAAAGAAACTAGTATAAGTTAAGTGATAAAAAATGCAAATACATGAATGATTTGAGATTTGGTTCCCTTCATTACCAGAATATACCTCAACTTTTGGACAGAAAATTTATTATTATTTGTTTAAAAATGCTACAATCTATTAAGTACGACAAATTTTTTGATTTCGATTCATACACGTTTTTAGATTTTAATTACCCGGTGTAGACTCGTTACCCTTTATTTGTAGAAGAAAAATTGGAAGTTCGAAAATGTTGAAGAGTAGATTAAAACAAATTTGAGTCATAATAATGTTGAGAAAATATCAATGAAAAACCTGTCACTTTTGTCACAATTCACTCAAAATACACCGACTAATGATTTCTCATATGTTATACGATCAAACCAAAGACTAGCCTTTCATCAATATAAAAAAATTGGAGTGAAAAGGGTGTAATGAATAGGGAAAATAGGAAAAAGGAAAAAAGATTGATGCTTCCGGAAAAGGCATTTTTGTTCGTAACAGTTTGCAGTCGCAATTTTTGTGCTAGGTTTTGACGTCAAAGTTGTAACTTGCGTGGTAAGTCGAATTACTGCGAATCGAAAGCGATTAGTATAAAATGTTGAAAACGCACTTATTGTTCAAACACTGTCGACCACTTGCATCTATTTTTTCCTAGAAATATGTTAAATTTGGTTGATTAATGGGCAAAGCATTGAAATCATCTTCGAAAGATGTCTTATAAACAGTCTAACAAAAGTTAAATCACATGTATCATTTTCTTTGTCTATATTTTTTCATAAATCGCAAATGATTTAGTTAATTACAAAACGCGAATTCGTTTGTTTGTTAATTTAATTTTTCAATTAGTTCAAACGAATTCATTTATTTGACTATTTAAAAAAGAATGTTATAAAAAATTGACAATGTAAAACACAAATTACTTATTTATTATCTTGCATGAATGGTTTGTACTAATACAGCATCAGGAAGTAAATTTAATCAAAAAAGTTAGAACTGAAAAGATTCGAAACAAACAATTTTTTTGCTGTTTTGGAGACTTATATTGGAAAACCCCGGAATGAATACTTTGTCTTGATTGGACTCCCAGTCGCAGAACTATTATTTCCCCCAGTCATAATATACAGGTCATAAAAAAGTGGAAACCCAACAAACCTGATGACGCTGATTTAGCCATGGCTTTTATGACGCGAACATGACGTACATCAATGAATGGAAAGAAAAGTATAAAAGTTAGCACCTGCGAATGTCCAAGCATCAGTCGAATCAGAGCCTTCGCATAATCAAAGGATTCTCGAGCAAAAGTGAGTTTTAATTTTTGGTTTCATTTTTCACTCAACTTCAATTTACCAGTGAACATGAAAAGAACAAAACTTTAATACAACTGTCATTCAGAATCCTCGAATTTAATTCGATTATTAACAATTAGTATTTGTCAAGATAAAAAAGTGTCACAAACTTTCATAAGTAAAATATAATGAAATAAAAGTAATGAAATATTTGTACGTTTACAGAAGAAAAACAACTAACTAAAAATGTCGAGATTCGGAATTGTGCTTCTTCTTGTTGTTTTGTCCGTCGCGATGATCTCTGCTCTTCCGCAATTTGGACATTACCATCATCACGATGACTTCCACCATGGCGGATTCGGGCATGGACATGGAGGTTTCGGACATGGACATGGAGGTTTCGGGCATGGAGGTTTTGGACACAGTGGTTTCGGTCACGGAGGATTCGGCCATGGTCATGGTCACCATCACGGACATCACCACCACTTCTAAGAGGCTGTAAATATTGTTAATACTAACAAAATTGATTGCGAATGAAATCCTGTAAATCAACTGAAAAATTGTAAAATATTTGTACAAAATTGGACATAATCTTATGAATAACGATTTTATTTTTATATCTTCGCAAACTTATAACAGTTTGAGCTAAAAAAAAAACTTTGTAGAACAGAATCGAAAAAAAAATAATAAATACTTTGATTCAAAATTATCTGATAATGGTTTTATTTTGGACCAACTTATCCTTGAATACTTAAATCGGTATACGACCATAAATCTTGTATTGTATCAAAAGATTCTGGTGTCGATTGAGAGGTAGATGAAAATACATTTTCATTTTAAGATTCCTTTTGTTTTCATTTTCAGAACATAATTCGACTTTTGGACGAAGAATTTATTAATTCTATTCTGAACTCTACATTTATTAATGTAGAGTTCAAAATTGAAAAACACTTATTTGAAAATCATATCAATTAAAATCACCATATATTGAGCAATTGATTTATTCATGGTTTATTCTTTTTCTTTGCGAACAAAAAGTTGTTGAGGTTGCGCAAAAAAGAGAAACATTCAAACTACATTTGAACATGAATTTCGACTAAAACATGAAAAATTCCCAATAAAGTTCATTTTTATTCTTGACTCCTAAATCACTTATTTAGTAAAAAATTGGCAATACTAATTAGTAATTACGAAGTTAGAAAAAATGATTCATTGTTGTTAACAAATTGCATCAAAAACAAATTCCTCTGTTCAACAACAAAATAACAATTACGAATTGTTTATCCACAGATAAACAAATTATCTCCAAACTAAGAATAAACAAACCTCATTAATACAAATTCCCGCCATTCCATACTAAAAAATCTCTTTAAAAGAAAAACGTCAATCCGGAGAAAAATTCTAAAGATAAAACAAGGACGTTTAGAGACAAAACAAATGAAGGTGTTTCAAGTGTGTTTAATGAATGATGGAGAATACAATTTGCTATAACAATTTCCTTACATAAACGTCAAGTACAACTCGACAGAATCATTTTAAGTATCTTCTATTAAAACTACCAAACTCAAATGATCTCAAACGAAAAAAAAAAATATATATATATATTCATTTATCAGTACATTTTCATTTCACTACGTCATAAATTGTTTTCTTATTCCTTTTGTGGGCCGTAGGGATGATGAAGGGGCTTGTGGGGTAATCCATGGTAGTATGGTCGTCCATGGTACATGTCCTCATAAGTTCCATGGGGCAGACCTTGGTATCCCTCACCATAAGGTCCCTGGTGCATACCACCGTATTGTCCATGATAAACATCACCGTAAGGTCCCTGGTGCATACCACCGTATTGTCCATGATGAACATCACCGTAAGGTCCCTGGTGCATACCACCGTATTGTCCATGATGAACATCAACGTATGGTCCCTGGTGCATAACACCGTATTGTCCCTGGTGCATAACACCCTGGTGCCCGTGCATACCACCGTATTGTCCTTGGTGCATAACATCGTGGTGGCCGTGCATACCACCGTATCCAAGGTGTTCGTGTTTGTGTTCTACGTCATGGTGTTCTGACTTGTGGTGTTCCTCGTGACCGACTACTCCAGCAACTTTATGGTGTTTCTCGATGTGGTCATATCCGCTTATTCCATGTCCAACTTGGTCATGGCCTACTCCAACTTGGATTCCTCCAAGTACTCCAAGCCCGTAGGTTGGTTCTGCCACTGCGTACGACAGGGCGAACAATACAAGGATTGTTAGGGATCGCATGATGAATTTTTCAGCTGTAAACAAGTTTATATTAATTTTTTGATATAATTAAGTTTTTTGTGAGAAATATGTCAGAAATGTTACACGTTAGAAAAATTATTAGTTAAACTTTAAGTTTGAATTGGAAAGAGTTTATGGGAAAATAGAATTTACAAAACTTGATAGTTAGAATGACAAAGACTTTACCTTACTGGTTTTGTAGTTGCTCGAGTTGAACTGCCGCGGTTCAATTGCCGAACGTCTTTTATAATTCATATTTATCAACACACTCTGTTCGTTGCTGAAATCGCAACGAATGTTATCAATTTATAATCATATCATCTTTGAACTTTTTTTGCATATTTTTTATTTTTCAGTGCGCAAATTAGACACTGTGGTGATTAGTGGCTATGGAAAAATAAACCGATTAAAGTTGTTGAGAAATAATAATTATTATAAAACTTTCCCAATGATGTGAAATTGCGTTGAAAAGTACACTGTCATTCAGACTGCCCAACTTTTACTAAAATGATACGTTTTTTTGTGATGAACTTTTGGACGATAAGTCATGAAATATTTTGCGGAAAGTGATCAGCCAACAACGTACAGAATAACAACAAAGATTATGGTATCGTTTTATGTGATTGTAATTAATTCAAGAAGCTATTATCTTATTGCATTTACAATGTCGTTATCATTGCCCACACAAATTTTATGATTTTGAGCTTTTTGCCTATTGAAGTAATCAAAAATCGTTTTTCAATATTTCGTAGACTCAAGTGTAGGTGCAACTAGTTTAAATATATCAAAATGTTGTCTCATCATGAAATTTTCAGTGTGAAAATCATTTTTTGGATGCTTGGCAAGAAATGGGTTAGTTGGATTTAGAGATATGGTGTGTCAAGGGTCAACTTCATTCGCTACTCTTATTTCTGTCGCTTCTAAATGTATTGGCGTCACTTTATTGAACTTTACTGACTAGCTTTAAAAACTTTAGAAATAAAATAACTCTAAAATTATATGAGAACTTATAACTATTTTTTTTTGAATCCTCAGTGACTTTCATTATAGCGTATTTTTTCGTTAAGAGTCCAACTTTAGTACAAGAACAATGGTCTAGTGAGTCAAGCTAAGTAAAGGGTGGATAAACAAATTTGAATTGTAACAATCTTTGTCTGTTTTTGACCAATTACGTTTTCCAATCATTTCAATTCAATTATTTTTGACCAATAATTTGTTTTTCAATCTTTTATTTTTTCATAACAATTTCGCCCAGAATACAACCATGCTTATGGGTGTAACAATTTTTTTAATTTTAGTATCTCACATTATATCCATTGTAATTTGGATAGTTAGGATAGTTAGGATAGTTAGGATAGATGTATAACGGATTTTGATAATTCGGACTATTCACCCATCCACTATTATAATATGGATATGGATATTGATTTCCATATTGATTTTGATATTGATTTCCATATTGATTTCCATATTGGTAGTTATAATTTGGCCAACCATGTTGGTGATTTCCAGGCCATCCAAGAGGTCGTCCGTTCCAAATTGATCCCCAACGTGATCCTTCAACTTCCATTATTAATGATGATACAAAAAAGATAGAAATCAGCAGGGCCAAAATTAATCCACGTTTCGCCATTTTGCCTATACCTATATATAAAAATTAAAAAACATTCACTAACGCTATTCGCACAACTTAATTTTACATAAAATGTAAACAAATTGGAAAATACTTACAGGTATATGCAAAGTTCGTCAGATAACTCAAGACTAGTGCATAATACAAATCGTCATCTTATTTATACCATTATTTAAATAGAAAAAATGATCAATATTATTTGTTTATATCGTCAGACAAATTATATTCTGTGGAATCGTTTTGCAAGCTTATCTTTAAAATGCAATTTGTACTCTAATTTACATAAACACAAGTTATAACTTTTTAAGCACATTTTAATGTTTGTGTTTTTTCAGTATTCTTTATATAACAAACTGGTGAGATCTTTTGTAGAAGAGTAGCAAAATATTTCCACAAAATTGTCAGATTGTAAATTTGAACTCTTTTTAAATAAAAAAATAAAATTAAACTATAAAATTAATTATTCTAAAAAATTTATAAAATTTTTAATATTCATATTTATAGTGGCGCCTCTAGTGGCTAAATCAGTATTCTGGAAGGATAAAACGTGTTCATGAAGTGGGAAAAACCTTAACAGTAAAGAGCAAGGCGAAATCAGTAAGTAGCTTTGATTTCGGAGCAACGCCACTGTGCGCTACCTCTTTTACACTTTTGACATTTTACTTCTATTCTTCTGTTCAATCTGATGTCAGTCTATTTCTGGACCTCTCCAATCTATTCATTTAATTTCAATGCTACTCGAATAAATGAATTTTAAAATGCGACACCAATGCTTGTCACATCTACTGTCAAGACAACAGAAACCTACCACGTGCTTCCAAAGATTTCAAAATAATCATTTCGCAATTTCTCACATTTACATTTCTATATTCACAATGTCTTAAATTCGAATTTGTAAAATCAATTTCCCTATTAAAAACCCAAATTGCTCATAAATTAACAGTAACGATAACAAATTCTAATGAATTTTTTTTAATACAAAATTTATATTTAAAAATGTGTGTGCATTAGTTATAATTTATTAAAAAATGAAGAATCATATCAAAATAGAGAAATGTATAAACTTAAAAACAAGCAAATCAACAGATTACAATTACTCGAGTGTTGGCATTCTCGATATCGTTATCTCATTTAGCATACTTGCACATTTACAAATTCAGCATAATCGTCAATTTGCAGATACATCAGTTGTAATCGGCATTATCACCGAACGGAAATGGAGCAAGAACTGAGCTCGCTGGCGGTCGAACTATTCGATATCCAGGCGTTGAAATTTGGCGATTTCGTTACAAAAGTCGGTCTCAAGACACCGGTCTACTTTGATCTCAGAGTCATCATCTCTTATCCTGAACTTTTGGTACGTCCTGATTACTCAAACTAACAAAACAAAATCAAAAAAAAGTTTCAACTCCATTACACAACTTGTCGCAACAATATTTTTCAATCTCAACCTAATAATGAATGTTCAGAAATTATCTATAAAATCTTTTTTAGCAAAAACTGTCAAAAACATTATGGAAGTTAAACGGGACCAACAAAGTGGACCAGCTTTGTGGCGTTCCATACACGGCCCTGCCCATTGCCACGATTATTTCAGTCGACTCGAAAATTCCCATGCTGATAAAACGAAAAGAAGCCAAATCGTACGGTACAAAAAAACTCATTGAGGGAAACTTCAAACCCGGTGAGACGTGTGTGATTATCGAGGACGTGGTTACGAGCGGCAGCAGCATCTTAGAGACGGTGAAGGAGTTGCAAAATGAGGGCCTCAAAGTCCAGCAGGCGTTTGTGGTCATCGACAGGGAACAGGGTGGTCGGAAAAATCTTGAATCCCATGGAATTCAGATGCAAAACCTTTTCACTCTGAGCAGCTTGATGGACCTGTTGAGAAAGGCAGGAAAAGTCAACGACGAAACTGTGAACCAAGTTAAAAATTACATCAAAGAGTGTCAAGCACCAGTTGTTAAGAATGGTAATTCTCTTGATATTAAGCATAAAACTAAAGTTCGTTAAAATAGAAAAAATAGCTTAAAACTAAAAAGAAACAAAAAAAATTGGACAGGTTTGTCCAGTTGGTCCTTCTAGTGTTAAGTTTCAAAGTTACGCAAGTTGAAATTTGTTTTCGAATAAAGTAATTTGTTATGCTCTTTCAGATCCGTCTTCGAGATTGACCCTGACATTTGCCGAAAGGTCATCAAAGGCAACGAACCCAGTGGCTTCAAAACTATTCGACCTGATGACCCATAAAAAGTCAACTCTTTGTCTCGCAGCGGACCTGACGAAACCTGACGAGGTTCTAAAACTAGCCGACCTAGCTGGACCGCACGTGGCAGTTTTCAAAATCCACGTGGACATCATCGAGGATCTTCAGCCGACTTTCTTTGACTCGCTCCGGGCCTTGGCTATTAAACACAACTTCCTCATCATGGAGGACAGAAAGTTTGCCGACATCGGAAACACTGTTGCCCTTCAGTTTTCAAAAGGTGTTTTCAAAATTGCAGACTGGGCTGATTTGGTGACAGTTCACGTCATCGCCGGACCGGGAAGCATTGAAGGAATCAGAAAGCTTTGCGACAACAAGTCCAAGGGCATTTTTCTCATCACTGAGATGTCCTCGAAAGGGACTTTGACGACTGGAAATTACGTCAGTGAAGCTGTTTCGATTGGGGAAAAATTCAAAGATCTGGTGGTCGGTCATGTCTGCCAGTCGAATGTGTTTAGCGGTTCGTCGTTTGTTCAGATGACGCCTGGGGTGAAACTGCAAAGCTCGTCGAACTCCTGAAGACGTGGTGAGAAGTGGAGCAGACTTAGTTGTAGTTGGCAGAGGTATCACTGAAGAAAAAGATCAACTGAGTGCTGTTCTGAACTACAAGAATGTGCTCTGGAAAACGTACGAGAAACGAATTAATGGACAGCTTTAATCGTTTCAATTTGTTTGTCAATTAAAAAATTTACCAACTGATTTTGTTTACACGTTTTTAACGGATATTTTTGTAACCAAAGAGAAATGAATAAATTGAATTGTTTGACAGATGGTTGACAAAAGATTCAGGGTTTCGTTTGAAAATTACGTATTTAATTGCTGCAATTACATTGGCGGTGAATTTAAGTAGCGCACCAGGTTTGTTTTATACATTAGTTCCAAAGATTCATCAAAAGTAGTAATAAAAAAGTTGTCTTTCACGTTGAGTTGCGAAATGCAAGTTTAGTAAAATTGTTTTTGCTTCATTAAAGAGACAATTGGTTTTTAGTTTTATTTCTTTACGTTATATTTATAATAATTATATATAATAATTAATAATAATTATGATCACAACCTCACATCCTCATTAGCAAATAAATCTCTCTTACACGCACTCTCACACTTATAAGTTCTAGAATGTAATTTATTATTTACTTTTTCATGTTGCTTTCCAGTTTGTTGGTTTAGATTATTCATTATGACATAGTACATTGCTACAAAACTGATAAAAACGGACAAAACCTAAGCCCCGTTTCGCTTGAAACTATTGTTCGAAAAAGAAAAACTTTTTTTCATCGTTGCAACAAATTCAACCGTGGGAATGATCAAAGGGGTATAATTCTAAACTGTATATAAACTAAAAAGAATGGGTGGGGGAAAAATTCGAAATTCACAAGCGCACAAACTTGAGTTCCCTTTTTTCTGCAGAAAACGAATAAAATAACGAAAAAAAGTTAAAAATATACTATTTTCACTTCTTTGAAGACTAACATTAACTAAAAACGATCGCACGAGTTTTTTTTCATTGGTAAACGTCATCGTTGTACAGAGAACGCAACCGCAAAAAATATCTATCGATAAAAAATAGAAAAATGGATTCCTCTTTTCTGTTGGTTCAAAAAATCATTCACGCTTAATTCAATCGTACGCCGAATTATTTGTTGATCTTGTCGGATTCTCGTAATGCCCGCTTGGTCGGTGGTTCTTCAATCTAGAAAAAATGCGTTATTTTTAATCAAATCAATTCTTTTGTCAAACTATTTAATTTAGATGTTTAAATTTTACTCACTTCGTCCTCGATTCCAGGCAACTGAATTCTCGTTTCTGAAGCTTCAGCAGGCTGTAAAAATAAGTTAGATTAAACAACTGGAATCACTGCAAATTTCGGACCAAACAAAACTATTTTCCAGATTTTCTTTTCAGTTTTTATTTTTCTGTTCAAATTTTACCTGTGCATCAATGCATTCCATTTCTCCAATATGCAGCTTGAAAAATTAGTTTCAATTGGTAACAACAGTCAATTTACATATGTTATTCATTTGAAAATTTAAATTTAACAAATAAAAAAAAAGGATAACTAAGTTTAAGAGAACAAACTTCTATTTTTCGTTTAAAGTTTTGAATGCAACTTCCGAATGGGGTTAAATCAAATGGAACTTACTCGAGCGTCGGTTTCGTTGGGACCAATTCCAACTTCTTTTTGTTTGCCCTTGTTTCGACGAGGTCTTTCATTAGTCGTGTTTCCATACACTCCTTTGCCTTTGACCGCGTTGAGCATCGAGATCTGCATCTCGGGTGGCAAATAATTTTTTACATTCACTTGCAATTCGTCCAAGTGTTTGAAATACATCGATGGGATTCGCGGTTTTGCCGGGAACTCTTTCATGTCGAAATTCGTGGTTTTCGAATAAATAACATTAAAAGCGAGATCACAGACTGCCCACAATTTCTATAACAGGAACCAGACAAAAATTGATTACCAATTCCTCAACATTTTATCATTATTTCTCTTTTCATATAATTCAGAACTTTAACTTACACAATTCATGTTCTCGTCTTCAGGTCGGAGCGAATCTTTACAGTTCTTCATTTTCTCAACGAGACTTTTGTAAAATCCGTACGAATAGAATTCGTTTTTCATAAGCAGCGGCTCAAGGATGAACCATAAACACTGTTGGATCACCTTCAGTTGTTGGATGTCTGTGTGGCTGGTAAACGCTGGGTCGTGAGCGAGAACTGGCACCGCAAATACCAACATGTAGTCTGGCAGGATGAAAGGCAGTTGATCTACAAACGATTACAATCCATCAGTACAAACAAATCTCACCAATAATTAGTACAACATCGTGAAATTAACAAAATTAATTTACCTGTGACACGATCGACTGGATTTAAAGACATGGTTTTCACGTAATCCCTTCGCTTTGAGATATCCATGAGCATATAATTTTTGAAAGTCACTTTCAGTCTTTTGTCCTGCTCTTTGCCAGCTAACGCGTAAAGTCCCATGAAATCCAGCGGCAGACATTTGTTTGGGATACCTCTACCGAGGCCTTTGTGCAGTTTCTGTCCGAACGCTTCTCGAACTTGTAGTACGTCGTCCTACAACACAAGAAATGTGAAATAAATTACACAAATTCAAAACTTTCCTAATAGACAGTTTCGTGACAGAAAAATGAACGAAACCGTACCACCATGAGTTGCGACAAATTGTAAAACTGTTCAGCGTTGTACTGGTCGCCAACGCCCTTCTGCTCGCAGATCTTGAGTATCGAGCAACCAGCCTGCAGTCGCAGCCAACTCATCTCAGCTTTGCTCAGTTTGTTCTGCTGCAGCAGGTCACCTTTATTCATGATAAAGGCGTTCAACATGCGGAACGTTTTTTGAGCCGACAAGTTGTCTGTTTTTAATCCAAGCAGCCACCTAGCCATACATTTGAGGCCTTCCAATCGACACCTCGTTTCCTCTGGCAACTGATCCTCGCGACACCAATCGCCTTCGATCACGTCGTTTCGTGGCTCGCTATAGTCTTTTACAAGTAACTCTTTGACGATCTGAAAACAAAATCATTAAAAAAATTTTAATTTACACAGTCAATCAATTAAATGTTACAATTCAATTAACAATCAAAATGTCGAAAACTTACTTTTTTGGAGACCAAGTTTTTTATTTGAATTTGGTATTTGTCGGGCAGATTATAAGCAATGTGTCCGAGGGTGACGATCGCTGTGCGATAGTTGTCACAGCTCGGCGTCAGTGATGCTTTGATCCTTTCAATGATTTCTGGGAATATCGAGTCGTGGATGTTGGTCATATTGACGAACAGACAACGAATCGCATTTTTAGCTTGTTTCGGCGTTCCGGACTCTGCGAAGTTTTTGCAAATCGGAGCAAGCATCTTGCAGACCTCCGGGGCGACTTCGCAAAGTGGTTTGTAGCAGCGACCGAGGAAGGTGAAAGTCGAGAGAACGAGGGGCGCCACCATTTCGTCGTCCATTCGGAGCATATTCACAAGTTTCATGAGGATGTCGTTGTGGAAGAAATGGGGACCGAAGATGAAAGATAGAATCTAAAAGTAAAAAACATAATTTTACAAAAAATATCTAATAAAGTTTTTAATTATAGGATGTGAAAGGTTATTCAAATGATTTTTTGTTATTCAAAAAAATCAAAATTGTAATATATTTACCACAAGAAGTCTCAGGCCTTTTTCACCGGCGTTATTTGGGTTCAAACCGACTTCTTCAATGACATTTCCGCCGTTCAAACAGTCTGTGACGTAACCAATCAGGATCTGAAAAAATTTTTAAATCATGTAACTCCTTTGGTTTGAAAAAAATGTGTTTTGTTTTGTTTTGCCTTATGCTCGTTAAACTTACTCTGATTGCATCAGCGTCAATAATGACCGAGCTGACACGTTCGAGCAGCATCTTAATAGTATTATACAGTAGATTCGTCATGACCGGAGGACCAAGTTTTTTAAGTACAGCGGTGATAGTGTCAGCGCACTCCTTGCACGAGACAGTCGGCTGCACAATCGTCTCCATGTCCGCGAGAAGTGCCGGATCATGTTTCATCTTCAGTCCGAACTGTTGGAGGAATTCTTGCACCTTCATTGGATCAGGTAGAAAACGCGAGATCTGTTGGATCTTCGAGTTCATCTCCGAGGTCGGTGCGATGTTTGATCGTTTTGTGATGTTCACCCATTCCATCACTGCTCTGCGTACTCTGTAATTTCACATTTCAGATTAGAACAAACAATAAAAAACAGTTTTTTAGAAGATGGGAAAAAATAAGAAAACGAAGATGAATCGAAGCAAACTTACGCAAGTTGATGTTTCTGTAGCTCGACAAAAGCTCTTGAAGCGTGATCGTCAATGGTTCCAAGCAAGTGGTAAAGTTTTTTCATCCGTTCCTCGGCTGAGAGCTGGTAAGGCACTAAACAAGTGTTCAAAAGTCTTTCGACAAGTAGTCTGTCTTCCATGCCGGCCATGTAATAGCCGTGCAGAATCTTGTCTTTGATCCAGGTGACAGCCTTCTTAGTTGCCTGTGGTACGTCTGCGTCACTCAAATGTTTCTTGTAGATTATTGCTAATCCGGTCATGGCTTCCTTTCTGATTTTAAACTGCGCAAACCAAACGACAAAGTTACGATCTTCCCTTTTAAATCGAATTGAAAAACAACAATCTCAAAATTCTAATCTCACCTTTTTGTCAAGAGTTCGTTCTTTTACAAATTCAAGTAGATCCTCGCTATCGGAAACAATTTCAAAATCCTTTTTGGCAGTTGAGACGATAGCCATGACGACCTCGTACCTGACATTTTCATCTGCGTCGTGTTGTCTCATTTTGAGGGTTTCCGTAATGTCCTTGCGCAGTTCCGGGTGGTTGAGCAAAAAGTGCATCGAGTATTGGACGCACTTGATGCGAATTGAGACGGAGATGTCGTTGAACCTGCCCTGAAAAGCGCGCCAGAGGTGCTGGTGCTGCATCGCCAGCTGCGAGCCTTTTTCGGAAAACATGCGCGCCAAAAGCGCCACCGCGTGAAGTCGCTCGTTTTCGTGCGTCGACTTAAGCTTGCACTCAAGCTGCGGCAAAACTGAGAGCAAAACGCTCGGACAAATGTGATTGAGCTCGTATATTAGGTCGTATACTTTTGAACATATCTGTAAGGACCTTTCTTCTCTGCCCAGAATCAATACTTGATTAAAAAACTGTAACAAACAAACGAAAAAAAAGTTTGTTATTTTGTTGAAAATAAGTTTTGTTCTCAGTTTGAAAAGTTTTAAGGGAAACTTACGGCTTGGATGTAAGGTTCCAAAGTTTCGCTGCATTTGATAATGAGATCCTTAGCAAGATTGTAGGCGTTCTTCTTCTGGGTTTTGTTTGGCTCGACGATGTTCATTAGAATGATGTCCAGCAACTCGTTACTCACAATGTCAGACTCAGTGATTAGGGGATAAAGAACATCGAGCATGAATGATTTTACTTTGCCTGAATGCTCGTCGCTGCAAGAAAAATGAAATTTACACATTTACAAACAACAAAAATAAGCAAAAGCTATATATGTAAATCGAAGTCGTATTTATACTAACTTGATAATTTTAAACATGAGTGAAAATAGAGCGCAAAATATTTCTTGACAGTCTTCCAGCTCGAAGCACATGTTGAACGATTTGACGTACGCTAAGTTTTCTAATAGATAGAAGTATCGTTTGAATGCTGGATCTTTTGGGTCTTTCAGACCGGCCAGTTGTCGTATTAAAAATAAAAAGATTTGCTTGACCTGTTGAATCAATAGAAATTAATTACAATTTTAACATGATGAAATGACTTAGATTAGTTTTCATCTAAATTAAAATGTTTTAATTCACCTGATCAGCATCTTTATAGGGAGCCTCTGGGGCATAAACTCGTAAAACATCTGCGATGCAGCACGCAATAAGCAACTGTACATCTTTGCTTTCGTGAGTTAAGAAGTGATCCTCTGCTAAATGTAGAGCTAGTGGAATGTACTGCTGGTACATGCCTTCGTCTTGGCCCATAGCTTGCAGCGTATGTGCTAAAGTCTAAAAAGATTTTGGTTTTTAATGAAAAAACTTACTGCTCAAGTTAAGATCATTAATGAAAAAGTTCAAAACGCGAACTTTCTGACGCCATTTTTCTTGCTAGTTAGACATTTATAACATTGTAAATGAAACTTTCGAACGTACCTTGAGTCTTCTGATAAGTTCATCAGTTCCCAAGCCCTCGATCACGACGGGCCTACACCCTTGCGGGTAATTTATTTCTGCCATTGTGCCAATTTCCAATCAATTGGAATTTTATCTCCAAAACGTTTTTGATTCTCTCCTAAAAATCGGCTTTTAAAATACTGTCCAAATTCTGTAACACAAAATATTAAGCACAAAATAAATACCTAAACAACCAAAAACTCAACACAATCAAATGTGACGAAATAAATACGAGAAAAAACGATAAAGATTCCATTTTAAAAATGCGGGAAAACAAATAGTGCCAAAACAATGCCCCACTCCCACAAGTTGAAACGCGACCTCCCCTCCTCCCGACCTCAAAATTTCATTCTTATCGTAACGTCAAACGATAACATATTTACAACAATAACAAATTTCAATTTATTGTTGCTTACTTTTCATTTCAACAACTGGACAAAAGTCGCGGGAAAACGCCGACCAAAATTCTTGATGACAACGAGATTCGGAGGTTATGTTTGTCCGCTAGAGGCTGGCATTGGGGATGTAAACAAAAATAAAGCGCGGAATGCAAAGAATCCTAAGTTGATCGTGGGCGGAGGAAAGTTATTAGGATTAGGAAAAGTTCGTTACCTCGAGATATGCATAAGCAATGTACAGCCTGACACTCGAAATATCAATAAAGCGAGCGCACTGTGATCGGCGGCCCCGCGCCACCAAACTCGGTCTGCGGCTTTCGCGCGATCCAAAATCAACTAGATTTGTGCACGGCCACTGCGTCGACACTCTGCCGAGCTCACTCGACCACTTGGCATCGTAAAATCGCGACGAATTGCCTCGTTTTGATATCCTGTACGGCCGACCGTACCAAAGGACGCGAAAGCAACGAGCAGTGTGAAGTTGGCCGCGCAACTTCGCCGCATTCGGAAACTCGTCTCTCAATTTGAATTGACAAAAAAAACATAAACAAAAACAACAACAAATAGGCACAGCTTCTTTTTTATTAGTTTTCATTTTATTGAAATTTGGTTTTTTATTTTTTACTTTCAAAAGCAATGTTCATATTTTATAAAAAAGGTCCGGAAAACATTTAGCGGGAAAAATTAAAAAAGGGTAGATTCAATGTACATACAAAAATATTTGTTGATTCGAAATTTGATATAAGTTTTATTTACGAATCATTTTTAATTTAAGAAAGTTCGCAGTTTTTCGGCTGCGTAAATTTTTATGTCGGAGAGATTCGAGTTCTCAACAATGGCTGCTTGGTAAACTTCCGGTCAAAAGAGATGTTTTGTTGCTGATTTGCCGGTCAAGTAAAGAATGTAAACAATAAAAAGAATCAAATTAAAATAAAAGTTTCAATTGGTTTTTCATTTCGAAACATTAACAATTGTTTAGAATTTGGAAGGTCATGGATTGTTGTTGCCGGTTTGATTGAGTGATTTCCGGTGTGTAGAAAAATTGTCGACGAGAGCGCTATCGCTGGAAGCCAAATCCTCTCGCGTGCGACACGTGCCTTGTTTCGACTCTGGTTCAGCGCTGATCTGAAAAGTTTCGATTATCTCGACCAGGATTGAACTTTTTTTCAACCATGGTGAGTAGATTTTGTGAATTTTAAATCATATTTTTTCATTTTTCGTTTTATATCTGCCGTTTACATTGTATTTTCTTTGATATTTTATCATTTTCATACCACTTTTTTTGGAGGTTATGTTTTATGCTTTGAGAAAATGCATTAATTTCATTTATTCATATTAATTTCTTTGCAATAACTATCAAAATGATTATAATTTATGATTAATTTCGATATTATTTATTTTAGGCTACTACTAAAGTTGAAAATCCAGAAAAGCCAGGACAGGAGGCATCTCCCATCCACAGAATCCGTATTACTTTAACGTCCCGAAATGTTCGGTCGTTGGAAAAAGGTTTGTTTACAAAAAAAAAGAAATTCATAACTAAAAAGTGTTTTAAAATTAATATGTTTTGTTGGTTTTTTTAATTGTTGGATGAAATTTAATTGGGAACACTTTTTACAGTATGTTCGGAACTGATTGAGGGAGCTAAGAAACAGAAACTGAAGGCCAAAGGACCAGTCCGTATGCCAACTAAGATTTTGAGAATCACAACCCGTAAAACTCCTTGCGGTGAAGGTTCCAAAACTTGGGACAGATTCCAAATGAGAATCCATAAGAGAATCATCGATCTGTATTCTCCGTCTGAAATCGTGAAACAGATCACGAGCATCTCCATCGAACCTGGTGTAGAAGTCGAGGTCACCATTGCTAACGACTAAGTCCTACATGCCGACATGTAACTGCTGGATTTTCAAATAAAATTTTATAAAAAACAAACCCATTCTGCCTCAAACTTTATTATCTTCATAATTGCACCCCTAATTACTGTAAAATCACATTCAATTTTTTTATATTTTTGTTATCTTATTTTCTTTAAATAATTTATCAATATAGTTAAAAACCTTTTCCGGTTTCGTTTTTTAACAAAAAACGTAGTCTGTTTTACCGACCGTACTCCCACCCATACTTTTGACTTAAGTAGTACGCAAAATTTCAGTTGAATTTCACTTTACCGACCCGGCTATTCACATTTCTTGAGAAGTTCATTGTTTCTTGTTCATTCTTGTCAATTCTTGTCATTTCAAAGGGTGACTCGCTAAGATTTCGTTCAAGTTTTATATCCGCGAGTTGAAACAACATTTGTTAACGCAAAAATGGCTTCTGCAATGGACGTTGACGACGAGGTGATCGATATTCCGACCTCGAGCAGTTCCAAGGGCGAGAAAAAACGGTTTGAAGTCAAAAAGGTAAGTGCAAAATTTGGATTGCAAAAAGTAACCTCAAATTTCCTTTGTCATGTTTTGTTAGTTGTTTTGCTGTTTTTTGTAAAAATGAAAATTCAATTAACTGACAAAATCATAACCTAGATAAATTTGACTAATTTAAATTGTTATCTTTCAGTGGAATGCAGTCGCTTTGTGGGCCTGGGGTGAGTATTTGTATACATTCGGTATACATGTTTATAAACAAGTTTGAGTTTTGATTATCCCAAAACACTTTGGCTTTTGACCTTGTGCAAATTTATTTGCTTAGAAAACATAAAAAGGAGAATATATTCAATTACAACCTCATGCGAATTTCAAAAAAAGAAAACAAACAAACAATCCTTTTTCGAAATTTGAATAAAAAATGATGGTTTTTAAATTTAACTGAAATAAAACAACTTTAACGAATCCCATTCAAAATTCTGTATTTGAATCTAACAAAGTGATACATTGTTGATATTCAACAAAATCAAGAGTTTGTTTTCGGCTTTAATCAAGATTCAAATACAGTAAAACTAACAAAAAGAACCATCAAAGCAGTAAAATTCTTCGATTATATGAATTCTAACATTCAATTAACAAAAGAAGGAAGTCACATGAAAATAATAATTTCATCAACTTGAATTAATTTTAAAAGCCCACGAATGAATCGTAGAGTTATCGAAATTCAAACAAAACTGATCCAAAAGTTTCTAAAACGTTATTTTTCATCATATTATTTTACAGATATTGTGGTAGACAACTGTGCGATTTGCCGCAATCACATAATGGACCTCTGCATTGAATGCCAAGCGAACCAGGCGTCAGCTACCAGTGAAGAATGCACCGTAGCCTGGGGCGTTTGTAATGTAAGTATTAACGTCACATATCATCGCATAATGCAATCCAATAACAAACACGACTGCATTTTCAACGCCAAATCTTTTCTCTTTTTGCAGCACGCGTTTCATTTCCATTGCATCTCGCGGTGGCTCAAGACCCGACAGGTTTGCCCGCTGGATAATCGTGAATGGGAATTCCAAAAGTAAGTATCAACTCTAAACCCCAATTTCGAAAAGCAATGTTTCATTCACTGCAATAATTGTATTTTCCTTCTTCCAGGTATGGCCACTAACTCGTTCCAACCTCGACCAAAAACCAACTACGTTAAGATTTTAATGGGTAATTTAAAGATTGTCAACGAAGGAGATTATAAATTCAAGCTGTAACCAGTACTGTAAGATTTTCAAGAAGTACGAGAAAGAAAACAAAATGTCGACGAACTTGTAAGCTGAACTAATAAATATTTATAACAAATTTTCGAACATTAAACGAACTTTTAGTAGTTCTTTTTAGATAATAGGAATTGAAATTTTGAATCAGAGTGAACTCTGAGGGCTTAAACATTTGTTTGCGAGCGAAATCGTAATTGGCGTTTAATTGAATGATACAAGGCGGGGACGATTTTCGCAAATAGTATAATATGGCGCTCGCCAGTTACAGTTCGGAATGCAAGTTACACAAATTGGGTTACGCGTGTCCCCGCGCCGCTGTTTACCTGCGACCAGGGAGATGGAATATAAATACGATTTTCGTTGTCGCGACGTCGGCATACTGTGGCAGCTAGGGTCCTCATTTCCTGCGGAAACGGAGCCACCCCTCATCCTCTCTCTCTTTCGTCGCTTCGCACTGTCGTCAACTTTTGATTTTCCCACCCCCTTTTCTCTTCAGTTTGCTTGTATTCGCTCGTCGACAGAGACCAATCAAATTCGATATACATTTTCATGCATAAAATTGCTTAAAATTGTTTTAAATTTTGTTAGTTCTCTCGATAGGTCCTGGGTAATGTTGTTATTCGCTGCACTTCCAGTAATTATCGTTTATATTGAAATCAAATTTGGCGCGCAAAAATTGTTTCATCCAATTTGAATGTCGCTTTAAACAAAAAAAAAAGAGAGAAACGGAAGACATGAAGTTTGACAGATATAATTATCGATAACAGGAGAGACTGTAACATGCTGTACTCGTCATACATTATTATAAAAAGTCAGCATTGAAAGTCAGAGCGAGCGCTCATCCATTATATGCACAATCTTGATAAATCCGAAGGACCCGGTTGGAATATCTGTGTTTGTCGGATGTATCAAGGTTTTCTGTCACCGGTGTGTACAGTTGGATCCGATGTAGCCAAAGCAGCAGGGGTTGTACCGCCTAGAACACTGTCTGTCGACGTCTTTACCTCCCTCCCTCCTTTCAACTTATCACGCTTACACTTGGACCGATATTCGCAAGCTCTGCGAGATACAAAATCCTTTCGGCATTGTACGTCGTTGGCTGTTGCTTTTAAGATGCAACTCTAATATTGCGAGGTTGAGCGACGACCCGACAAATCCTCGTTAGATCCGGCGGAAAACAAAAAAAGCGGTACCATATTCTCGCGTCACCTGTCTCTGACGGTCTTCGGATTTTATTCTAAGTGCCCTCTTTGCAAACCAACCAATTAATCGTACTGACTCTACGGGTCAGGAGTTTTTCTTGATTTTTATTTTAAAAAAGACGTTTTTAAATCATTTTTCTGGAGTCTTTTGTTAGAAAGAGCTATTTGTTCCTGAGTTGATTGATAGAATACAGTTGTCTGATAGAAATAAACATTTTTATTATTTCAGAAACTGAAATGTTTATTTGAAAAATGGTCTATTTAAGTTTGACTTAATTTCGCGAGAAGCAAAAGAATCCCTTGTATGTAAAATTATGAAAAATGGATGTTTTATCCGAAAAATGCTTTATTGCAATTTTCAATAATTTAAAATCTTATCTTTCATGAGATGAAGTTTTAAATTTCATTTTGAATACGGATATGAACAGTTTTTCCATTTCAATTTTGAACAAAACTAAAACATTATTGAAAATACAACGCTTTTTAGTAAACAGTCACGGATATGAAAGTTACACTTGTTCTGTTTTGTTTTTTTTTTATAATTGGCGAAAATGGAAAAATACACCAACATAAAAGTGTTTTTTGTAATTTGATATTGAATCAGAATCATCGGAATGATTTATGCCAGGTTCTTACCCTAGTCAGCTCTCATATTTTCAGGACGTACAAATTCTTGTTCAGAATGTAAAACTTTTTACTTTTATCATCTTTCTATTATATTTTCGTATGTGGATTGCAAAAATAGACTAATATTTTGTGACATATAAGGAATAAATGGATTTTTGAGAAAAATCACGCAACTCTTTTTTGCGGAAAAATCAGGTTACTGTCACTGTTCCATACTTGTTTTGCGTAAAGATTTTTGTTACAAATATTATTCATTTCAATTACAATATGGAATTGTCAATAGAACAGCTATTGTTAAAAAACAAGATTTTTCATGCAATTCAGTTTTTCGCAAAGTTTCCAGATTCTCAAATTCCATTTATTAACATCTCAAAACACGCAGATATATTTTTACATTCTTTGACATTTTTTGAGGCCTGCAGAAATTGTTTGGCAAACTAAATTGAAGCAAACTTGTTTTTTTTGCAAATATAATTCGAAACAATGTTTTTTTTTCATCAAAAATCATCACATTTGATGGAAAATTATAAATTTGAGTCATTCCATAGAAGGGTGCCCTTAAGTAATGAGTAATTGGATGAAACCATACACAGTGTTATTGTGTATTACGCTCTTGCTCAATTTTTTAAGGCACATGATGTTTCTTGGCGTTCTTGTTATAGGCCATCGAGTCCGAGAGTACTCGATGGTCTAAGTAAATCAGAGGCCTTTGGTTTGAGTAGAAGCAACAAAGGGTTGCTAAGAGCTCTTCAGCGATCTACCAACGTAGACCACTCAACCCACCTATACTTCCTCATCCCCTCGCTCGCTGTGATGTGATTGCCATCAAAATGTGTTTGCCGTAAACTGTATCAAACTATTGACGTGCATGTCTCTTCGGTCCGATAAAACTGTTATTTTTTGACTCAATAACTCAATCAAACTACGCTGAACAATCGCGCCCTACATTTCACCATCGCATCAACGTTTCAAATTTTTTGAGTCCCCTCCCGATTCTTGCTCTAATACAGAGACTTTTCTCGCACTGTCAAACTCTATTCTGTTTACATCAACCCACTTGCCAGCGATCTATCAAATTATGCCTGTTAATATTTACATTAGAGAATGTATGTCATCCGATGATGGAACTTGGTTTACAGACATTTTCGCTGCGGTCCAGCTTCGGTGTACGCCCGCCATTCTATCAATAATCTCTTCTCTGATGGTCTTGTTGAGAAGTTGCAATTGATTTTTGATCGATCAGGCCAGGCCGAACACTCGACAAAACACAAAAAATGTGATAGATTTCCTCAACGCCGGATTACATTTATCAAAGATATTTTTCAAGTATCTGAAATTAGTTTCCCATCTTGTGTCAAACATTGTAAAAAATATTTAAAAATTAACAATTTCTAGAAAAAGTTAATTTTCGTTGTTGGCGATGAACTCAAAAAATTAACTATGACTTCCGTGTAAGTTCAGTTAGTAAGCTGCTGGGTAACTAGGAGGTCGATATTTGTAGCAACTTTTCCAAACTTCAAAAAGACAGATCGCTGAATGAAAACGAAAAAAGATAGCGAGAGGCATGGAAACATGAGTGATAATAGTCCAAGCCCAAACTCCAAAAAATTTCAGGTGGTCTGGTCTGACATCCGCTCGCGATTTTTCCAGGGTGTTGACTATCCAAAGTGCGATGTTGACAACGATCAGAAACGTCACCAGTTCCTTACCTGGTTTCTTATAAGTTGTTGATCGTTTCCTCCAAGCAATCTAAAAAAAACACACAAATATTTTCGTTCATTCGAAACCTCAAAGAATTAGCATAAAAATTAGTATTCGAAACTGAACTAAGAAAGAAGGTGGGTGAAAAATTACGAATCCGACCGCAGAAAGTAAATTTCTATCGCGACATAAAGCTCGGTGGGAGATTACTTTGAAATAACTCGGGTTAAAGGAAGAAATGTCTGACAGTGTACGGTTTCGCTCATCTGCCTTTGCGTGTCGTGTCCTTTCTTGCGCTTTATTTTTCTATCTATATTGCAAAGTTTTCACCTTGATGAGTAAAGTTTGCATGGTACTTTGCACCAAAGCTAGAAAGTCTGCGCTCAGAGAGAGCCCCCAGGTGGGTCCCCTCGTCAGGAGTCCTCCGATGGCACCAAACAGACAGTGAAGGTACACCCCGGCCTGGGCCGCAGTCAATAACGTTGCGTCGAGGTGCGGAGCCTTCTTGTTTTTTTCCTTCAGATGTCGTAGTTTCAGCGCGCTCGCTACAGATGCGATCAGACCTGCATCCAATCGACTAATTGAAATTATTTTCTTTTACCTTTTTCTTTCGCCTCTGCTTTCTTTTTTACTGACACACTTTCTAACTTCTGGTAGATATCGTTTTCTTTGTATATTTTAATTACACCTCTAATTTTTAATTAATTCAGTTCAGCAAGGGAGGAAAGTTTGAATCAGTGTTTTGTTGTATTTGTTAAAAAGTAACTTAATGAAACGAATTAGAAAATAGTTCCAATCTATGAGAGCGATTATGAAAAGTTGTAGAAAACGATAAACCTTTGGATCATGAATCGCAGATTCGCAGAACTGGTATGTAATAAACAGTGGAGAACAAAACCGAGTTTGAGGAGAAAGTTTCATGAAAAGAAATAAACTATCTATTGCATCGTCTCCGAATTCAGTGTAGGAATAGTCAAAGTTTTGAAATTAAAAAAGTGTGAATCAAGATTGCACGTCAAAGCCGGTTTTGAATAATTGCAAACGTTGAAAACGCACGAAAGACGGTGCGCCGAGCTCTCGTGTAATTATGATATCAACTTGTTTGAATTTTACATTTGATATCGCACTTTCTAAGGCTTCCTCCAAGTTTTCGAGCGTTTAATGATCGCGATACACTTACCTACAGACTGAATTGCCACTTCTAGTCCAGTCACTTGTTCTATCGCCATTTTTGGCTTCGCTTTTCTCAGCACAAAAAACATTATCAAACTCAAAACTGTCGCTGATATCACTAGAATCCCACCAAACAGACCTCTGAAACAAATTGATTCTAATTTTTTTTACAAAAACTTTTCTAGTTATGGCGTCGGATGAAATTTGCGAAAAGAAAATTAAAACATTAGAACTAACTTAGATAAATATGTTGGAATTTAAAATTGAACTTTAAGATTTTATAGCCTTCAAAACTTTGCAAATTAAGGTAGGTAAATGTTTAAAAATTTAAATTAAATAATGTTAGAAGTGTACCTATGAGCACTTCCACAGTCGATACTCAATTGATGAAGGGATCTGGACTCGTTCTTGGCAAGGATAGGCTCGTCCACCCGTTTCCACATCTCGAATAGGATCACCGCGCAGATCAAGCTGAACTCGATCGTGCATGGAAAGAGGAAAGGACTCGCATCAGTGAGAAGAGTTTTTAGGATACCGACGTCACCCTCGTGTGCGTGTTCCAATTGGGCGATCTCGTGCTGCGTTTCAACGACCAGAGCCTGCGAATATAAATTGTGTATTTTCCATCGAAACGCACCGATTACAACCATTAGCGCGACGATTTTTCAAATTTCGTACGTCTCAGTGTTTGCGCCAAACCGTGTCAGATTGCATTCAAATTGTATCGTAAGATTGTCCTCACCTGTGTGCCGATATCAAACGCACAGTTGTCATTACAAAATCGATACGCCAGTGATTGTAATCGAACGGTCTATACTAGCAGTTGACTAAATAGTAACATCTTAGCCACGTCAAATATACAACCAAATAATGCATTGTCATATTCAACCGGCGGTCTAATACTGATTAATGTCACTAATTGATTTGATGTCTCTCTAATTAATTCAATTTGAAGACGATAACATTTGTTTAAAACTCTAATTAGCAGAGCTATCGAAACAAATTTGATCTTTGAAAATCAACAGGAAATAACAATCTGACGGTTCTCACCAGTTTCGCTACAGCCGGAAAGAGGGACAAAAACGAAAATTTTTAAGAATCGTGTAATTTTTTCAACCATGAATATTTCTAATCAAATAGTTAAAATGCATCTTTAATATTCTTTAGATCTTTGAGCTGATACCGGAATTGAATCAATTTTTTTTTTAATTATTCTAGTACATAAAATATATAAATAAATATAAAATTTCTGATCATCCGATGATTTGTTTTCAGTTTCTTTGAATTTAACTCAGTATATTTTTTATGAGTAAAAAAGTGAATATTAGATAAAAAAAGTTGATGGTACCTGTAACCATTCGCACAAATTGGTAGCGATCATGTGCATAAGCCCCAACTTGGCCAAGGCACCGTGTCTTGTGAGCTCGATATCTTTGCTGTTGAGAAATATGAAGTGCATCTGTGCGGTGACTAGAAGAAGCCTGGCCGCCGGGGTAATCGCCCTAAATGGCCCAGATGCCACTTCCGCCCCAATTTGCAAGCCAGTAAAAACCAGTGATCCGGCACCGAATCCAACGGTGCCAAGACGTAGACAAAAGCTGCCGTATTGTTGCGTTTGGTGACGGTGCAATCGATGCCTCAGCGAGTCCGCTTTCTTCTCCGCGCATAGCTAATGAGATAGCAGCCGTGGTACAATTCGTATACATATTATCAATTTGGAACGTTCGTCTCCTTCGGCAAATCGAATTACCTGTGCTTTTTGTTCTTTGCATTCGGTCTCCACGAACAGAGAGCTTCCTTTCTGCTTTGCATGCTTCACCAGCATTCTTTTCACTGCTTTGTCGCGGATCATCGTCGTGTACATGGTTATCACAAATGCCACACTGGCGAGGTAGAGGTACAGATAAAAACCCTACAATGTTGTTTGTATTTTCATATCAGAAATGGAACTTTTATTATGTTTCGTTTTCTTTTTAAGTTAAAATAACGAAAAGTTGTTTTGAATCGTAAATTTTTGTTCGTTTCATTTTCGTATGATATTTTTAGTTTGTTGTTTTTGTAGTTAAAATAACAACAAATTTGAGCTCTTTCTTATAAGCCGAAAGATTCATCTGTGCTTTCACGTGTGAATCTATTATTCTGTTAGTTAGAAAATTTTTACGCACTTGCTCTAACGATGCAGGTACACCATGACTAACACTGGCACTTACGGGGATGGCAACCCCGACGACGACTAACAATTTTGCGTACAATGTACTGATGGTTGAAACAATTGCTGGGTTCATCTTTTTCGTCACGGACTCGTCGTTTTTGATCCCCTTAAAATTATCTATGAAGAATGAAAAAGAAAATTAGAAAATTAATCTTGTTGTGTAACAGGTTTAGTAACTTTAGCAAACGTTTCATGATGGATTATTAGATTAAAAATCGTTCTCAACCTTTAAACATTGTGAATGTTTTTGTAGGGAACACGTTTTTCAAATAAGTAATGAAATTTTTTCGATTAAAAATAATTAAATTTGTCGAACTGATCAACAGTTTTATAATTTTAATATTAGCACTCTCAGTTAGCAGCACGATTTTTAATCAGATATTTTGTATAAAATAGAGCGGTAAATGCGAATCAATTTATAATTAATTTTCAAGCGAGATTGTGATTGAACGTGAATGATTACATTTTGAAACAGTGATGGAGCATGCACAAGTACTTTGATTTTGTTGGTACGGAAAAAAATGTATTCGCAAAAAGTTTAATCCGCGAGCTCGGTATGAAATATCATGACCGTCATCTGGCTTTCCTCGACAGCCAATAAAAATGTATCAAAAGAGTGCTGGATACTTTGCACCTTTTACTCTCGCCTCATCCATACGTGTCGATGGCGCGGCTGCGGTGTTGGCAGGGGTGAGTTGCAGCATGTTCAACTGATGGCTTTCGACGTTTGTATCAAACTTTTCTCGCGATGGGTTTGAAACGGAAGCAGGTTTACGATCTTGTGGAAGAAACTCACGATCCTGTGGCATACACGATGGCAATGACATGTTGCTCCCAATTCCGGAAAAGAGGGCCCTGTGTATGATATTTGTTTATTTCTCGTTTTCAATTCTTCCCATCATAAAATAATTAAACCGATGGGAGTAGTTTTCGTTCATAATAGTTTTTGATTTGATCATTTATGATTCAGAATTTCATTTGCGTGATTTTATTTCATAATGAAATTGAATCTTTTTTAGCAACATGCATAAACAAAGTGACTTCTGACATTCTATCATGTTAAAAGAAAAAAGAACAATCAGATTTTGTTCATACCTGTCGTGAATCTTTTCACTCTTTAAATGGTTAGAGTTTCTTGAATATAACATTTTCTTCACAATTTTTGCATCAAAAAACAAAAAAATTCTTAAATGATTGTATTTTTATTCTAAAAAAATCAATTGGCTGTAATAAAAAAACCAAAACAAAAGTAAAAAACCAAAGCCAATTAAAAGAAGAATTCAGTGTGTCGAATAGAAAAATGTAACAAAATTTATACCCAATAAGGGCCCTTCGATGATTTATAACAGCATTCAGGGAAATACTCTGCCTCCGTAGACTCGATGATCTTCCCAGTGGCGAGGAAAAACTGTCCCTGCGCTCAAAATCGATAGCAAGGTTTGGCGTAGGACCGTGCATCGCACGAGATTCGCTCGCGCCTTCGTTTCGATCCAGCCTGGAATTATTGTCACGACGTTCAATTACTGCATCAATGTCTTTATCCCGGCTCACTTTCAAGATCACTTGCTCCTGATTATCTATACCGAGCTCGTTCGCTCACTATTATGCTCAAATATCTCACGTCAAGTGGCTCTATTCTAATGAAAATAATTGCTCGGAAAATTTGTTTCTCATACCTTTTCCCCCCTCTATTTCATACCCAGGGATCAAAAAAAGATACGAGAAAACTGATCGGCGATGGTTCACATTAATTTTTCAATGAAAAAGAAGTTACAAAATGTAGTTTATGAAAAATTACTTGTTTGTTATTGAGTAAATAAATTGAAGCGAGAATTCGTGCGACGTAATGAGAAAAACATTGGACGGTTTTTTGGTAACAATGGTGATTGACAGAATGAAGTCATCAATTGTGTTTGACCTAACTCAATTGTGTCATTCGAATTGCCGTGGTTTTCAACGTTTTGACATAATTAATTTCTGTTAAATTTCGTGTTACAAAAAAGAAGAGAAAAAAGTGTGAGAAAAGAGAAAAAATTGAAATTTCCCTAAAAAAGTTTGCGTGATTTGATAATGAAAATGAATGGAAAAACGAAAATGAGCGAAGCTTTTTAAGCCGAGGAGAACAAATCCAGGTTTTTATGATTGCGATAAAACTGGCGGATAAAATTTGGACAGTCTACAACAGGAGAGACTAATCGAAACAAAATACCTAGAGATGTTCAGAGCCATTTTCAAAAACGGTCTCTCGCACTGTTTGCAAACTCCCATTGACGATAACGGCGCGCCGAAATTAATCCTTCGAAATTTTCGTCGGCCGTTCCGCCGGCGTAAATAACATTATGCTTATTACGAATTTATGCGAGGGACTCACGCGTTCGCCATTGCACTTTTCTTTGACTTCCCCGGCCGTTACAATTACAAGATCGTGTTTGCCTCGAGACTCTTTATTGTATGTTTTTTTTTTCGTTCTGCCGCCTGTTCTTGTTTCTTTTTTCTTCGCTTTTTTCCTTCTATTTCTGCTCGTCGTTTTTGTTCGTCTCAGAGCACTTCTCTCTTTCTTTCTTGTTTTTCTCTACCTTTCTTCTCGATCAACTGCAATTAGAAGCCGAGTATTAAAGCGGGAAACACGTAAAAAGACGCTAGCAAAAATTCTTTAAAGTTTTCCGTCTCGGAGCTGGCGCGCAACAATCGTCTCCGTTTATACGTCGACAATGCGTCAAACTTTTCAGTTAGCGGTACGTATGCGAGTTCGCGGCGTGGGGCATATTTGCTTGGCTGCATCGCGAAAAGACTTGGCAATTTATTCCACGGCAAATTTCCGCCGCCACACCTCATTTGAATTTCCCGCGTCTTCCCTCCCTCTCTTCCCCCACTACTGAAAAGCCACAAAACTCTCAACTTTGACTTGCCTCTCGGTTCAACTTTTGGATGATTGACCAATTCTGCCGGGTTTTGTCTCACTGCAATTTTCATTTTTTTTTCTTTCCTTGTCTGTCACGGTTTTTCGTGAATTCGAAAATGTGAAATGACGCGCTGACGAAACGAGAGTAGTGCGCGATGAAACAAATTCACCGACAGCCAGGAGCGGTTTATTACATTTGGTTAAACGGATTCATTCGGGTTTGGGCGACATGAAAACTCATTTCTATACACCTCTTCCAGCAATCATTCGTTTATGAATCTATAAAATTGGCGCTCGACCGGTTAATGCTCGATTTTACTGATGATTCGTCAATTTTTAACCTTGTTTAACAATTTACCTTTGCATTTTTTTTTCAGCACTGGAAACTGCACATCGGAGAATTGCAGGTAAAACTTCATTTTCAGGTGAATATTTGAATTGCTTGATTAGTCATTACAGTGCATGTTATTTAATTATAAGGATTGAATGATTTTCGGAATTCGGAGAATTAACATGCGCAAGAAGATACCTTAATGCAATTAGTTGCGAGTAATTAAACGGCTTGCAAAAGTATCAAATAATAAAACATTGTTTGCGAAACGTTATTATTTGCGCGCCACTGCTCTGATGCAGATGCAAAACAGATCTAATTATTTGCCAATACTTTACACAATTTTAGATTCGCTCGGCTAAAAGGTCTAATTGCTCGCGTAGACGTTAATTTTTAATGTCATTTTTACAATCCGAACAAACAACATTTCACTTTGAAACAATTTCTGTCGTCATCATCGATATTAACTCGTGATGTTTTTCAGCGACGACAAAATTATTCGATTTCCGAAAGTTCGAATTCTACTTTTGAAATTGATTTTATGCAAAGTATTTTGAGACAGGATTTAAAAAAAAAAACGCGTGAAAATTTTCGATCAAGTCAGTTGTTTTAGAGAAAATAGTTGAAGGACGATTTTATATAATGGAAACTGAAAGATTCAGGAAAACGAAAATCATTTGTATGTAAGCAGACTTCGGCTTGGCGTCGGAAACAAGCTCGCCGCTCATCTGCGTTGCCCCATGCAGGGGCGGCACTGAAGGGGTCTGGGGGGCCGGAAGTTCCCGGATATGAGTTTCCGTCGCGGACAATTTGCAGCATGAAATTGAATGATCGACTACGATAACCGAGGCGACGGTGACAAGTTGCGCCCAAACCACGCTGTTACTCGGGTCACCTCGACTCACGCGCCTCGGAGGTGGGGCGAATCATTATATCACGGCAAATATCATAATTTACGCGTTTAACTCCCGAACTAACTGCCGAAGTAAAATCAACGATGATTCAACCAAGATTCAACACTTCAATTTGCAATAACAACATTTTAGCATCCATCTCAAATATTTTTCATTTTATTTTCGCTACAATTTTAAACTTCAAATTTATCATTCAAACAGATGTCTGATTTTGGATGCTAAAAAAACCTCTGCATTGATAACGAAATCTTAAACTTACAACAACTCAATTTACAATAAAATATGTAATCCTGATAATTTATCTTGTAAAGAGTACAATTTCATTGAAAAAGTTAGTATGATTTGGGATGTGAGATTTAAAACGATAATTTCATTGAAGTGAAAATCAGCTTGGAATTGATTCGGTGTTGTAATTTGCGACAGTCGCAGTATTGTATGTAACAAGTAGATACTGTTGGGTGGGACGCGTCCCTTGTATGCTGCCATATTCGGGTGGCTCCTTAAATTCGTATGTCCGCGGGCGTAATAACAGTATATACAGTGCGGCGCGATTGTAATCACGTTCACGCAGCCATGTAAACGGAACAATCAGTTGACTTTTGAAAACTGAAGCCCGAGCGACACATTTCCTGATTCCGTGAAACATCCGCCCTGATTTCGAATAGCTCTCCCACGTTTCACCAGTTTGTTCTTCTCAGGGAACGCTTCTTGTTTCGCCGCTTTAATCAAACACTTTTCACAAGTGATTGTGCAGGTTCCGAGAATGGTTTTTTAATTTCGAAATTTTTTTTTAAAATCGTCTTTTTAAATATAAAATAAAAGGGCTACAAAGAGGAAACTAAAAGTTTGTATCGAAGAAATTCATCTCAAACAAAATGGAAAACAATTTTTTGAAAAGTTACATTTTAACTGGATCCACACCGGCTTTATATCTTACAATTTTTGTTGGCAACAAATTAGCGCAGCGCACGTAGATAAAGAACCAGGCCAGTTAATTAGCCCGACAGGAACGTTTTGAAAATGTTGTTAACATCATTTTGCGCACAGTAGATCATTTTGAATATCATTACCAGGCACATTCTACACACGGCGTCATAAAATACAATTTAAAATTGCATTTCATGTTCGACCTCTATTTGCATTTAGTTAACGCTCGTTATTTCGAACTTATCGACACTGCGACCCAGCATTACTCATCTTTACTCCAAAATGTCCTACCTATTTCACGCGTCACATGACGAAACGCGACACATTTCATTTTACTCAAATTCAAGTCACGGTTCAGTTTTTTGTTTCATAAAATATGAATCCAAACGCACACTGATACATCTACTAATATAATACACAAAGAGAAAATTGGACTGCCGAGTTTTATTTTCGGTTGATATTGGAACTGATTGATATGATAGAGGGACAAAAAAAGCTTTCCTCGAATAAATGTATTGAATCGACTGTTAATTGTTGCTGATCGTCGGAGCACTTCGAATTCATTTCAAAGTTGGTTGCGCAACTGCGACAAATAATAGAAAAGTGTCGAGTGTTCGTTGGAAAAAGGCCGGGAAACAAAAGCGACTATCTGACTTTACAATCTAAGACCGAGATTCAATAAAAAGCGTCGGACTAAAAATAAGCCTGGCAATTTTCGTGACCATTCTGCTCGGCTAATCGAATGAGTGACCCTTGACCTGCAGCCGAATGTACACCTGTACAATCTGGATTTATGAATATGATCCACTGCCTCTTGCGTGTTTCAAACACACTGTCCCTTCTCTCTGCTCTGTCTCTCTCTCTTCGTTACAAACAATTGATTCATCGCGAGCGAATTTCGTCCGGTCGCGGTCGAATTGGCGCGTATGTTTTTTCGGTTCGCGCGCACGCGACTATCGGCCGACTTTATTTCAATATTTTCAATTAAATGCGGACAATGCGTGGCATTATTTTCGTCCGTGGAGAAAAATGGCGCGCGATCAAAGCGCGTTACGCGCGAACGAGCCGGCGTCTCTGTCGCACCGGTGTTTTTATTTCGACTGTTTTGTGCGAGTCACGCATTGTGCCCGTCAGTAATGAATATATAGGACATTTCAAAACCATACTCAATTCCTCGCTGAACGCGCGCTCGATTAAAATTAAACGAAGAGACACACAACGCCGGACCGGCAGAAATCGAAAGCAACCGCACCACACCCGCTAGCTTGCGGAAATCAAGCGTGCCTGGCTGTACATGGAAAACGATAATTAGATGGCTACTGGCATGGCTGCAGATGTCACGTGGCTGTCGGAAGAGCTGTCAACTCCTGTTAGCCATCACGCGCCCGAACTCCACAAATGGATAGAAGCATCGATTTTGTCGACTTCACTTGTTTTTCTTCGAGCCTCTGCAAATGAAAATATGCCATAGTTTTTCTCGCGGTTTCACAAACACCATTGTAGATGTCTTCGCGAATTTGGACGATGAAAAACTTGTTATCTAGCAAATCGAGGGGTTGCCTAAAGTTTATGTCTACTACTTAATTGTGTTGTACTTAGAATTACTCTACATGAGGCTTAGTAAAAAGATACAACAATATTTTTACTAAATTTTGCTTCAAAACCAGTGTCAGTGAATGATCACCTAAACAGCTTCGAGGAGAAAAAAATATGTGATGATAGCATCAGGAAGGCAATGATCAGTTTTTGAGTGGCGCACAAAGTGCCTGAAACTTGATAACTTTGTCATTTGTTTAACCTGGTCAACTTTGGCACTAAACTAAGTTCGGACTAAGTTTGAAAAAGATCTCTTATCGCGTCTCTTATTTTACGAGGTCGCGGGTTTTCATTTAAGTTTTTAATGACCTGCTGACACGCGTTTTTCGTCGCTGATAAAAAACGTTTTCGCGCGAGTGTAGCGTCGTCAAGTTTTCCACTCGAATTATACATTTTTGTTTGTGACAAAAATGTTGTTGCAAATGTGGAACAACTGTCCGCTACTGCAGGGCAAGAGTTTTTGGTTCATTTAGTTATGCGCACTTTGTTCAAATTGTAGTCGTTGGTGATAATCCGCAGGGTTTCATATTTTTCGATCAAAAATATTTGTCGGTAATGTAATTATAACAATAGGCGATTCGCGACAATGCAAAATCACGTAGGTGTTTAAGCGAACCATGATTTTACTGTTCGCTGTCAAAATTATGACGTAGATTCCAGTTCTTAATGATGATATTGTTCTAGATTGAGTATATTGTTTCGGTTGTTACATTTCTTGCTATAATTTTTAATCACGGTGTTTTTATCGTGACGTTTCGAAAATTTGTTCGTTGACATACAATAGTTAATTTGAAAAACTAATGAACCGCACCCATTTAAGGAGCCTTATATATTTTGCGAATAAATTATAATTTTAAAGACCATTTAATGAAATGACAAATTGTGCAACAAAAAATCTGGAAACCAATTGAAAACGATACAGCGATGCAATTAGAAATTCCAAATCAAATTCATTCGATTGCGTGATCAACTGAAAAATAACTAATGAAAGTAATAGTTGAATTGATTATACAATTAATTGAGTACTTCAATTGATTAAATGAATTAGTTCCAATCATAATCAAAAAAAACCAATCAAAACGCAATAAAATGTTTCATCGAAGAGAAGATGGGCAAAACAAAAAAACATCTCGTATACGTTCGTAAAAATTTTATTTTTTCATCATGAGACGTCATTTTAGCGTACCACCAGGTACTCCAGTTCTGGTTAAATAAATTCACTTTACGTTCTGATCTGCTTGTCAGGTGCATCTGTGTTCTAGAGTTGCATGTGTTATCGTGCTCCGCCTGCACTGTACGTGCTCGTAAAGACTTGCGTATAATTTTACGATTCAATTCATGGTTATAATTAGCGTCCACTTTTGAATGATCAAGTTATTCGAAATGCGTACCATTAATCTAATGACATACTCGCGTCATTCCATAGATTTTTCCCCAATTTTTTTCACAACTTCTCCCTGATGGTGAAACAATTCGATCCACTTTTCAAAAACCAATAAACAAACCCCTTTTTGTAGAAAAAAAGTTTAGTTTTTCTTCCGTCCAACAAATTGACCATTAATAGAAAATCGTTTTCATTTTTCACTTCAGTTTTATTCTAAATCGAATTGCCGCTTGTTTTCGATGACAAATAAAATTTACGCGATAAAAGTGGTCGGAACCTTTCAATGAAATTGAATCGACCATGGATATCGAATTATTGTATAAAAAAAGGAGCCCTAACCGTTTTGGCAATTCAGCGGGGAAAAATAAAAAGAGGCAAGATTGTATGTGACTGGTTGATAATTATCGCAGGTGATGCGTGCCTTGATCGTGTACTCCCAGTAGCTTTTAGCGTTGTTCAAAGCACGAGATCGTAACGTGCTTGAATTACGACGAATGGCTGAATCGATGGTCAGGCCGAATCGAATTTGAAACGTCGCTCGGACGTGTGTATCAGCTCGGTACTTTCAATCCATAACGCTCGTTAGCCGGATGCGCAAAATTATTCGCACAATTTTTGCGAACGCCGTTTAACGCTCGCGGTGACTATAACGGCGTAAATATAATGATAATTATCGGCCCTGCACGACGTACTCGACGCGTATTTTCTAATTCTGGTTATGACTTTGGTCACGTGTCCACTGATTGGTCACGTGTGGGTAATTAAATGCAATTGTCCTGCAGTGCATTGGCAAACATTTTTGAAGGATATCAGGATTTACGGAAAGCCGTTGTTTCACTGTGTCACTGCAATTAGCTTCAATGCTAAATCGATTTAGCAAATAGATTCTGTTAGTGAGTCTAAATCGTATTTAAAATACGTAACAAACTTATCAAAAAATTTTAATTTTATCCAAAAGTTTTGTCTCAAAATTTTGGTCAAGTTGTAAGTTTTAATAAAATTGGAACAATTAGCAATTTAACAGTATTGTAGTTTCAGTACTTCAAAAAAAGGATGTTCATACGTGACGCTCTCAAGTGACTCTTGACAATAAAACAATTCAAATAATTGGAAGGAAAATTCACAGTCATTGTTTGTAAATTATTTTTTATTGTTTTTAGTTCATACACGTACATCAAGTTTACACAAGTACATACAATTTACGCCCAAACTGCAGTATCAAAATATTTGCTCCTTTTTTTGACAGAAGAGAAGTCATTTGTGTTAGATACAACATTTTGATTGTGGTTAAACATTAAAACAAAAACAGACTACATCTATACAATCAACGTTTCTGATCTGTTTATGTAAAGCGTATACTTAATAACGCAAGATTCGAGTTTATGACCAACGCTCGCAGAGATGCAGCGCGGTTCTACTTAAGGATTCCTTAACTTTGGATTAACTTAAGGTTAATTGGCTTAGAAGTTGTCGGTTCCAAGCAGCATGGTGTAGCCGTGAGCTGTTATTAGTATTACATATCGGATTAGTATATCAGCTTATTAATAGAGTCCTATCCACTGATGCGTGTAAATTTCGTTCTTATTACTAGTTTCAAGAGTCGTTGAACATGTCAAACATAGATTACTATCTTGATTGGAGTACATCTAACCGCCGAATCCAAAACAAGTCGTATCTTCTCGGTTGCATGTGTACGATCAAATTTAATTTCTCAATTAATCTGATATTATTCCAAAAACAGTTTCAATCTCCCAGTTGAAAAGTCATTAAATAAACGTTTTTCGAGAAACAATTGAAATCAAATTTAACTTTTAACAAAACAGTCGAAAAGTGTCAATAAAAAGCTAACAAATATTTACAAACATTCAAAAACACTTTCTGTTCAAAGCGAGCGTTGGAAAATTGTCAACGATGTAGAACCGTTGGCTGCCCAGTTGTAACGGTTGCAGATCGTGCAAGTTTCGTCGACAACGAACCAAATTCAGTAAAAAACGGTTCGCCTGTCACGAAACCCGTACGTCTACTTCCAACGTGGTTATCCTCATCAGTATCTTCTTTGTCCGTTTGAAACTTTTATTTTTGCCATAGCGAACGTCTCTCTTTTGATCCGTCATGCTAACAAGTAGGCCTGAAACATAAAACTCATTGAATAAGCGAATTTTCCGCATCGCCTCGAATCGTGAATGCAGCGCGCACGTGCGACACTGTTCGCGCTTTTTTTTCCATTTCATCCAATTATTTCACAAAACGGCATGCATATTAGAGCTGTGTACACAAAATCCATGCAGCGGGACTGTTGTCGGATGCAAAACAGTATGTTGACATGTGAGATTAGCATTGAATGGTGGTGCGATTTTGAGAAATACGAGAGGCTTTAATTACGTCTTCTTTGCGGGGCGTTTGACGGTGCAACGTCAGTCAAAAGTGGTTGCGGACATAATTAAGGCTGTACGAAATAGCGGTTAGCTGATAACTGCCAGGAACCAACACAAGACAGATAATCCGCAATAATGTCTCCAATAAATTGGCCAGCAGTTTCGTATATATGATACAAAGTTCGTTAGTGCATTTATAATTAACACAATTTCTCGTTGTAGTTTTCAGTTGAAATTTTTTGTTTTTTTTTTTATTGAAAATTATAGACATTTGTTTTTGATTTTTAGAATGTTTTAAATGTTGTACTGTTCCATTTGTTGAAAATGCGGGGATTAATAATCATAATTACAGTGATTGTCTGTTGAAACAAAGTGAAATCCGTTTATAATATTACTATTTCGTGATGATTATTTTGTCACTTTAAAAACAGCACAACGTGAATAATGACAGTGGAATGAAAAGCTTGTTAAGTTTCACACACAACGGAAAGACCTGGAACAGTGCTTTCAAAATAAATACAACGTCATTATGAAGTAATGATTACATCCAGGAGCTTTTTGACTTTGAATCATACTAAATATAAAGCAAATTGGAAAGTCAAGTTTGAAAGTTAAAATGCATTTTGCAATTGAACATCAGATGACCAAGAAAACAAAGTGGTAGTAGGAGAATATTCGGGTTGAAAAAAAGTCGTGAATAATAAACAGAAGCGATAATTTTTTTTCATTTGCCAACACTTGTTTAGCTTGAAATTCAATTTTGAAATTCTTAGCGTTTGCATCTAATGATATCTTGTGGGTTCGATCCGGTGATCAGGCTAGTGGATGGTAGTTCTATAACAACATTACAATACAAAGCAGGACATCTACTTTTACAAGTTATGCGTTCACAGGTTCTCATTCATACGATAGTTCACTTTGTCAAAAACTTTTTTGAATTATAAAACTAATCTGATGCTGGATCGCAGGATCGGATGAGTGATTAAATATGATATCTGCTGGGTATTTTATAAAGATTCGGTCTACTTTTTCCCAAGTGTTGGTAATGTTGTAAATATATTCTTTTTCGCCTCTCGGTTTAAATGTTCTATAAACTTGCAAATCTTGCTTCAAATCTTTTCTTAGCCATTGTATTTGAACGTTTCAGTTGACTTTTTTACTCAATTGTCACTACTGATCACTTATTTTGTACTTCCAATATTGAGTTCTGACTGATTTGACCTGCGGAAAGCTGTCGAATTTATACTGTTTTAGACAGAGGAAATTATGGATGACTGATTTTAGACTAATTGGATCACTAATTAGTGAATCTTTGACGACCTATTGACCTTCCATCCCAGATTTATCTTGAAGAGTTAGAAAGACAGATCCGGAAGTTTGCTGTTACATTAGAATGTCTTATTTTTAATATTCCGCTTTCATATATATCGATTTATTGTTGATATTCAGATAAGAAGAAAAAAGTTTTATTCTCGGAATCATTTCCGGTGCATTTCCATGCTGGTCAATCGTCATCGCGACCGGACGTGCTGTATGTGAACTTTTCTCGAATGATCGATTTTTTATTTTCTGATCTCTCTTACCAGCTTTATATTGATCCTTCCTTGTTACATCTTTGATCAATCTATGCTTAATTCCTAATGTTGGTTAAAATAGTCAATTCGAGCAGAAATATTTGAAGGTGTATTTTGTACACTTATGATTCATTTGTTCATTTATTCTAAAACTTAAAAAAAATAACGTACATTGCATGCACCGAAATAAGTTGGTTAATTAATATTTCGATTTCCAATCATTTTCTTAGGTAGACTAATAACAAGATGACCACTAAAAAGCACCTTTCAAGACAGCTTTTTTTTCTTAATCATGTCGTATTCATGAACAGATTTCGTGTGCCTTTTATTTTCGAAGAATTTCTGCCACTATAGCGTGTACCATAACAATCACGATGCCCTGATCGAATTCACAAAATATATCGATGCCCTTTGAGCACGAATGTTACACTGTTAACTCTTCTAAAGTAATCTAACTCTTGTGATTGAATAAAGGAAAGATTTTAATAACAAAAAGCAGTGATTCGAGCAGTTCATTTTACAGTTCTGTTTATTATTTGTAACAAAATCTGTGATATTCGATCAAATGATCTCGTTCCGATATTTTATATTTTAATGAAAATGACGCTACAGGCTTACAGAAACGATTTCCGTTTTTAACTTCACTTTTTGCGTACACGCGAGTTGTTAATAAATTTAAATTTTGAATTGACACTTTCAATATCGAACGGGTTTTCCTTTACCCAAAAAATATTTGTGTTGAATTTGTACTCGTTTCGAATTTTTTGATTTTTATTTGCAAATCATAAATCATCGCTTTTTCACTTGAATGTTTTTCTATTCACAGGTAAATATCTCTTTCATCAAATCTCTGTTAGAAAGCTCGCGTATGAGCTCGTCCAAATATACATTCACGTACGGATCAGTGAAGTTCTGTTTCACGGTAGTATTAAAAGTTGTGGAGATTGATCCAGCGGCGTTTGAATTAAGCAATCCACATAAATTGCAAAAGAACCTTTAAAAAGAAAGAAATAATGATCCCTTTGTAAGAATTTCATCAGTTGTTTGGGCAAGTTTTGCATACTTGTTATTGAAAAACAAATCCAGTAGGGACGCAACGCTGATTGGGATTGGAAAACTGATTATACACGGGACGTTTTCACGATCGACAGTTCTTTCGCTAATTAAAGACACCCTCGTGCAGCTAATCGTGATCACGTATGAGCCAGGTCACTCAGGAAATGCCTGGACTGACGCACCTACGTTCTCGGGCGTCGGCGGACAAGCACGTATATAACAAATAATTGAATTCTGACCTAAAATGTCAATAACCATGTAAAATCATTACGCGATGGCGAGAAAGCATGAATCAATTCGATAGCGAATAAGTGAGAGAGCGGCAGGAAACAATGCGCGCACCGAGAGTCGGATGGATGGATGGGCCTCGCGCAAACGCGACTTTAACCGAGTTAACAAACAACTCATTTAACCGAATTAGGGTCCCGAGCGTCGCTTAAAACAGGAGAAATAAAATTACGTTTTCAGTCGGAAGGGTCGCTCCGAGATGGGGCAAAATGGGACGCGGGGTGGCTGATTGCATCGACCTGGCGCGCCTGTCACACGCTCGTCTGCCAGACAAATTCACGATTTCCGCTCCTCCAGCCCACAGTCCCAAATCGAAAATAATCAAACGTTTGGGTTACATCATCGTTTAATACATTCTTTTTAGATGTCATCCAATTCAGGTTCTACTAGATCAGCCCATTTTCTTTCCAAAAAATCTGCTTTCTTTACCGAAAATTATTAAAATTTTCCAACGAAAATATTTCTTGAAAATTTAAAACCACTCAAAATTGTCAAATAATTTTTAAAGCGTGCTTAAATATTCTTTGCGCCCAGATATTGGACACTAAAAAATTCACGAACTCTCTCAATTTACTACAAGTGCAGCTTGTTGTCTGAGGTGTGACACTGATTTATAATATCGTAGACATTTTTTAAAAATTTTTACTTTAAAAATTATAAAACAATTTCACAACTTCAACCTTATAATCGACTTTCAACTTATTCAATGGCAATTAAATTAATTAATCGAACTAATCGTAATATGAATTACATTTCATCGATTACGTTCGAAGCTAATAAGAGGTTTTCATAATTTACAGAAATATTTTCTCTGCAATTTTCGTATCATAACTGGAATAATGTTGCTTTTCGCGATTCCTCGGGTGAGTATTTTACAAATGGAGAATTTCCTATGAAATATAAACCCTTTGAATTTATTTCATGACAAAATACTGAACCAAGCTCGGTGGTCTTAGTATCTATTTCATACCTAAGTTGTACATAATCGTGATTCAGTTTGCACAAACTCGAGATATTACAATTTAAGAAGTTTGTATATTTATGCTACATCGTAATAATGTCAATACGCCCGGCTTCTCTTGGACTGCGCCTGCAAACTTTGCGAATTAATTTCGGTGATACGGCCAGGATATATGTTTCCTAATCACAAAATATCCCTTCGTTGAAAAACGAAAAACCATCGTATAAAACCAACCCTGCTTATTAATTTCTGAAAAAAAAAATCATCTCCACCACAATGTCCGAAACCTAAGTATTTCTCATTATCATTTTTTCGTTAAAAAGATTTTCTTATTGGATTACAAAACTTTTTCCACTTGCTTCTCGAGGCAATTTTTTCGATATCCCGCAAAAAAGAAGTCAGAGAAAGTAGGGTAACTGAATGAAATCTTGAGTCGACTTTAGTGATGATTAAATGAGAATGAATTTTCCGTGTCGAGCTCGTCTCTGCAAGTTACAGGGGGCGTATTTAAATCGCAAAAGGAAATGTCGTCGGCGTCGCGACGTCAAGCTTGCGAAGCCGAAACAATGCGTGCTGCTGGTTCCGTTTTGAGATAACATTGTCGGCGTTCTGTCTATTAGGCCTACGCGATTCACACGCACTCACACTCAATGTGCGCACACCAGCGAGCGCCTAGAGCGCGCGCATGCAACACGCACACGTGACCGGCTTTATGAACAACTGAATCGTCGGTTTACAGTGTCCTATCTGACGTCCTTTTGACAGCTTTTGACTGTTTCCCTTTCCCCCTCGTTCCAAACATCATTGTGTCTAATGCAATAAGAGAAACGTTATGATTATTATTGAGCACCAAACAATAAACGTTTGACGCTTTTCGTTCGATCGTCTACTCGCCTCGCGCCTTTTCATCGCAGAGGCGAAAATACCCGATTTTCAAATCGACAAAAATGATGAGCCACTTTGATTTCATTCCATTTTCGACGTTGCTGACTCTTTTGTGTGGAAATTGTTCTGCTTGTTCAAGTACGAAATAATTGACGTTGCATTCTCAGGACGAAAATCAACTTCAAGACGATTCTGTCTTTTTTTTCCTGATGAGCTTATTTTTTACCAGTAACAGAAAGGTTTAAAAAGATTCATATCTAATTATGTAATCCGCATAGAGTAAAAGGTAGTTGATAGGAGGTATTACAGTAATAACATTATACTCCTTCAATAATTGTATTGCAAGTTTTTAAGATTCATATGAATAATTTTATTTTCAACCGTTTACTTTTTTCATTTTTTAGTTCTTCTTTAGTCACAGAACGGTTTAAGGGAATCGTAATTATTTTATAATTTCTCTACGTAAGCTATGATGAGGTTTGTTTATGTCCGACATAACATATTTCGTACCACTCATTGTCGAGAACATCTTCCGTCTGACCAAAGTCAGGCTGTATCACTAAATCTATTACAGGTTGTAAGAAGCACATTGTGCAGTCAAAAAAGGATCGGCCAATATGCAAAAGGATATCATCCCAACTGTTCAATTCACATTTTTGCGATTGTGAAAAAAGCTCCGACCTGATAGAGGCTTTATTGCTTATAAAACGACTTTTGTATAGTCAGCCCTCAAGCTTTTTTCATCGCATCGTCGCTGCTAATAAATTCGACGCTCCCTCGATTTGCTTTTAACGCTCTTTTCAAAATGTTCTCTCAATAAAAATCGCTTTTCTAGTGACGTGGCCTTCGAATGACCAACCGGAACTATAATTTGTGTCCCGGCTAGACTTGATTACACGAACTGTGTGATCAGAAAATGTCTCTGAAACGCTCGAAATATCTCGCTTCTTTCAATCGTAACGTGATTATCACAAAACAATCACTTTCCTCTAATAACAACAAAAAATATCTTTAGTTTACACATTTTTTGTTTTCAAACAAATAATGTAGAAATTCATGTGTGTCATTTTGTTCAATGGGCTTGAAACGACTGCAACTCGATGATAATTAATAGTGATTAATTAAACTTTGTTGGAGCTGAAGTTTGTTGTAAAAATGTCCGATGAAATTTGTAGGTATCAGTGATACATCGCACGTTGTTGATAATGTGCAACGATAACGTTCGGAGATGATCGTTGATAGCGACGGCAAAACTTATCAATCACGTTGCATAAGTTGCGCAGAATTTTAAAGAAAATCGATATTATATTATCGTTAACGCGTCTAACTGAAATATTGGCGAGGTAACGATAACGTATGCGCCAACATACACAATCTAACGTGAAAATACGGTCGCATGTATGCACGTGGCAACTGTATGTCGGAGAAATAGGAGCGAATGCTCGCGGAGCTTATCGGGATCAACGGTCATTTACTGCCGTTTTATCCCTGGGCTTAAGCGTTAATTTTTGTGAATGAAGTGCCATAGACTATACGTGCAACCTATACGCGCATTTGTCCAATTTATGTGTTTTCAATCCGAATCGAATTTATAACCGGGATTCGAGTTTGTTAGCACTAAATCGGGCCAGCGTGTTTATCATATTATTCTTCATTCGGTTTACGACACTTTGGACAGATATCCTGCGATATTAATAGATTTCATAATAAATCGATGTTTCTATTCCGGGCTCTTGAATATCTGACTTGATACAAAAGTCAGACGCAGCGACAAAAAATTCAGCAAAACCGATAGCTAAACATTAAAAGCAACTTTTTTTGCAGTCTGCAGGAGGACTTCTGCAAAATAAATGCAAAATGTTTTTGACAAATGTAGTTTTTCGTCGAAGAGAAAAATTGTGCTGGCAAAGTGGATAATATGATTGAAAAAACTTTGAAAGCTTTTGGGGGGGGGGATCGTGTGGTGGAGCATGTCAGTAAATGAAATTACGCGTCATGAAATTGAGGCAAAACATTTTAATCACATAAAAACAAATATTTGCCATTTGAAGTGATATACAAAATCAATATATATTTAGATATAGACTTTGTGGAACGTGTTGTGTAGCTATGGAAAGCTATTTGAGAGATATAGGTTGTGCACATCTAAATGTTTGCCAAGTAGGGAACGCGACTAAAGCGCAATGAATACCCTGCTATTGGTATACCGTTACTGTTTCGCAAACCAGAGAGGGACAATGGGCCCATAGATGTAGGCTTAGCCCAAAATGATGCGTTCGTACGCGTCCAATTGCCTCGCGACAGATGACATAAAATTTTATTCCCGTTTGAGCATACCGTGTACAATTGCACAAACCAATGCCATTTCCTTTGCGTTCTCTTTGCCTGCTATCACACTTTTGATATTTTATTTAATCTCTGATTTTAATTTGTCTCATTAGGTACTGTGCCACTATTTATCCCTCAGAAAATTGAAAAAAATTGTTTGTTGATTGGGTGAATAATTTATTCATCTTCTAATAATGAATTAGATTCAATTATTTGTAAAAAAAACTATTCTATTGCAAATTTTTATTTTTGTTTCGATACAAAAAAAACAAGAGAAACGTATTTGGGTTTGAAAGCAATAACTGTTGGAATAAATTGAAACAATTTATTTCCTTGGATCAAAAATTGAATCGTCGAATGAAGTAATTCAGTAAAAAACAAATTGCAGCATGAAAAAACTAATTTCGTTGATTTAAATTGTTCAATTGAGTGAAAAGTCGCAGATTTGTTATGTTCATGGCACTTTCATTCGGTTGGTCATATTTTATGCGCTCATTTCAGTCGCCATTTCATCGATGGAATTGTATGTATAAATGAAATCGGAAATTCCGCCAAATGAGTGGGAGCGAACGAAATAAAATTTGTTTTCCATTGACCGTTTGGGAAGTAAAAAAAATTGGTTCGACCGTTTAGTTTGTCGCTTGGCGCTTAATGGAATTTGAAATATTTGATTGGTTTTAGCGGTATTCTATCTCTCTTTAATTTCATAGCAAAGAGGGTTCGGTGCAGTAGCTTGTTAGGCGACCGTGTATGTATATATACACGGGGTTGGGCGTCGAGATTGATGGCCCTGGGGTGTTGGGGCAGAGCATGGTTTTATTGCTCGATTCCACAGGCGCTACGCATAAACGTTAAAACGATGCCTGACGGCAAGCCTCAGCGATGCACTCTCATTTATTATATACACTGTCCAACTAAAATCTTTGACCCACGCAATACCGTCACTACGACTTACAATCCAACAAATATTCCCTCTCCAAAAGTCAATTCTAACTATCTTAAATTCACAAATACTTTCAACGAAAATCCGCCTGGAAAATTCTACATTGCAAAACAAAAATCAAAGTCCAAAAAACTGGGACGGAATATCTATAACTTTGGATGAAAATTTTTCATGGAGTAAACTAGTGTATCAAAACTCGATGGAAACTTTGGTTCTGGGTAGAGAGCAAATCATAGGTTTCGAGATACGGAATTAGACTCGGGTAATTATTATTATATGAAAGGGAAACGTTACAGCGAGTGCCGAAGCTCGGAATGAATTCAGCGATTCTGTTTGAACTTTTCTCGCAGGCCAAATGTTGTACGCGGAATCGATATCTGGGAATCAAGAGGCGTAGATCTAATTATTCTTTCAGACTGCTTGGGCATAGAAAATCTTGATTTTATGTCGAAGCATGATATATTTCAAGTCGAAGCAGACCTGAAGAGAGAGATTAAGTACAGCGTGAATAGAGGCCTAAGAAACTGAATCCGTTAAATCGGCCATAGACTCCCAAGTATGATACTGCTGACGACAAAGCGCCACGGATAGGCATCTTTAGCGCAGCACCGAGACATCGACGAATGGCGCAATTCATCGATGTCATTTTTTATTAAGGATATTGCGAATAAGGCGAACCGGACCCTTATATCATTGGCTTCTTTTCTATCTCCTTTTCTTAATTAATACGACCAATTCCGACAGCGATATAATAAAACGATATTATTCGCACAGTCTTTTTAAATACGGAAATTGTATCAAGTTTTATCACTGCAAAAAAATATTATTTCGTTTCAACTGATTTCTACTTTTGAATGTTAGCAACCATTTGATATTTAGTTAGTGGAAAAAAAAGATTCTACAGCAAAAAATTAAAAACTAAAAATCTTTGCCAAAAACGTTGATAGTTTTGTCAAACATTGTTTGGTATTGATTCAACGGACCATGTCACTTTGTCTCGCTTGATTTTTTCCCCGTCCCGTTCCGTGTTTTTGCCCTCCCGTTTTATAGTTGGTGTAATTTCGACATCGAATAATCGAACTTGCGATGGAGTTTTAAGCAGCAATATATATGGGAAGTTTCTTGCTTGTAATCACGACGGGGCTAATAGCTTTCTATTTTTGTTGCATTATAAATTGTAAGGAACGAACATACTCCGTCGGTAATGAGAAAAAAAAGTAAGACGATAAAGACAACTAATAAAAAAAAGGATGGACAAAAAAGTGATGGAAAGGATAAGACAAAAAGGAGCAAATGAATGAAATTTTCGAATCACGAGTAAACGAATGGCCATTCGGGGCTTTAGTTTTCGAATCGATCTAGACAATGCAGCGGAAACAAAAATTAATAAAGGAAGCGTTTTATCGCAGCGAATACTCCGATTTCTATATTAATTGGACTGCAAATCGGGAAAGAACGAAAAAAGGGACACAAAAGACACAGCGACAGAAAAGTTTGTCGTTCAAGTTTGTGTTCAATTGCACTAGTGTGTTATTGCAATTACATCATAATTATGGCAGACGCTCTCTTTCTTTCTCTCTCTTGAGTACTTTAATTAAAGATTAAGATATTCTCGATCGAAAACTTGGCTCATAAACGGTTAACTTTCACGTTAATCACAGGGGCATGTTTCAATCAACTTTCACGATTATTTTCAGTTAAACATTAACTAACTCGTTCCGATTTCAACTGGCGATTACGTCGTAAACGAAAATTCAAAGCAGAAGTCACGATTTTTTTTCTGCAAAATTTTAACTTATTCGGCGTTGCTTTGAAAGTTGGCGGGAATTTCAATTAAGTTGAGCAGGAGGGGAATAAATAAAATAAATGGTCGGACCAATTAGGGTGAAATTATAAACAAAAAGAGATTAGTTGTCCGTAGCTGTCTGCTGCTAAAATTGAACGCGTATTTCCATTTAGCTCTTTGGTAAAACACCTTGCTCCACGCGGCACAAAAGAAACTATTTGGACTCTCGTAAAATTGAGTTAAAGCTTTTCGGAGACTAATCTCTTTTGCAAAACTCGCACGTCCCTGTCGCACCCGAGGGAACGCTCAACTATTTTTTTCCACTGTCTTTGATCTTGATAAGAATTTAAGCCTACTTTATAGCCCGGTGCAAAATAGTTGGTCATAGTTCAATTTTAATCGATTGGTCCTCCCAATTTCGATCCGAAACTTTCTAACGAAATTGCAGCTGATAGAACGGTTCAAAAACCGTTTGACTATTTCTTCTATTAAAATTTGTTTTCCGAATCGACTTTTGTTTGGATAGTTCATTCAAAACCTGTTGAGATTAACAGGTTTTCGAAGGTAAATTTTTACGTAAGGTTTAAAAAAAGGGAATAAAAATAGTTCTGGATAAACAATGCGGAAAATGAGTTTTCCTGTTGCAATCATCGAATGATTCACGGCTATATTCAGCTCGTCACGATAAACACTTACCACAAGTGATTCTCCCCTTGAATCCGTGCAATCGATGCGGATTCGCCGCAAGGCACAATACAGATCTGTTATGTCGGTGAAAAAAAGATCGTCTTCACAACGACGAGAAAATGATTAAGTACTTTTACACTTGAAGAAATCGTAATTGTATACTGTGTTATTAACAATTCTACACAGAACTTGTCAAGTTTGCAGTGCAAGATTTAATAATGAAATTTCGTTAGACGAGCTATAAACCGCAGTTGATTTCTCTCCTGAATGCGTTTTCAATAATTTCACATCGAGGGAGGAATGAAAAGCAGCAATAATGACAGACAGTATTTTTTTCACAATTGAGAGATAAGGAAAAAAGCGAGTTAGCCGAAAGTATATTTTTGATGGAATTTTTAAGTGATACTCCATCGCGTTAAGTAGCGCCGGTGGCAGTCTTCTCCCTTCATAATCCACCTCAGCATTTTGGGATGAGATTTTCTTAAATGGACTTTCGGTTAACGATAATTGCGACTAGTCAGAGTAAATATCAAGATTGGTGTCAAGTCGTAAGTTTGAAAATTAATTTCTTCGGATCGTTCGCGAAACTCCGATACCTACTTTCCTTTCTCACTTTTGAACATTTTGATTGGAAATAGTTTGTTTGCAATAGCAAAAAAAACTCAATGAAAAAACCTCGAATAATTTCAAGACAGAGTCATGCTAAAATACAATCACGAAGTTTTCATTGTAAGAACGTACGGTTTTTTCTCAAAACATCATCTAATATTCACGATGTAATGAAAACGTTGATCTCAGTTCGTTTACCAAAAGCAACAAGTAGGTAAGGATAGTGAAAATAATAACATTCCAATTTACATGATCTTATCTAAAGGGAACGAAAACTAAACGTGACAAACTTTTCGGACGAATCAATTTCTAACATTTGCAAAATCATTATTCAATTTGTTATCATACAATGACATGCACTAGTTTAAAATCACTTTAAAATCTAATTTAGAAATTGACAAGAGTGGAGCAACAAATGCAAGAAAATAAAGAAATAACATCAGGAAAGGATTGGATTCTAATAATCCAATCGTTCAGGCATTTTTGAAATTCGTTCTTTTTTCAATGCACTACGCCAAATGAGTTGAATTCGCAAAAAGAATAGAAAAGAAAAGATTTTTCAATACAATACAGAATAAAACGTAATGAGAAAGTACGTGCATCAATAAGAAGATTTTGGATTACAGTCACAATCATAACAAGACAACTAACAAGTACGTCGCAAGACGAATTGCGATTGAAAACACAAAAATAATCACAACAAGAAAAAAAAAGAACAAATACAGAAATAACAGTGATTTTAGTCGTACTAACAAAAACATCTCAATTTACGTTATGATTACTTACTTCAAGCAGTCGCTCGAGTCTATAATTTCGTTACGCCTTCGATCACGTCAACCAAAGTTTAGTGTATCTTATCTAAGTGCCCGAGGATGGAACTGAATCGTCACTCAACCCCGCAATAATTGAGCAAACATACAAACCGAACGGGCGAACTCGAACAGCTCATTCTTCGACCCCGAATTATGTGTGAGAGAGAAAACTCATGTAATCACGTGTACCAGAATTCATCAATCTTGTCTGCGACGAAAAAGCTGTCGGACTTCACCCCCGTTGACTGTACGGACGTGTACAAATACATTCGTCCGACCTGGACAACTAAACGTTAGCGCATCCCCCCGTGTGTACATCTCGGCGCACCACTCGCTTACGCAGTCGCGATCCCGGCCCGCGTAACTTGAAATCGACGCTCTTGTCGCGATCATTCTGGAATCCTAAACTTTTTCACTGGTCTGGGTACAATCATCTTTTTAAATCACTCAAGAACCAAATCTGCTCGATTTTAATGGTTTATTTTCGCTCTGAAGGTGATGGTTCAAATTTTGTCTTTTTACTTGGTTTGAAAAAAGAACAGAAAACAAAACTTGACTAACAGTACAAAAATAAAAAAAGTTGAATGAACAAGGAGAATAAATTCCGATTATCCGAACGTTGAAAAAAATGTACACTCAGGTTGAAAGTTGTTTCGTAAAATGAAAAATTGATAAAAATATTGACAAGTAAAAGAGAAAAAAATGTGTGTACGAAAAATACTGAGTTTAAATAATAATTGACAATTCGAACCAACCCTTCAACACGACTGAAACCGAAGTTAAAAATGTATGTTGCACCTGTACCAGTGGTTTGGACCAGCTCGCGTTCGGATGTGTACTTGGTCGCAGGCTTGACACGCGACTGTGAAACTAGAGCCACCCCGGGACGTAGTCGACCCTCTTATGTCTTTGTCCCCTACGTCGAGTTTCATCCCCAAGCGACCCCCTCCCATGTCGGCCTGCATCCTCGTCGCTCCCAACTTCTCTTCTGCTCCTCTTCTGCTCTTCTTCTTCCGTTTATTCTTTTTCCGTACTTCTATTTCGCACCCACCCCTCTCCCCTGTGCCCCGCTCGACTTGTCCCTCTTTTCCCGTCGACCGAATCTCAGCAGGTGGCCAGATTTTGCGTCTCCGTTGGCCACGATACCCTTCCAACTCGACCTGTGCGCTTCATTATGACACCCCTTTCTTCGTTCGTTTTTTAGTCAACTTTCCTCTCGCACGAACGGATCCTCGCGAGACTGTCCTTCTCGCCTGTGACACCTTCCATATTCGCATTCACGCCCCACCACTTTATCCAAGCCGCCGCCGTCACCCTCTCCCTGCGCCACCAACCCCTTTAGTGCCCCACTGTGTCTAGCGCCCCCCTGCCCCCACTCTGAACCGCCCCACGTTGGGCGCCATCGCACTGCGCGAGAGTTGCGATTTAAAACTGCGGTCAGGGGAGCCAAAAGACGAAGACGACTTGTAATATCGCTGCTAACGCTTAAGGCTACAAGGCTAATTTTTCGTTTTATTCCTTCTCGTTGAGGAATATTCGAACTAGACTGGACTTGGAAGATTTGTACAAAATGTCACACGCTTTTAATTAGCGAATAATTTTTTTTAATGGTAGAAAAAAATTGCAATGAAAATTGCGGATTCGTAGGCAACTGAAATTAATTGGCGTATGGATAAAACATTTTTTGTTTCAATATTTCATTCAAAAAATAATTCGTTCGAACAGAGATCAGTGTCAGAGAAGGAAGATTTTTTACGTGAATTTATTTTTATGATTTTTGTATCGTTAGCAGACTGAAATCGTACGGGTGGAGAAATAAGTGTTTCACCTGGTAGGCTACAGAGGTGGTATCAAAAATATTAAAAACCTGCTCCAGATATCATGCCGACCATGACATAACAGTTTATACTGTCACGTACACATGAGTTAGTCGTTTGTTCTATCGCTGGTTTTTTTATACCCCAACCGAAATAGATCTTTTGTTTCATGACAGAGGCAAGTTATTTTTTTATTTCACACTTGAAACGTGCCTGATTTGATGCCCGAAAAAGAATTAATTCGTTTGGAACAAAGTTCGATTAAGTGTAATTGTGATTAAAAAACTTATAACTCATTAGAGAAGGGAACACTATCAATCAATCAATTTGTGCGTTCGTAACATTGCTTAATGAGTTTTCTTCCGTTGAAAACTTGAAGTTAATGGTACACAGGAGGTGAACAGCTCTCTCATTTTCTGTAAGCGTAACCGGATCATCAGGTAGTCCGAAAGCGTACGCGAGATGCGCGTTTAAATAAGGACCGGCTAAGCCTTACTTTGGCTTGTAATTATAATAGAACTAAGCCGGCTATCCTCTTGGATCGGTGACCCTTTCCGCATGCAGTCTCCCCTCGCCCGGCTAAAACCAATTTGGAATTAATTTAACGGACGCCGGAATTAACGTGGCGCGTTTCCCGCGCGACGACGAATCGCGCCTCATAATCTTTCGGCTAATACCATGAGCAATCCAAGCTCGTGACCTTGTTACTGCTAAGGAGTCCGACATTTTTTTCGTTTCATTGCTCGACGCTACTCTAGTTTCAATGAATTACGCTTTCTTATTTCTTATCACAAGTTGCTACAGGAATAATCGCAGTTAACTCGAGAAACGTATCGTAGTACTAAAATGTTTGAAGTTAGTTTGAAAATTAGTTACAAAGAAATCTTCAAAAAATTGTATTTTGACTATTCTCTGTTTAGTGAAATGAGTTTTTTTGCTGTTGAGATTTGTAAGTTTTCCGCAGCTTTTTTTGCAAAACAAAAGTTGGTACTGATTTCTTTGGAAAATGTAATAATTTCTCACCATTTGAGAGTAATATAAGAAAGTGACTGTCGTTGGTTTCTTATAGAGTGGCTTAATCATTGTAGAAGGATTTAAAAAGAATTTTCTCCAGTTATTCTTATAGTTTCTAGTGAAATGTTTCATTAATGTGAAGATTGTGAAGCGGTACATGTCGTACACATTGAGAGGTTTACTTATACTCTGTTGAGTAATCCCCGTTGATTCTTTTCATTAACGCGTAAAGTATAGAAAAGTATGTCACGTTGACTTGCGTTACCAATTTCAAAGATAAATTCGGTTCGCAACAACGTCAAGTTTTTAAAATTATTTTTTTTTAACGAAAAAAAAAAATGGTACGGTAACAGAACGGTCCTCTCTATTTTCGTACAATCTTTTTTGAACGAAAAAAGTGTAACAAAAATAGATGCATTTTTTCCCATACAAAACCGAACAAAACCGGGTGATTAGATTTTCTGGAGAGCTCGAATCTGTACTGATTAATCGAAGGGTAAAAAAAGCATGAAAAAAAGGGAAGATGAAAACTATAAAAATATGTGAAAAAAGTCAGAAGCATGGTCATGATCGAAAAGTGGACGAACAAAAAGTTGAAACCCAACCCCTAGCTTTTTGGGTCGGCATCAAAATCCCTTTTTCCAATAAAAGCTTATTCACAGTTGGGATCACATCGGCAAAGACACCGAGATAATTGGTCATTGGGGTATGCCATCGTATGAGATAGAGCGAGACGGTAGGAGCCAGCTACTTGGAAAGGATGTTCACTTTGAACAAATTTGCTTTGGCGTTGTTTCGGGTTCATATTTTAGTTCACATCAAAAGACTGTGATGCCGCTGGCCAATTCAGCCGTACTTAAGTCGCGCTTGCCTAAATACGTGTGTCTGCATGCGCGCATAAATGCCTACACTACTCTCATTACGTTCACATGGATGCGGTTTAACGCACGTGATCGCCTTTACGAACTAAAGACGATTGCTTGCAAACGGATCGCCGCCTTTCTTTTATCGCTTACAACTTGCCAGCCGATTTCAACCCAAAAGCAATTTCCAAAACACCGTGATCGTCACCTCAACACATCCCATTGGATCCGCTGTCAAAATAAATGTTTAAACCGAAAGAAAAATAATTAAATCATAACACATTCTTTGACTTTATTGCGCTAAATTCTTACATTCTACGAAGTTCGATAGAGTTCTGTGGTTGAGATATTTTTTGGTGCACACAATTTTTTGCAGTGAAAGACAAAGATGCGAGCGAAAATGAAAAGAGACTCGTATAGAACGTGAAGCGAAAGTCCCAGCGGGGGTGCCTCGCACATGGATCAAAGATTTGCATGTCAATAGCGAGTAATATAAATTACAGGTAATTACCCTGCCGTTCAAGAGACTCGTGAATTTTATTCCTATCTATTTTCAAATGAGATCATATTAAACGAGAGGTAAAAGCCAAACGACGAAGGTGAATTAACATGAAATCGAAACAAAATTGGTCCGTGCAAAAATCCCAGTTTCCGTTTTTCTTTCAACTTTAATATTTTGCCAATGCAACTACGGGGAGAAAAAAATTTGAACCAATACTTTATTGGAAATTATTGCTGACTCGGGTAGGAATTACATTTCAAAACAGGACGCATTTTTTGTTTCAGTTGGAGATTTTTAGATCTAAATACTTCGTTTTGTGAGTGTTTCATACGGAGTGTTATTGTGTGAATCGAATATTGAAACTATTCTGTGGTTATCACGTTTGGGTTTTGGTATGTACTGATCCACTTTGGGAATTAGGGTAAATCTCAGAATCTATTGGAGATCACTTGCATCTCATTTGACAAGAAACATAGATTGGTTCTATTGTACTCTTTTTTTAAAATATTGAGTTAAGCTTTCTTAACATGTTGAATATGAATTAAAAGTTTTGTATTATATATAGAATACACATTGTTTTATTTTTTTCACATTGTGTTGTGGAACTAGTTTGTGATGCACTTTACAAGGTGGTATTTACAAAGGCTGGTATTCGTAAAATACCAGCGATTAAGTTCATAATAGTTCGTTTGTGAACCATCCAAATTGTAATTAGCTATAATCCCACGAGAAAAAACAGTTGCAATTCTACGAATGATCTCATTATCTGTCAAACGTTTGGAGAGTTTATCACTTTTGCGTACTGTTTTTGAGTCAATGAACATTTATTTATAAATACCCTACTTGCATTTCATTTGCTCAATGTTAATTAACTTTACATTCCAGTTAATTATTACATAATTTTAATTCGAAGCGAAACATATACATTTTCCCGTTGAAACGTCAATTGCCATTCTCTCAAATTTGAAAGCAACATTTAGTAGTTTGGTTTCCTCTAAAAGATTCTAATCAGAAAAGTAATTTTTCAAAATATCAATTCTTGATGGCGAGCATTGTATTTGACATTACAGAAGGCTCAAAACACGTTCTGGCAGGCTTTTGTATTTTTGTTCCACCTCGTCTACTGTGCACTTGAAATTAAGACACACAAAAAGTTTTCAAAATGAGTATCATTTGCATAATTTTCACAAGCACGCGAAACGTTTGTTGATAATAACAGACGTAAATCCCCATTGTCAAGAACGTATTGCTTTCATAAGTAGAAACGTTGCCCAGAGGATGATCTCAATTACCTGCGAGTCTCTTGAAGTTCAATAAACACTGAGCAGGATAACGGTTGTGCTTTGTAATCTTTCGCGTGTCTTTGCAATCTGGCCGCACTTTTCTTTCTCATCTTGTTTCTCATCCCGGTTTGCCACCTCCTGCGGATCCACCCTCTGTTCTCAGCAACTTGGAAAAAAATGCGCACTTTCAACTTTTTCTAAAAACTTTTCTCGCCCTTCAACGCCGCGTTCACAAACGAACATATGCAAAGATACAGCGGGCGACGCCGCAGCCATAAAATTATCGTTTACTCCGCCGAGCCGCGAGGCTCTGGTTAAGACACGAGATAATTAGAGAAATATCGCTTAATAAAGTTCATCCAGACGGTAACTCGAGGCGAGCCTTAATGCAAGACACGCTCTCGCGCGAATGCGATGGTCACCGGAAGATAATCGCAACTTTGAAATTGGAGGATTGCGCAGACCCACTTGAACAGAAGATCGCTGCCTAATGCGATATGTCGTTACGTGTATTGCTTGAGAATCGGCCCGCGATATTCCAGGCCGAAGTTTTTATCTCACGGCGCACATTTTTTCGTATTTTAAAGTTGCTTTTAATCGGGACGCTGCTTACCCCTTGTCCTATACCGAGAGCTATTTTTCATCCCCCTCCCGCTCATTTTTGCAAGTTTCTTTTTTCACAACAGTTTTCATTACTTCGTCTTCCGATGATTTATCAAACTACCGGGGATTTTAATTTCAATTTTTAGCTGCAAAAGTCGAGAGTTTTATCCATTATGATTTTTCGTCCAATCTTATATACTTCTAGTAAACTTTCATTTGAAATTTTACATTCAGTCAAAATCTGTATTCATTCTGAATATTAACAGACTTCAAAAGAATCGAAAATTAGCTATTATTTTAACGTCAATTTATATGATAATTTTAAGAATTATATATTATTAGCTTTGGTATCGATTTACCACTAGGTAAAGATAAAAATGGATTAATTAAAAACCACAAGTCTCAGCAATGGAGCTGTTTAATAACTAAACGCATCCTCGGTTCACCTTTTCAGTGGTACTGAGAGCACAGTTCGCTGGGACAGAGTGGAATATACTTGGTGGCCTACCAGATAACCCAAATCCATTGGATTTATCGGAATACGTCAAAAGAGACTCCGCAACGGAGATCGACCTTACGGAGGATTGGAAGGATGAAAGGACCGGAGAATACATGCATCGGTGTACGTCTATACGTCGTCGAGAGAGATAGCAGTCAAAGCGGTCAGATGCATGTGTGATAAGGAAGCGCAACACGACAGGTAAGCGGAAGTGTCAAGAGGTGGCACCGAGGGGTGGAATTCAATTTCCATGTTAACCAGAGAACACCCGACAACTCTACCTTTCATCCGTGGCTTGATACTATTTTCAAATTTTTTTCCAAAGAGTTCGTCGACAGCGATGCTCATCGCTCTCTGACGTTCGCGACGTTTTTTTTTTTTCGCTCCAACTCCCATTTCTTTAGTTCCGATTTTGAGACACCGAACTTGAGAGAAATGGGCGCAAACAATTTGCTACACGGGATCGAAGTTATCTTTGCAAACGAAATCACGCCTCGTCAATGCTGAAATATTATCCTCACAACAGAGCTTGACGCTTTGGATATTAAATAATTAGAATGGCATCATTACAGTGACTTAGAAAAATTGCGACGTTGCGTCTCGTGCCCGGCAGAAAGTAAATCGAGAGAGTTTCGTGTTTCGCGTAGCGCCCTGTGTGCTGCTTTTTTTTTAATCTTAACTCATCCGGCGCACATTAATCTTCGGCTCGGCGCACGTGTTGGAACGTTAAATTTCCTACCGGTAGCGTTAACGGTCTTTATATAATTTTTCATTGCTCGCACACAGATAATGCAAGGCGTTCGCGGGTCGCCACCGTGCTTGCTTATGTGCTGCCATTATTTCAACCTGCCGTTATAAACTGGCAAGACGAAACGGACAGATTTACCATCAATTTCGTGCTGTATTGAGTTTTGAAGATTGAGCTATCGTCAATTCAACGAGATGCGCTTGGATTGGATAGTCTTTTTTTAGGAGAGCAGATAAAAAAAGATTTCTTTTTTTTAATGATTAACGGTGACTCGAAGCAATGAGAGGTAACATGAGTATAATCGCTGAGATTCATCAGGCTTGATTATGGTTATTAATTTTATTGTTTAAATGAAGTGGTTGTACTTCGTTAACGGTGCTATTTACGACACATTTAACCTGGGGTTTTTTTTTTACTATTCATTCCTACTGTTTATAGACGATAGAAAGCCTAGAACATTTTTATTTGTTCACCAAAATGTATATTTCAGGTTTCATTTTTCCATTATCAAAACACTTGGACGTGTTTATTTTAACACCGTGACTTAACACGTGATTATAAATACAGTTGTTATAAGTTGTTAACAGTTTACTAAAGAATTGTTGACAGTTCAAAATAATTGAGATGATATTTTTCTCTTTATTACCTTTAAAGACAATATAAAAATATTTGTGCTGCTAGAATGTCTAATAATGGTCTCTTGAAGGCTTTATTCTACTGTGTATACTAACCCCTCGTGGCAGTGTAACCCCTTTCTCCTTAGCTACTTGCTTGTGTCGACGCAAAGGGGCGCGCGTACGTGGAAGAAAAAACAGCGTGCAACCGAGCGCTCGGCAATTGCTCGATTTTTCTAATTGCCGACACTTGTGACTAAGGGTTTCACTAACGCCCCGTCCTATTCATCACTAACCGTCAAAATTGTTCTTTTGGAAAATTGCTTAATTGCATAATCCACTTGTCAACATCTTTGAGCACAAATAATTGCAGATTAACATTGGAAATACAACTGGACAATGCTCGTCCACGTGCGTGTTCTGAGTTCCTTAATAGTCCTGTTCGAGATTACACGAATTTTGTACAAATTAAATTGTAACAATTGACGAGCACACGAAAATCATATCAATAACAAAATTCACTCTGTTGAGATTCATAGAATGCGCTATTCTGCCGGTCGTTTTGATTCATATAAATTGCATTGTTGGATAAATCGCGTTATTGATTTTTTAAAATATAAAAAGTTTCATCACACTTTCCAACGTGCAAAATAATAAACTATTATCCCGAGCGATATATTCATAGCGGAGGACACCGGTGGACTAACTGGCTCGAATCGAATGAAAACGCAATGATACTATCTTTTGTTATTGACGATACACAATAACACCTCAGTTAGCAATACCTCAACCGTCGAATTAAACGAACATTGGCAAGCGTAAGTCAAGCTTGACTTTGCACTAAGCGCAATAGGAGTGGCTTTCCGGGTAAGACCGGAAGTGTACGTTAGTTGATTATTACAAAATCGGTCGACGAGTTTTCAATGTGCCAAGAATTGAAGCGTTCACATGCAAGACAATTGTTATCCAACGTAACAGCTTTATTGAACATTTTGAAACAGGAATTTCATTACGATCCAGTTTAGGTTGAAACATATTAATATAAATTTAATATCTTCGATGATTAATTTATTTTTGTTAGTTCTACCTCTTTGAAACAAAATGAATCATTAAGTCTGCGAAAGTAATGGTTGATTTTGAGCTCGAAAGATAACGAACAGCAAGAATAATAGGTGAAGAACAGGCGAAAAAAGGAGTGCAAGAAAAACACCTGCAGCGATAGCTGAGTGTCGGAAATTCGATAGCTCAACAAGTTCCCAATCGTTTCATCAAAACATCGCTCGTAGTTATAGTGTTGTAAGGGAAGTAATTTTTGCTCGGGTCATCCAGATTGAATTCATTCGTGATGGCTAAAAATTGATTATTTCTTCAACCGGATGACAGAATAACAATCCAAGTGCTTGCTAAGTTATTATAAATCAAGTGTCTGAGTACGGAATTGAACGGCACATTTGATGAACTGATATCCGAATATTGAATGCGCGGTCACAAACACGCAGTTCTGACGATTCTCTCGCAATGCAATCAAGCGTCAATCATTCAATCTAAATACTCATTACGCTACGTTTTCCTTCGAAGAACAATTTGTCTAGCTGGGTGCCTCTCTGGATCCTGTAGATAGTTCCGGAAAGTGGCTGAAAATTTCGATCGTTCCTCTTAACGTCAATGCGTTTGTCTTCCATTGTTCAGTTACTTTTCTTTTTGTCCTTAACTTCTGCGAGGCTCCAAATAGATGTAATTAAAATTAGAGACAATTCCTGTTAACTGGAATGAATTGGATACTTTGCTTCGATAAATATAGGTCATACTGGCGAACACAGCATTATAGATTAGAATGCAATTTACAAACTTTTTTATTAATTTCCTCAACAACAAAAAAACTGTTCTTTCTATACTCGATCGAACTGTTTGCTTTTACAGGAAAACTCAAATCAACAAAAAGTTGAATTTCAAAAAAAATTTTGTCCCTTTGTCACATCGTCACTGTTGCCACTCCGTGTATCTTTACTTAATGGTTTAATTGTTTCAATTTCTTTTTTACTTCTCGAACGCTTGTTAATCATTTCCCGTAACTGCTTTTTTTGGACGTCCTGGAAAAAGGTAATATAAATGAAAATTAATTTGATTCGAGATACTCGGGTTTTGAACTCGAAATCTGTAAGAATGCTACATTCTGCTAACCTCATCTGGTTCATGCACCCACTTCAGAAATTCTTTGTAACTGTGTACATCTTGTAGGTTATAACACAGATTGCCTACAAAATTAACATTTTCCGACACGTTTTCAGTCGTATCGCTTTTTAAGGGCCTCTTCGAGGTCAGGAGATGTAAACCTTCTGGTAAATCTTTCTCGAAAGTTGACGACTTTTTGGTGCCGAAAGTTTCCTTAGATGTGACTGATGCAAGCAATTTTTTACAAGCCTTAGGTGTAGACGGTTTTTTAACTGACGTTGATTTTTTCAGTAAGTCCTAAAATTGAAATTGATAGTAACAAACAATTTCAATGCATAGTTAGACTTACATGATTTTATGTGACTTACCTGCATACTTTTTTGTGCACCTGCACTCAAATCGATCCTGAACAGATCTTTTAAAACCTCTTCGTCGATGTTGTTTTCTTTTTCCGAAACGTCACGCAACCATTGACAAAACTCAGTGCAAATTTTATTTATAATTTCGTCTGCTTTTGTTTTCAACGTATTGTCCTCTTCGAATCCTACGAGTCTCATCTTGTTAGACCAATTCAATTTCAAAGCCTGGAAACAACAATTTTGAACACCTAATGTCAAACTTTAAAAAACATGTCAAAGGTTATGGACTTGTTCTTTTTTCTTACATCTGAATATTTATCATTAATCCCATCAGTTTTCGAAATTCTCACAAGTTCACCGAGACTTTGATCGTCAAGATTCGTTTCATCCTCATCAGAAGACCATTTTGGTAAGTTAAGAATAGGAGCTATTTCATTATACGTGTTTTTTGGTATTATTTTCTTTAAATTATCTTTGTTGATAGCAAATCGTTTACTACAATTAGACAAACATGACTTTGATTCAATCAGTAAATTGAATGCCTTGGTTGCTAATCCAAATCCTTGATCCTTGCCATTAATGTATTGCAAATACTGATGTACCACGTGATGTAATTGACTTATGTCCGAGCAATTATCACCGAAGCCTGCCGTTATAAGTCTCAGAATATCGTCCAGTGTGACTACACGGCCTTCATCAACAGCACGTTCTAAATCTTGTAAAATTAATTCCTCCTTTGTAAAAATCTTCTCTTGAGAAAGCTTATTGCTTTCTTCGGTTTCCATATCTTCTTCATCGCCTTCAGTTTTCGGCATTCGAAAACTGTCGTTGACCTTCTGAGTTTTTTCGGATTATCTTCATTCTTCCCAGGCAAAAAACTAGCCAGAGTTTGAGTTCTCGTAAAAAGTTTTTTTTTGTCCCCAACATCTGTTGATTTCTCAGCATTTTTTTCTTGGACTGCAGGACTCGATTGACGAGCAGGTTTCAGACCGTCCTCTTCATCACTACTATTAATATCTTGGCTCTGCTGTACCATTTGAGACTTTATTCTATCTTCCATACTGGTGAATTTTTTGTTCATCAGTGCATACAGTGGTTCCATGCTGGGTTCCAACACGATAGGTTCGTGACAAGGAGCAAGAATTTTGAGCTCAAAAAAATTGTCATCGCCATCATCTTCGCCGATTTCTGAATGATGGCTAGAATCTGAAGATGGTTTATTGACGTCCGTGACAAAATCGAAACTTTGTTGATTACTGACCGTCGCTTTTTTACTTTGACTTGGCGGTAAAGTTTCATCTTCAAGAAACATCTCATGATGATTTTTTGTTTTACCATCTGATTTTTTCAAATCTACTTGAATATCTTCAAATGATCTATCAGGAGGTTTTGTATTTTTTATAGTATGATTTTGTTTGTAAGCTTGGAGAAACGGCAAAATCGTTGAATCGTCGCTATCATCTGACAAGATAGTTGAAGGACTCGATTTTTTTACCTGTGTAGTTGTACTGGTAGGCTTTGCAGATTTAAGAAGGCAAGGGATGCATTTATCAGGTTTTCTTCTCGATACCATGTCTATAGTTGGGACATTAATAAAATCGTCACGTTGTTCACTTTTCAGTCCTTTTTGTGTGATGGAACTACAATTCGATGAAGAAAGTGGAGCAATTTTTTTGAGTGCGTTCTGATGACCATCTGTTCTTTCAACTAATTGACGAGACTTAGAGGTATGATTATTATGCTGATTAGAGTGTGCGGATTGAGATTTCTTTAAATATTTATTGTTACATCGAAAATTCGATTTTCCACGCTTTGAGTCATTTGCAACTTTTAATACTTCTAACAGTTCCCCTTCTGTTGAACTTATGTTTAAATAATCATTTGATAAGAAATTCGATGATTTTTTGTTTTTAGTTTTCAATAAATTATAGCTTTCCTTTTTTGCAATAAACGGCAACTTGGACACATCATTTGTAACATCCATTATTTCTGAATCAGATGATTTTCTAGAATTGAGATACTGCTGTTTAAATTTCATCATGCCTAAGATGTTACTGGTTGGAATACCATTAGTGATTTTTTCCAATTCCGTAATTGATTCATCTTCTGATGAAATTGTGCGTGGGAGATTTGAGAGTCTATTGTTCATATGAAATTCCAATTGTTTTTGCGAATATTTTGATCGCAGAATGTTCATTTCTCCACTGTCGAAACTTTTCGAATCAGGTTTCTTTTGTAATTTGTTTTTGATGGCGCATTTGAGTAGGGATGTTTTTTTATTGCCCGGAATATCATTAGTTGAATTAATGAGAGGAATTTTTTCGCGCGGACGACGCGGTGGTAAAAATTGTTTGATGTTATCATCAAAAATCTTACAGGATGTCATGTTGTCATAAAATGGTATTTGGGTCGTTGGAACGAAATGTTACATTGAACACAAACTCTCTCACATTTGTTACAACATCTTTTAAATTCCGGGTTTATTCCTGCGGCACTCTTCGAAATTAAAAATACACTTCCTCTAATGAAATAAAATGTAACATTTTGTGTGATAGAAATGAACGAAATACTGTTGTGTATAAGAAGATACTATTGATCAAACATTATGCAAAGGAATATAATTGGAATGTTGAGTAACGTTGATTGCGTGAACGAAAATTGGGGGAAAAAGAAAAGCAAAATTTTGCATCTCTGAATGTGACAGTTCTCAAAATTTATATAATGCAATTTTAAAGTTATTCACGAAAAATAATTTTAAAATTTACTTTCTACGGGAACTGAGAATTTCTGTATTACCAACGTGAAGTAAGCTTCTTCGAACATGTTATTTCAATCATCATGTTTATGAAACAACATCTTCAAAAACAATCAACCTGAATTCTGATTAACTAAACAGTTTTTAAATAAAACTGTGTAATATTCACCATGCATCGATATAACTGTGAGCTTTACCAACCGTTGGAAGCGATTCAATACGAAACTGGGAGTCGACAAGTTTTCCCTGACAGGTCACAAGACTCTTTATTTTACCATCGTTGAATCAAGTTGCAAAATTTCTTATCGAAGATATATTCAAAGTTCTGAATGATCTTCAATTCCCGAAAATGATTTATAGTTAGGTCTCCGCAAATTCGCTCATTCAAAATACAAATTTGAATATTTAAAAAATGAAACTTACTTCATTTCAAAATGTTTTTCTTGCACTTAAGTTTTTGAAATAAGTTTTACAACATATAAATTATTATCATTCGAAATAAACGTTACAAATAAAGCTTCTATCTTCCAAGCTGATTTCTGGGTACACGTTTGTCTTCGCAGATGCTTCCTACAAATAAATCTCACTTTAAAACAAATCCTGACGCTATACGTGATTCGCAAGTCGGTAATACAGTTTCGGCCTTGCATGAAACCGAAGAAATAAACCAATAAATTTTAAGTGTACATAAGGCTAACTATCTAAATGAAAAACTTTTAAACTGCTCCATCTGGCATCTGCCGCCCGGTTCGCCCAGCGCACTCGTGAATTAACACGTTTCTACTGTGTGATAAGTAGGCGCGAAATGTGAAATTATGGTTACAAGGGTAATAACAAAATTATACCGCAAAAATGACCATTATTTCGTTTAAAATTACGTCCAATATTATCTCGGATGATATTGGACATATAATTTACCATTACCATCCGTGCAAAATTTTAATAAATTTAAAATTATGCTTTTGTAGATAGAAATGTGGGGTTTAACAAACATTTTAAAAGCAAAGTCTGCAAAATATTTCAATGGTGCGTATTTTTTGCAGGTAATCGAAATGTAAAAACGCACAAGAGAATAATTTCTACTTAAAATTTCGACCATCAGTTTTGATTGATTCATACTTCACCAATACGAGTAGCAGACCGCACATTTCGTTTATACTGTGTTATCGAAATTTCGACCTAAGCACTCGATATCAGTAGAACAGATACTCGAAAAGACGAGAATGTTTTCTTTTTCATTATGCTTTGTTGAATAATATTTCTCAATTCGTACCGTAAGAAAAAAAGAACTTCTGCAGTACGCGATCAAAAAACATGTGACAAATCGTATGTGGAAGTAAATTGTTTAAAATCGATTTATCGACCATTCCCACGTCTTAACGAAAAGGTATAGTCAAAAAAACAACAGAAATAAGCGTTATCAGAACTTTTTAAAAAAATCTAAACTACATACAAAGCGGTTCGAATGTTTGTGGTCGTTATACGAACAAATATCTCTTCATTTCTCGAATATTAGAACATATGCGACTGAAGCATGATTGTGAAAAATAATGGCGCTTTTTAAGGTTCGTTTTTCTATGAAGTTGTAAGAGTTTGCCGAAAGACTAAATGTGAAAGGAGAAAATTATAGCGTAGTTCATACTATTCTTGATTAAAAAGTGTACATTTATCAATATACACAGAAATGTTAAATCTAAATTTACTTAGGCACTTGTTTAAGAGATTAGCTCACAGTGTCTAGAGAGTTATTAGTGAATTTATTTATAATTCAATTTTACATTCGCTTAACAGCCATTTAAGAAGTAGTCAATCGGTATAACCGAAGCTTGTTGATTCGAAATTCATAACTCATCAGACTATTCATTCTCACGGCAGACTGTAAACGTGACGAGTTGGTCAGAAGTCACGTCACAGACTTTCAATTTCCGGTGTCCGGATGAGAATCACTGACTTTCAGGAGTATAGCGCCTAAAATGTAATATTTCAGAAACTTACATAAATGAGCTTCGCTGCCAATGAATTACGACTGAGTTTAATGCGATTGATTTGTTGATCAAATACTCGAATTACATCATGACAATTTGATTCATTAGGAGGAAGCATTCGAGATTAATTTTCAGCCTTCAAAAAAATAAACAAACACGTTTCTTTTAATTCAATTTTTACTTTTTTATATTCAGTTTTTCTGTGATTTGCTCGTTTGTTGTACTACTTATATATGTTATGTCGTGTTGCAAAACCCATGGATTTTGTATGGAAATGTGTTGGTGGTTGATTGCGTCCGGTCGAGATGATTGCTTTCCACCTTGGCATGCACATATGCGCAATCCTTTCACACATATATTCGTGGCACGTATACGTCAACAAGTTGACATACAGCGGTGCATAAATGACGCAAACCGATGTCTGTTCGTACAAGTTCGGCGGAGCGCATGACGATTACGATACATGTTCCTAGTGACGTTTCAATATTCCGATAGTTTATTCGTTTGAGCCGTTGATCGTCTCCTACTGCCAGAAAATGACTTCTATTTTAGTTTATAACATGTACAGACGAACACATACCTGCACGTATTTATTCAGCTTGGTCAACATTGTACGATTCGATCGAGCGATATATTTTGATACTCCACGATAACTTTTTGTGTTCGGCCGTTTTTTTTTCTACACTTCATCCCTAAATCGTCTATTATTGTAACTTCGCTTTTAGTCCCGATTTTTCATGAAAACCACATACAAATTGTGATATGCAATTTCACTGACACGAATTATCGATATTTTAATTTGTTCATATGTAATAGTTGTTTAGGAAGAAACAGTTTTTTACATTTTCAATTCACACAATTTCATTTCATCGAAGCTTGCGAAAAGAAACTCAAAGAATACGGTAAACATTAGTTGCTTATGGCAGGAATAAAAAAACGAATAGCTGTCGAAAAAGAATTTTCTCAAACGCTTAGAGGACTCGCTTTGTTCAGGACTAAAGACATTCGAGTTATTAACGGCACAATGAAGTAATAACATAATGCCTCAATGAAGGCTTACGTAAACCATTTGAAGTCAAAACGAAACACTTCATTCCCGCGTAGCAGCCATTCGAAATTGCTCTTAATCCGTAATCCGGGATGTTGAGTTTCCTCCCGACTGTTTTCTCCCAAGGTGCTTATCATGGTAGTGTTGTAGTCGTAACGCGAACACTGAAAGATGGATCAAAGAAGAGATGCAAAGGATCGGAGTTGTGAGATAATGAAAAAATCGGCCACTTTTGGAGTAACACACATAACAAGAATTCGATTAAACTCGTTGGCTTTCTATTTTCTTGCAGTGCTCAAAGATGTTACAGAGAAGCAATTTGTATGAGTAACCATCTGGAAGTTAGCCGTGTCAATTTATTAAATACGTTTGTCTAGGTTTCAATCTTTCTACAACTTCCACAAGCGGACCTTCTTCGAACAGTAATTCTTTGTTTCAATCTTTAAATTTATACTGCTTTTATTAAATTCAATATTCACTCCATTTTCTTTATCAGTAAAATTAAGTTTTTTAACTCCATATTTGAATAAAATTGTAAAATTTGTTCTAGTTCTACATTCTTCAATGTGAATCTTTTGTTACGAAAATCATTGTAACATGAAAACTAGTAGTATTAACTACGTGCCGTCAGGCAAATATGAAACCAGAGATATCAAGTTACAAATAAATAGAGTCTTAAGTACCTTAGTTCTAGGGCCTCCTCGAATCACATAACTTCGATTAAATATTAAATACATGTCCGAGTTTCTAGTGTGAAGGCATATATTTGTATTCTCTGAACTGTTAACATTCTCAACCTAGAGTAGAGTGGCTGACACACGCGATCTGTCGAGAGGTGCGTTTTATGAAATATCAAACTTTTGACAAATTCAGACAACAGCGACTTTCATGATTATAATTATTCGAATATTCATTTTAACACCTCGACGCATAAATGACAGCGAAATACACGACAAAAACAGAAAATAACAAACTTTACACGGATTTGGAACTTTGAAATGTTGTATTAAAAATTATATCGAAACGATTGCTCTTCTATATTTCGGAGCGAAATAAATTGTATGTGTATTATAACAAATACCATATTGGAAATTGACTTAAGGGACAGGCTTATAACAGTGGAATTCAAATGCGTTAAATCGTAACACGATATCGGTGTATTTTTCATAAAATCTCAGAGATTAAACCGACGTGCTCGGTATGAAGTCGTTATATTTGACTTCGTCATGCGATACGCATTTACGTGGTTCATATAACTATGACGAGAATAGAGAAGCCACTAACACGTCGCAAAGTCGCAGCCAATAAAAGAACGATGAACGATTTTCAACGAAATCACTTGCTATTAGAGGATCAAAATAAATCCCGCCGGTGTTATCTACTGATTCTGCTGTGGATTTGATTGTTCCGCGTGGAAATCATAAAAAAAATGTTTCTCGTTACCAGTACTGCAAAAAAGTATTGCTTAACTATTGCAAGGCTCTATTTTATCAGATAATTTTAATCGTGTTGAAATTTGATGTATGCTCCGAAAATATTTACCTCGTTGAATTATCCTGAAAATTTTCTAGCTTGGTAGATATTGATGCACAATTTTGAACTGTTTGGTTGTGTGTTTTTCTTAACAAATCGTATACACTCCACTTGATTTTGCATAATGTAATCTAATCGAGTTGGAAAACAAATATCGGAATTCAGAAACGTTTCACGGTATCAACGCAAGCTCCTTACACCTTCGTATAGTTATGCTAAACACCGTTCAAAGTGACAGCAGAGCACATTCGGTCAGACGCCGGCGTGCATGAATAATTAATTCGTTTATCCATCTTGACTGTTGAGCGACTTGCGTAAGGTTCTTCATCATTCTCAACCCAAAAGTCAAGTAAAAAACGTTCGTGACCTGGATATAATCTTACCAATGTCACGACATCAATATGTATTTAACAAAAAAACTCGGCCTGTTAATACCACGACTTGAAAATATATAGCTCGCGACCATTTCCATAACAATCGGTGATTTACAATGGCAGCATAAATCCTGTTACGTAAAATGGTCACAGAAATTTCGTATTGTATGAAAAAGCGTCAGCGTTTTTTTTACCTTCTATAATTCCTTATTGAAAACGTTACTGAAAATTGTTACTGTTAAAAATAGAGAGTATCGAGGAGTTTGATTATGCTGGCCATGCAGACGCAGTGGAACGTACGATTTTTAAAAAAATATGTACGTGGATGTAGAGCCTTATACTATAATTATTGAAATTTCAAAACAAAGGCGAGAATTTTGCGACAGCGGAATTAACGGTTCTTCCACGTATACGAAGCAATTAGAACTTTTCCACAGTAATGCTAAACCGATTGGGGAACTGAGTTTACGTGCGCATTAGGTCGCCAGAATGAATTCGTGAACGAATCGAAGGAAACGAGATTAGAGAGCTAACTTTGTTTACCCCGGTCAATCAGTAAATCCAAGAATTCCAACTCCGCGAGAGATTCCGAAACCGGAGGGACTTAGCTATTCGGCGTCGCGTCGGAAAAGCTAATGTGTCTGCCGCTGACGTTTTGTCGGTTAAAAGAGTTTTGTTAATTAGTTGGCATTTGCCTACGAATGGCGAGACGAATTTGGTATTCGACTCGATTGCCAGATTGACCAAACTGGAGACCAGTGCAAACTCGAATACAACATTCAAGCCACTCTAAAAAACAAGCATATCGATCACATCCCCGTCTTATGCTAGACGTTCTTTATGTAAGCGAAAAAATGTTGCCAGAAATTGTTGATACTGAAAGGAATAATTTTAACTCGAAATTGTGTGTCGAGCTGCCATGTGTCTGAAAAGTGTTTGCAGCTGCATTATTTTTCGAGTTCCACTTTTGCACTGACCTACGAAGCTTTCGTTTAAGAGTATCAATTGAAACGTTGTACAGTAGAAGATTGTTACGTTTGAGCCGCTCTCCGATATTTCATCAACTTTCTTATTTCTTTCTCCCGAGGAATCCTTCGCATTATGGTTTTTGTGTGTCCTTACCCTTGTCATACTTATCAGTCTTACCCAAAAACCGATCCGAAGAAGAGGAATTGGTGGGCACTGTGTGCAAACCACGCTCAACAACTCTACTCCAAGAATCCATCTGTATAAATGCTGTCCTGGTTATTTCTCCGACTCAAAAAGTCGCTTTTTACAATATAGATAACACAAAAGCGTATTGGCGTTTGGCGCAATAATTCGTCGCTAATGCCTGGGCAAGATTTTGTTATTTTTTGTTTTCAATTACAGGACAAAATGAGGCTAACCCGGGTGGTACTCCTTATCAGCGGCTATTCAATTACTCAGGTCTTACCGGGCGCGAATTTTTTCATCCGCGGGGAAGTTGAGCCAAAGAAAAGATAAGCTAGTTCTGCACTGTTAGTAGCCTGACTTTCGGTCGTGTTAATGGTCAGAAGACGATCTCGGGCTTGGCGTCGGATTGCAGAATGCCAACGAGCTATTCGTGGAGAACGAAGGGAGCTTGTCTTCGAAACGGGCCGGGGTGGGTGTACAGTAATTTGTCGGCTCGGCTCGGCGACTGATAACGGAGGGTGGTCCATTCTCCAGCCTTGCTCGCATAACCGGTTCTTCTATCTTCTCGCTTTTCCTGGCGCGCTATCTCACTCGCACACTCACACAGCGCCAGTCCCCTCGTATAAGACGTCCAGTTTACTCCGCCAACTTCTCATCTTCTATATACAATCCGGGCTCTTTTATCACAGAACATGGTAGGGCTTGTGAGTTTTTTGTACACAAATGTGACGTCGGGGATTACCCGAGGTACCTGCACTCAAGTTTGTTATTTGTAGGGCAGGGTTACACGAGGGCCATGCATAAAATATGATTTCAAGCACGAAATAGCGCAAACTAGGCCGCCTGCGGAAAGACAACATCGGCAAGTGCCGCGTCGTTTTGTTTTTTTCCGGAGTATCAAGCGGTGTATTGTTGCTGACTTGCGAAGTGATTTCAAGTTATAGTTGCGGAATTATAATAACTGGTAGGTCATACCAAAGACTTAAGTTTCGATCTTAGACGAGCATTGTAAGACTAATTGTTAGCATTACTGCAGAAATAGAGACTTAGAGAAATATGTAAGGTCTGAGTACTAAATTTGGGATCATAGTTTGATGCTGCAAGTGGAGTTACTTTTCGTAAACCCGATGGAACTCACCATTATTATATCGACTTGCAACGATGAGATAAGAAATTAAATTCATAACGGCCGAATGTACGACACTACTTTTAATTATCGCGAAACATTTGAGAATCCGCGGGACGAATATGTACAATTTTGCGCATTACTTCTCGTAACATCTCACGAAATTATCCAATCTTGCGAATTGCTACAAGTTGAATGTACTTTGGTGTACATGGTAATTGAAGGCTATGTTGCTGATACTCATCGTGCGACTCTGTTTCTTACATGCGCAAGTTTGTCTTGGTGCGCCGTAACACAACAGCTATAACACTTGAACTTTTATAATGCGTCAACACTTGAAACTCAATTCCAGAATTCATGTAAGGGACACGTGAGCAAATCATTTTAAACCGTTTCTTTCCATCAGATACCACTTTATCTCCAGAATACGATTAATTGTAAACTTTTTACTCAACGTTTTGTAAGCCTTAAGGGCTTATACTTTTTTAAACAAAAATGGTTATAAACATTTATGATATGGGGAAAAATTTAAATCGTTCAAATGTTTGATTTAAAAGATCTAAAAATAACGCTTAAGAATTTTCTGAAAAATAATAAAGATAAGTATTTCTTCTTTTCATGTGCAACTAACGCATACATTCTTTGTTATCTCAAGCCTTAGGAACTGAGTCGAATCATGCAGCAGTACATGCCACATTTGTACGGTGTAGTCGGGTGCAATATATTCCTGGAAAATGTCCTTATGTACGAGGGTATTGTTTGTGAATTATAGATGCCATATTGAGACATCCAGTAATCATAATTCAGCGGTTTATCTGCCGATATATTAATCCCGGGGTCGCAGAGAGGATTCAAATGATACATGATTATGCTACTAAATGATATTATTTGTTGTACAGAGAAGCAAGTTTTGCGAGTAAAAATGAAGTTTCTGATAATGTGCAAAGAATAGGTACGAGGGAAGTTTCTTCACAAACGTACGCGATAGCGATACTACATTGCGTGGATATGTAAATTAAAATGTATGATAATGTGCTGTGTATATCTAAAATATAATGTATGGTCATTGAAAAAGAAACGACGGCAAAGTTATCTTAAAACAAAAGCTGTGCCAAGAAACTGGATTTTTTGATAAATTGTCATACGAGCGAAAATATTTTATGAAAAAGTATTAGATTGTTTATGAAAAACTTCAAAATGTGGGTTAAAAAAGGGGTTAAAAAATTTATAAGGATGAGAGTTTTATTGTTAATCGACTAACTTAATCAGGTGACTTAAAAAACTGAAGGAATTGAGAGAGAGGATAACAAATCAGGGAACTAGTGTATACCCACCAATTCAAATTGGAATGTAGAAGTTGTAACGAGAAAAAGAACGTGAAATAATGTCGGAAATCAAAAATCGCATTATTCGATCATGAGAGAGAATTTACGCTTTCAATTTCCTCAAAGTAGCTCGTAAACCACGCTCGTGTTACAAATCAGACTAAATGAAAATAGTTGAATGACAATTATGCTCCTTGGAAGATTCTTTCGTCCGAAGTTTAACCGGGATTCAAGGGCGGACGGGCTGGAAGAAGGATGATGTTAATGTAATAATAATAACTCTGCGCTCTCGCGCGGGTGTCATTTAGAATAGCGTGACTTTTGGGAACCGTCACTTTCGACAAATAAAGCACAGGGCATTCCACAGTTGCTCGAGAATTGTGACTTAGCTCGGCTCCAAGAGAAAGAGGTGAGTATAACAGCAGCCAGCTTCCGGCACACTAGATGCTTGTCAGCGGAAACTTAATTAAATATCCAAAGTGGATGCCGGAATTACTACAATTAGTATGACGGCTCCGCTAGTCCCTTATTACCAAGTAAGTACTATCCACCCGTTTGCAGGTATTACTACTTGATGTCTAATAAACGTCATTATGGCTTTAGAGCGATCCTTTTCCCCCTCGTTCCAGTTTTTTTTCCTTTTTTCACTTGCCAGTAACCCTCTTGCGGATAACGAAGGTCGCATGCGAAATGTCTTTAAAAAACTCGAAGATTATTTTTTGTCAGCTCAGTTAGAGAATGACACCCTGAAGCATTTAACCCGCTCAAGGTTCGGAATTGTGAAGTGAAAATTTCAGAAATTCAATAATTTATTAAAAAATCAGTTTCTTCATTCGAGTTATTTATCAATTTTATCTCATCTATCCATTTCATTAATTTTATTTGAGTTATAAAACTAAAATATGATAATGTTTACAATTTACTATTTCAGCGTAAAAAATGATGACGGATGGTTTTACTTTACTGTCTGGACAAAATCAAACCGAACGCTATCAGTTAATTTCGATGATTCCGTGAAAATCATAATTGATTGATTGCCAAATTCAAATGCATTTTTGTTATCTTTCTCGATACATGACTGAATTTTGCTTGATAATTAAAAGTTTTATGTCACTCGTGTGAAAAAAGAATCAATAACATTACATAATAAAATAGAGATTTTTCCAATTTTCACAATAATTGATTAACGTTTTTTCACTTCATCAATTCAATCGAGTTTTTTTCTGTCAGCAAGTGAAAGAAGGATTGAATTTTTGCATAAAAAATAAAACGAAACTAAATTCGACCGTTCCAATTCCGCGATTCCCTCTACGAAACGGAATAAACATATTAGGTTACTCACGAAGATTGCCCAGCATCTTGAGTATTTTTTAATGTCATTCATTATCTGATCGCAGATTGTGTCGGAAATTAAGATTTCGGCTTGCAGCGTCTGCGAAAGGGAGAAGCCAATTTGAACGCTAAATTGCAGATAAATATTGAGACTCCAAGTTCCCGAGACCCCTCGGCAAACGAACCGGAAATTTTTGAAATAACGATTTCGCATATATGAATGCGAAATACTGTCCCGCCACAATTTTCCATCAAAGAAAAAAAACCACAAACTTCTTTTATCGATGATAAAAAAAGAGCAAAGATTAATCTATCGTCAGAATTGAATTTCCATACAAGTATGTTCGAACAAATTGAATCGTACAAGTTCTCATTGTTTTTGTCCGCTTGCGATAACAAAACGGAATGTAAAAATGTATAAACGTGCATTCATCATATCTTATATCGGCCAATCCGATGGAACGTCTCCGCAGACATTAAATTTCCGCGCTGAAGGCAAGCTTCTTACGTCGTTGCGAGGAAACGACTTGTCCACGACATTACAAAATAATGCGAAATATATAGCGAGCTCTTGTCTCTTCTTTTGACGCATGACGCACCTCCTCAGAGCGATTATGCAATTTGCGAATAGATAACTTGTAAGACGCTCTCAACCTCGTCTTAATATGGTTGCTTGAAAATCCTCTTTGCGAGGTCGTCTCAATTTTTACCCTCGTATCGCTCGTTTTATGACGATTAAAACCTCGTATGATAACCACACCTAATCACAATTTATCCGATAAATACAATCTTCGTGCTCGTTATTGAAATTCATAAAACTATAAAAAATTTTACTTCTCATGTAACAGCTCGGCGATTCATTTGCTAGAAGGATAATAAAAGGCTGCTTTTAAAAATCATGTTTCTTTATATTTTTAAATCTTAAGAAAAAAAAGTTACAACGACGTGTTGTTAATTATCGCTTTATTTTTGTTTCTAGATTTTATCGCACGTGACACCTAACAGCGGAATTAACAATTATGCACCCACTCTGTTTCTGTCGAGTTTGGACGAGGATAAAACTGCGGAAAACAAGTGTGCAACACAGCCAAGTTAGCAGTGGTTTTCAACTTCATATAATTGTTGTGCTGCAATTAGCATGGACAAAAGTTGCAGCGTTCAAAACCATCGCAAGGTAATTAAAAAAATCAAATTGCAATTAAATCTCCAAAACTTGAAAACAAAGTATTTCAATTTTCTTTCGAAAACAATTTGTACAGGTAACAGAGAATTAAAAAAAAACATTGTCTGTAATTTATGGAAAAACTTTTCGATGGAAGGATAATAATGTGCTCGGGCTTATGAATTATTAATTGAGCGAGTGTAAAAGGATAAGTTTGGATAAGAAATAAAAGTGGCATATTTAATGGGCCGATAATATGCTTAAACGATTGGCAACTCAATCGGTTTAATAGATAGTAGGCAATCAGAGTATAATCATTATTCAGCTCGTTCATTAGGTTATCGTGTTCGGCGCGAAGCACGATTCAATCACGAGTTATCTCCTACAGCATCTACATACATAACAGAATAATAAAGGTCTGATATCACGTTGAGGGATACATGAAACATAGAGATGAACAAGGTACAGTGTCAATCCCGACTGGACCGGTGTATTAATGCGCTGCGGGACTATATGTATATAGATATGATTAACTATAGATTGTCGGTATAATGTCTCAGTATGCTGCATTCATTCTGTCAAGTGTTCGGAAAATAACATTACACCTGCTAAAATTTCGCCCAGCAAACTGCTTGCACACAATCCTTCTAGTTTAAATTAATATCTAGGTCTTACTAATGAAGGAACGCTCTATTATCTTATAAAATCTTGATTTTAAAACTAAACAGTTTTCCAACTTTAAATGTTTTCAAGGAGTTTGTTATTCATTCAATGTAATTAAATGGACGAAACTCAATCAGTCAACTCTTTTTGAAGCCAGACGAATAAATCGAATTATTAAAATGTGTTTGTCTTATTCAGCTACTAAATAGATCTCGAATAATAACTAAACTTTGATACAGTTTAACTGGGGTTGCTTTATTTAATATCTTTCTAAATAGTCTCGTGATGTGAGATTCAATTTGTGTCTTAATGCTCATCGTTGAACATGGATTAGTTTCAGCAATGTAATAATCATCGGTGCAAATCATTAATATGCATTGCGCTTTAAAATGTTCGAAATACGTGATTATAAATATGGAATATTTTTTCCATCCGCATTTTATCTACAACCTTTTGCTTCATTAATAAATGACGCAATCGAACTAACGAGATCATTTGAGTAAATTAAAAAATGCTTTTTAATGTTTACAACGTTTCGTTCATCATTTTTTGTCGTCAATTCATTTGAATGAGTTTGTAAATATGTTTCCTCTCATCTAAATTTCGTCCCGTTTATCAAATTTAACTCAGACCAAAATTTTTTTCGAGTACAGGCAAACGAACTTTGTTAAAACATCGCATGTGACGAAAAGATTTAAAAATGTCTCGGCGGTCGGGATTTCCAGCTTTAATAATGGCGACAAAGAGATTTTTGAACTCCATACTCATCTTTTAATTTCGGCTGCGTCTCCCCTCTCTCTCTCTAAATTATACTCGCGAGTGTTTGTTTATTCATCTTTTAGCGCTTTTTCTGTTTTTACAATATTCTTCAACCTTAGTCAAGAGCTCGAGTTTTTCGTATCCGGTTTGGCCCGTAGTGTTTTAATCACGGATCTACAAAGTAGACCATTGTCCTCTGTGTATCGGTCCGAAAGCGCATTCGCGAGCACATAACAGTAAACGTATACGCGCGTGTATACTATAGCTGAATGAAAACCGACGTGCGACAAAGAATCGGTTTTTAATATTTTCTAATCAACTCATATTTCGCTTTTAATCACGAAAACCAATAAGAATCAACATTACGCGTTCACATTCAATGAAAATACTTGCAAAAAATTGTCAATATAATGAGGAACATGTTTTTTGCCATACATTTTTTTTAATGTCATCCTTCCATCTTTTTAGAAACAGTATTTTCGTTTTTAATAAAGAACTCCCAACAAATGTTCAGTTGCTAAATATTTTGAGTGCACGAGAACGTGTTATTGGCATTTTTGAGTTGACTACAAGCGGCGATTCGAATTGGGGCATTCGGACTTTGCTTTTAGAGCTAAGGCCCTCGAAATGCCATAAACTCGAAAGGAGCACTGGTTGTTGGAAAAGTTACAGCACAGTTATGGTGTCGCTAGAAACTTGGGAACGTTCTCGTTTTGCGAGTCCTTAATTGGTTTGTAATTCCGATTCATCGGATGTGCGGTCAGAGTGCATCGGTAGCATTCGAACAAGCGAACTATCGAATTCGAGTTTTCAATCTAATTGAATGTGCCCAAGAACCATCAGATGCTCGATATTAATAACGGAATCGCTGTTTATCTGTTCGTTTATTATTATCGCGGTGGGCTGCCTCACCCCACGCAGCCGCTGGAAATATCATTTCCTCCGCGGTTCGTATATCAAAAGTGATTTTGGGGGCGAGTATCGCGCGGTAAGGAAACGCGATATAGTTCCGCAACATGCAAAAGAAGAAAGAGGGCGGCGCGCGGAGGCCCGGGCAGGGGACAAGTAATTTCCTTAGCCGAGGCGTGAGGAGCATGTGCAACGCTCCGTGGTCCGAACTAAACTAAATAATATTGATGGCAAACGGAAATTGAAAGCTGTTAAGGCCTTGAGCGTTCCGCGAAATTCAACCGCTTGTAAGTAAGACGACGTGAATTAGGATTAGAGTGGCGTTTCTCGTTTCAACATAATGGAGAACACCCAAAGCCGGACTCGTACTGTCGCCACGCACATTGATCTGTACTACTCGAAACCAACTTGGTTATGTTAATCTTCACTGAATTATGTCCCAACGTTCACAGAAAATAAAATACTTGTTAATGCTAGAATGTACTTACTCTTTTTTTTTGGAATTTGTTGACACTGCAGTTGAAACTAGAAAAACCGATTTTTTCGCTTCTAAGAAGGACTACTTGATAACATTTTCCATCAAAATTATCTTTGCAGTTCTAACAAATACTGACCATAAATAATCTGACCGCGACATTTTCTTATCCAGAACAATTTTTGTCCAAATTTATGCACTAGAGAAAACTAGAAAAGATAAGAATTTTGGAGAAATTGTTTTTCCAATTCAAAAAAGTACAATAAAAAGCGATACACTTTTTCAGCAGTTGGTGTATCGCTGTCGTTTGGAATCGTCACGTTCAATGCTCGGAGTGGTCCTGCGAGCAAAACGTGAGTTTGTCATTTTCGTGAGAAATGCGCGTTTCATATCTTTTGAGTTATAAAAATATAGTTAAAAATGTGCTTCTTGGACAAAGTCTTTGAAAGGTGCTGGCGGTTCGTGGTGCAATATGCGTAATGTGCGCGTGCAAAGATGAAAAAAAACGAGATACTCTAACGACTAACGTAGAATGAAAACAGGACAGGACGGATTTCTCAGTCAACAACGGTTGACCGAAAGTTTCGCGCGGTATCGTTTGCGCATGCAAATTCGATGTCAGCGGACGCGAAAATGCTGAAAAACGGCCGGCTTAAAATATGCGAGTATCAACGCCGACGATTGGAGCCATGACGCGGAAAATCATGTACGCTTTTAAGCCGACACCTGAACTTTTGCGAGCGCTATCGGCTTACATATTTCTTTTAATTAAGTCCTCCCTGTGAATTGCGGTATTACTCTTACCTAATGAGATAAGAGTTATTTACATATTTAAGCGATGAAAATTGACATTAGTCTAAGAGTTACGGCGTGTGACAACATCTACGCAGTTCTTTCACCGTGTCTCTCAGTCCTCGAGATGTCTCCCTCAATATTAAACATGCAAATTTTACGATTCCGTCTGTAATACTTGGAGAGTTTAAACCGACGAATGCGTATTTCTGTCTTCCAATGTGTTTTTTACGGACGCACTAAAATTTCAATCTACGTGACATTTGGCGAACAATGAATTGTACTTTTCACCCTAGATGCGTGTTCCTTTTGGGAAATATAATTTTATACTTTTACATTAACCGGTGGACGAAAATACTCACATGTTTTCTTTTTTACTTTCCACCTTTTTATAACACAATAGTAACGAACGCTCTTCGAAATTTACGAGAAACTTTTCTCTCTAGAACAAAAACCTGTAAAACAAAAAACACTAAAACAGAACAACAACATGCGGCGACAGAGAATATTTACAACAAATTCACGTGGCGAAATAACTACCGTCAAAACTGACCGCATAAAATTCTTTTGTAAATCCTAATTTCGAACGAGGAAAAATCGATTTGACAATTTTGTAAAGAAAAGTGAAACCCCAATTTGTTCGGCATAAAGCCTTACTTTGACAGTTAGAAAGTCGAAGTTAATATAAAAATAATATTTTTTTTCATCTCTTGAAGAAGCGCCAGTTCGTTCAGGAGTTAGCCGGCTCCGTTACGATGAAAGGCGAAAAATCCCGCCTTGGCTTTCATTATCTTCACAATGACAAGGCCTCGCCGCTCGTCCAATCCCCAACACTGAACGAACCGTTTCCAAACCACACACATTCACTTATGCAGCCGGCGATGCACGCATAATACACCTACCCATCGAAGCCCGAGTATAAAGCGGTGCCTCATCATAAAGGCCGCTTCAATCCGAGAATGCGGAAGCAAAAAAGGAAAAAATCGAAATGAGAGAATAGTAATGGTTTTGATGGGGAGGGGTGAGGGCCGCGAGCCCCTGCGCGACAAAGATGAAAAGAGCGCCTTGGCAGAGTCGCGTAGCTGGAAAAATAAAAACCAGCAACATAATGCACGGGAATGCTCTATCTTTTAGCGGGACGAAGCTTTTAATTCTCAATCCGGCTGTCCTTTTTAATCGCGCATTCTTCGGCGGATGAAAAATCGCCGTCTCTGAAGAGAGCGCCTTTTTTTTCGACTTGATATGTGTGCCGCTCAAATCGCGAGTAACTGCCCCTTTCTTGTCGCCATCAGAATCATTCATCTTGAGAAGCAGCCTTCGTCGGGGCTGAATTTCAAAGCGGGTACATTGTGTTATTTCATCTTCAAACTACCGATTCATTTGATAGACTCGCACCGCTAAATAAGCAGCTTTAATTGGTTTAACCGTTGAAAACCTTTCGCCAAACGGGAGAAATTAGTCAAACCATACTCGTGCGAGAATTCTAGAACGATGGTGTAAAACGTTTTCAAAAGTTTTGCGAATCATTTTTTATATGAATAGCAACTAAATCATTTTACATTTTGAAAATCAGTAAAATATTTTCTAATAATTGTGTTCTTCATTTCACAAGTGCAAATAATGTTTTTCTCTTAGTCGCTACTATTCTCCACCAGCCTTTAGTAAAACAGGAATCTCAATATTTTTCGGATTATAGATTTTCAATCATGGGCCGAAGAGTAAACTTGAATCTCATTCTTTTTCGATAGCGAGTATTCAGAAAATAAGAATGATATACAGAACGGAAAAACGAGAACAAAAAAGTTTTAGAAGTTGCAGGAGTTTCGGGATTGTACGATGATATGTAGATTTTCTGCGACGCTGAATTCAAAACTCGCCGCTGTCAAAACAAACTGCCGAGTTCAAAATAAGAAGCTAACTTTGTATCATCCTGCTTCTCTGTCAGTTAGGAAAGTTAGCTCATAAACATATAGTCTTTTGATTGGCATGGTTTTACAATTTTCAGCTGGTGATTGTTTGAAAATTTCTAATTTGATGCAGATTTTCGGATTATCATTAGCCTTGCAACCATAGTAGATTTTTGGAAGTCGATTGATTCAGGTGAAAATTAACGTGGCAGAGGAGCACGTGTTTTAAACGTCAAACATGATGGTAAAGAGAGATTACAAGAGCGGTTCGTTTATAACATCTCTAAACATGTAAATGAGTCGCAAACCACGACCCTTTTTGCTACCGAATGTCATTTGAATTCTACACAAATCTTCACGTGAAAGTGACTCAAAATTTGCGAAATGAAATTTTGTAAAAAGTTCTGAAAAAAGTCTCGTCTATGTGTAGCGGCATAAGTTGTTTTTTTGAATCGCTTTATTAATTTTTGGCTCATATGAAACTTAGTTTAAAACGATTCAATTAAAATTAAGTCTGTAGTGAACTAAAGATTATAACCTGAATGGGAAAAATGTTAGTGAGTTTTCTTAATAACAACCAGAGAAAAAGAAAATAAAACGCCACCAAAGTGTGTCGACAATAAAGGCAATCGTTTGAGCAGAGCCGAAGAAAAATCGTCGGTGAGGCAACCAATAGACATCCGATGATCGGTCTAAAGTATTTCCGGTACACATGAAGCAGCTCCGCGATGTACTTCTTTTCTGAGCATTTTACTCTTGCCAGAATCGTGCGAGGAGAAATTCAGACACCGTGAAATGTGCAAATAAAGCAGCCAGAGGCATAACCATTATTGACAAACGCTGAAAAATATAGAAAAAAAGTGATACGAGAAGAAAAACCCAAATTGTGAAAAGAAAGGATACATTTTTCCTGTTGACGCAAGTTCAGCTCAATGAACCTGTGTGCTTTTTCGGAATGACAACTAAATACTTTGAAAAAAAAAAATACATCGTCCAAGGAATTTTGTTCTATTAGGATACGTCCGTATCACTCATGTTTGTTTTCAAAATACTGAAATATTATATATTTTTGTGATTTCTATTTTTTTGAAATAAATCTTACGTCCCGTCAGTCAACTCAAAATGTAACGTTTGAAATCGGATTTGTAATATATGAGTCTTCCGTGGAAACATATACAAAATTCATGCTTAAATATCAAAATTTAATATCACTTTGTTCAACTGAAATATTTTTCAATGTTTTATAATTTTAAAGTTTTTAAATCATTCGGAAAATGAAGTTCTACGTGATTTGTAAAGAATTATCGTTCAGTTACGTTCCTCTATTACTTCTTCAACAGAAAAATTTTTAAAAAACGTACCTAAATTTTGTGCATAAACATGCTCAAGGGATTGCTGTAATTAAAAATTTCAACGTGATTTAACTAAAATTAAAAACATCGTTTATAATTCAACCGCTGATGAGTGAATGCAGTTTTGATGAATTCGAAGAATACGATAAACAATGAAAAAAATGAGATCGTAATTCGTATAGAGACGCGAAATGTGTTTATAACGCAAAAGGACGAATTTGTTAGTGGGGATAGGTATACGCGACTTGGATTTAGGGAGGAAAGAAGTGTTGGAGCATGCGCTCGACGAAATCACCACGTGAGCCCGCAAATCCGCCGAACTCGAGATCGAGACTTCCTGGCAATTTCTCCGGTTAGTCCAGTACCGTGCGCGGACTCGTGCGGCACTGTCGTGTATCAATGACTTGCGCCAATCATGCTCTAAGGTCCAACGCGTCGTCGTCATGATAATTCAACGAACTGTACTAAAACTTTTACCAACAAATCAGACCAGTTGCCGTTGCAAATTCGAGGCTGAACGATGATCGATGTGCAATGCTCGAAAATCGGCCGCATACGGACACGATGCAAGTCGCGGTTTTTCAAGACGTTGAAAATCTCGTAATTGTTCTGGCAGAGACGATTCGGTCGTTGCTTGTTCACGTGTTGACTGAAACCAAAGTTTTTGGGGTTGACGCGTCCGCAGGGAAACAAGAGGTGTTCAACAACAAGGCAAGTTTTAACCCAATGAATGAGTCATTTGATGGCTTGCGTTGAAAGGTTTAGAGACATTAATTTATTCGACTTGACAGGTTGAAACAATTGATAACGGAAAACTTGATTTCGAGTTGAGAAAATATTTCAAAAAAACATCAGAACATTTTTCTCATTTATGTGATTTAAATAAAATCAGTGAGAATAATATAAAATAAAACAACGTATCGCTGGGTCGTTTTATGTTTTTGATTCATATTGATCAACCGACAGAGCCTTGCTTTGTGTATTTTTGGTTATAAAAATTTGAGCAGACTCCCATGACAAGCTGGAATTTCCGATATTTTTTAATAATGTTTAAAGCAAAATCAATATTACGAAATGCCTGCGAGCGTGAATAATAACAGGATCACCTTTTTGCTACCAGACACGTTGATGCAGAGTCACCTACAATTAGTTTTGCTCATTCGATAAAATGTGTTTTCCATTTTCTATCTTTTTGTTTGAATTTCATAATCAAACGTAAATACAACAGCAACCAAACAACACGTCCTTAACGACTCACTTGGAAACGTGTTCATTTATTTACGGTTATTATGTAGACGCATTGTAGTTTCGACGCTCAATTGCTGAATCGACTGCGAAGTTTAACGCTCGTTTTCAATGTTTTCATGTGATGTTTGCACGAAGGTCCACAAAATTGGCTCATAAAATATTTGAATTAATAAGTCATATCTTACAGTTTTGATGTTATTAAAAGTTTTCAATTCGTTTTTTATTATCTTTGAATACATCCATTATTCTGCTGTTATTCCAGTGAATTTAATTGACTGTTTTGAGAAAAGATTTTCACGAATTTGAAAATTGCAAAAAATATAGTAAAACTTCGATATTCGAATATGAAAAATTGTAAAGTGAATTTGTTGCGTGCACGAGTAGACGGTTGATTTTATTAAAACACAAAACGACCTACGAGTAAATATACAATTTACTAGGTTAGACGTATGCCACGCGGTGAGATCGTATAAACTTCCTAAATCGTCGCTCAAGTGCTGCTTCCAAGTCACAGTACTGGAACCTGTTGGCAACGAACAGCAAAACAAAGTTTATAATTTTTTTAACTGCTCAAATGAAAACATGTTCCAAAGTCATAAAATCTGTTCACTGCAATCGCTAATGGATGTAATTTTACAGCACGTACAATAACTCCAACAACTCTGAAGTCATGCAAACCGGAATGATGTATTTACATAATGATTTTTTTTTCAAACTTTGACTTCGATGCGAGATGCAAATTTTGTCAGATGAACAATCTTTGAGTAACAACAAACAACTTTTATTTTGATAGAAAATTTTCGAACCGTTTTTCTATTTGCGAATGGAAAAGAAGCTGAACTTTTCTTTCTTATTAACATATAAACTTTGAGCGAAGTACATTGAGACGGTTTTTTTTTCCTCGCGGAGATGAGATAAAAGAGCGTCGTATTTATTGGACATCAAAGTTTCTTCCATCGTAATGAACGAACTTATTTTGCTTGTAGTAATAATGACATTAAGAGAGATATAACAAATGAAACTTCCATAAATCAACATTTAATTATGTATTAAAAAGGTACATCCACTTTTACAAATGTTACTAATTATTCCCAGCACAACAGATAAAAGTAAAAAAAAAATTGTTTGGAAGTTTTAATTTAAAATCTTGATTACTTAAGAAGATTGCTTGCAAGTATTTAGAGTTGCATGCCCATAATCAAAACTTATTTGAATAAACAAGTAGTATAACGTAAATTGTCAAAAGTAATACGCACACATGTTTCGTTGAATGAGATAAAATTATTTTTTAAGCGATCTTTTTGAAACAGATACAACACCACAAAATATATCAAAATAAGATAAGTAATAGTTACTTATCTGTTTACAAAAGAACGTTAATGATTTTTCAATTTTCGCTGATTTTCATCTGTGTATACTTGTCATATTTTCATTGCAGAATGAAAGCGGGATTTTCAATGATGATTTTTAATAAAAATCAAAACATAAAAGCCACGATATGCGAAGAAAACCAGCACTCTTTTCTCCACATTAAACGTTATAAATTCAAGCATAATAAAAGATGAATAACGCGTGAAGGAAGGCGTTTTTGTTATGTCTTGTGACATTTCGTTGCGGTGCATTTTATAATGACGATACTCAGACCTCGTTTCAACGTTTAATTGGATATTTGACATGAAAATTATAGTACCTCATTTCGTATCCAGTTCGCGCATTCTTCTCATGCAATTCCCTTTCGAATTCAAACGTCGTTTCATTGAAATCAACTTTCTCAGATTTTCGTAAATTAAAACAGCTCATCATGAGACTGTTTACCGAAATCATTAGATTAACATTGGTGCGAATCCGAAGAGTGGTTTGATGTTTTACGCCAAATTGAACACCTCGATAATTTGAATTTAATTAATCAAATGTAGCGCTTAAGAACTTCCATCCCAGGAGGATGAGAATGATATTTCAACGCAATTATCAGGACAATGAGAGCGAACAGCGGAAAATGTCACGTTGATACTTGAGTTCCGGCGGGCTCAGGATAATATCATTCTTTGAAGTATCCGGAAATATTGCGCGGCAAATGAGAGCAGACATAAAAAATTCTAATAACCAGTACCGTCACTTGTTCATTCTAGATAAAATAATAAAGATGGATACATCGTCATCCACTCTAGGCATCGGAGGGACGCGGGCACGGACGGCACTTTTGGCTACATCGGGACCCAGTGCCAGCAACACCGACCGGCGAGTCGTTTTTCTTGCAAGCCAGCCGGCCTCTAACAGTCCAGAAACACGAACTTGGCCTCATCATTGGTCTCCGCATACGGTAAGTTTTGAAAAAAAAACTAATTTTAATGATATTTCAATTTTTTGTCATTTATCAACATTTTTGGGAATTCGTAAAGCGCTAGTAAGTAGAGGTCAAAGGTTACCACAAAAGCCTCAGCCCAAATGATCAATACCGTTAATTCCCAGTTATATATAGTTGTGCAAAAACATTCTCAAGTGCACAGCAGCCGTCGGAGAAAAAGATCTACGGGACATAACTCATAACGTAATTTGTGTCTGACATGTTAATTTAGTTACGCAATTTCTAAGTAGTTAGTTCGCGTTAAGAATTTCGCCAAGTACCGTTTAAAAAGAACCGACTCGGGCTATAAAAATGAAAGATAGTTGTGATGGAACGATGCTGCACGAATAATTAAATCAATGACAAAAATAGTCCTCAGGCTGACTTATGGATTCGGGTCAGTTGGGATATTTTAGTACGGTCGATTCTTCGTGAGTGACAGTTGTCTAAACCTAATAAAATGTCTCGAATTGAAAATTTATCGGAGAGTTAAAAGTGTTGCGTATCTAGAGGGGAAAATTAAACAAAGATGAACAGGCCGAAACCGCGCGAAATGCGGGCATGAATCTCGTCTGCCTATTCCTTGGTCGTATCACTACTCTTAGCGATTCACGCGGACGTGTTTGGTTGGATCGCACAGTAGACCAGGCAAATGAATCGGCTGAATGGATTCCGATGCATTTACCGCATTGACTGCTATCAGTCGTGTCAACCAGCCTGACGGTGCCGATAGCGCTGCAGATGGCTTGGCATTGTGACTCTCCTCCTGGCACCCCGATCTCGCATTCCCAATGCCGGATTCTGGACTCACCTGTGCGAATTCTCGCCGGCTTTGAATTCTCACAACGCATAACTCCACCACATTTACCAATTGAACACGTCATAACTCTCCAACTTTACCCCGTCCCTCTTTCTGCACCAATCAACCAGAAAAATATCTCTGGCTGATTATTTACTTTCCATTCAAATTCGATTACGTGAAAAGCAAACAAACTTCGCAATCAAATACTATTTTTCCAATCAATTAATCTGCCTTTTGCGAATTCAAATTAAAATTATTTTAGATACGATTTCAAGAAAAAATTGCAAATTGTTGTCTAAAAACTTTTAGACATGAGACTTGAGTCAAATTCCTCACTGATTTTATGTCGAGGAACGTCACGGTTTTGGAGTGTTTATTCGAAGTTGTAAATTAAAGGTGAAAAGTTAAGATGAGAGGCGGATGATATTTATTTGCTTGTTTGTCTGTTAAAGCCTAAATTAGCGGTGTCATTTATTTAGTACAGTTGCTTAACTCCGGAGGATTCATACGTGGAGTCTAACTTGCACTTGGAATAGCGAGCTTTACAGCCACTCGTGACAGAAATTCACACCGTAGAATGGCACGGTCCCCAACTTAATTAAGTTTCCGATTTTGATACATCTCAGCATAATGTATGCACATAATGCGAGAACACATTCCTCACATTATCTTATAAACTTATTTGCAACACCCTCTTTAGACTTGCCAAATTAATTACGCGTAATTGTTAGTGTAGGGTTATTGTAAGCTTTACTATGTTGATTTTTGATTCATTACTCCGAGAAAAAACTTGACAACAAATTAATTGTCAAGTTTGATGCTTTTTTTGTTCGTTTGAGTTCTTGTGTGTTTCGGTTTGTAATACTGATGTATCGAATGAAATTAGCCGTTGTTTCGTCTACCATTTCATCATATAATCAGCAATTTTTTGTTGCCCCTGGAAGTTAATTAGAAGACCAGTGTGTCGAAACACATATTTGGCGATGTCAATTTTGTTGATTAAACGTTGAATTTGATCGCATTTTACACTTGGCTACATATGTACGCTCTGACGAACGATTTTATCGCGGCGCCCAAGTTCATGCAAAAATTGAAATCGAACTTCGCGAAACGTTTTTGTGCGCTCGCTCTCGGTGAACTGCACGGAAAACGATATATTTTTTTGTATCTAACGAAATGTTGATCTTTATTACTCGAATTTTTCTCGCAGCGAAAAATTCTTTTTTGAAATGCGATATTTTCGAACACCACGAGAAATATATCAATTCGATTCCCAGATGGAGAAATTTATTTAATCATAATATCTTCGTTCCATTAATTTCTTACATGAAATGTTTATTCTTCAAACGGAATCTTGATATTTACGTTAGTTATTTTTAAAATAAACTAATAATTTAACTCATTTCTGTTATTCATGATTATTCATGGGTACATCTGTTGAACCGAAAAAAAATTAATCTGTAATGCAGACTCAGTACAATTTGATGTCATAATTCAAGTGATCTCTTTTATAAACGTTTAACAATAATAATCACAATTATAATTATTGAAATGTGATACAGTCAAACACGCTAATTGGGATGCTGTTTCATTGTGATGCAAACTATTATACGATCATTCATCAATAATATGTTATTTCATACAAGCTCATAATTAGTTAGTGCAAATTTCATGTAACGTCATTTTTGGAGATAACAAACGAATTGACATTTCGCGATTAAAATTTCACATCAATTGAGTCGTCCATTCTGTAAATTAATTACACCTCAAATGATCTTTGATCTTTGAAAGTGAACATATTCAGCCACAAAAGTGGTACTCGATATCCCTTCGGAACGTAATTTCTGTAGATCTTTTCCACGTTCTTTTCGCAGCGGCAATATTATCCGATGAAAAATGAAAAAAAACTCGTAACAGCAACGGTAAAAATTTTCCAAGTACAGTCATCCACTTCTCTACCGCGCCTCCCCTCTCCCGCACCATTTTCTTGTCAAAAGTGCGACGCTGTTTTGCGAGGCCACCAAACGGTCTCGGTAAGTTTCATGCTCGATTTTGCAGCGCGGTAAATCAGGATCGCTCGGGACATTTTTCTCGCCGCTCCTCTCCCACTTTCGACGCCGAGACTTTGCTCAAGCTCATCGTTCGTTGTCCCGCGTCCATTCATATTTTCAGCCTTATATCATGGCATATCAAGCTTTTTTGTCAGTTTCAGACGGAACGTACTGGATGGATGGGACTTTTTCTTCATTAAAATAAATTAAATCATCAACACTGCCAACTTCTCAGCCATTTGGCCATGGAAGTGCGTCGGATATATCAAATTAACGCTAATTCATTGCCCGGTGCTTATATTCAATTTCGAGGTGTTTATTTTGCCGTACGTTTTATCCCGCTCTTAATTTATGAGAGAAATTGAGATGAAATTCAATGAATCACCGACGAAAAAAGTCCAACCTTTTTGTTTTCTCTTATTTAGTAGGGGAAAAATTTTAAATTCTGGAACTGACAGAAAAGTTTATGCAAACTCTCTCAGCCGATTCGAAAAAGTGTTTTCTCAATTTGCAGTCTGACGGTTTCTTTTAATTGTTGTTTTCTATGATTTTTTGTTTCGTATTTTTTGTAATTATCCTGAATTGCTGAGAACCGTTTAGTAAGATGCCTCGGTGCGATATAAACCGCGTGGTAAGTTTGTTTCACAGAGCTGCATATAGAGTGCGCGGTAAAACGGCCGGGAAGATCAGTGCAAAATTTTCCTTGGCACCTCTTGCTAAAGATAAGCATTTGCATTTTAGCATGATGGTGGCGGAAAATAAGGCTTTGCCAAAGCACCAAGACGCTTAAGAGACAACGAAGAAGCTTTAGCGCGATACGAAAGACGCGTAAACTTAATTGACAAGCACAGGTGGTGTTTGAATAAGGCTACACTTTGTTACACTTTGCTGTTGCTTGAGCGATGATTATTTATTGACGCCATTTCGACTGTCAAAAATGACATGAACTCATTTTTTTCTCTTTCCGAAAATCCCTGAAACATTTCTGTAAAATTTGTTACAGTTGAGATACAAGTGATAACTCAATTTATTAAAATGATTTTTGTGGTTAAACCTTAATTAGTTGGTTACATTGTTTTACAGTTCAATGTTACTATTTATCAAAACGAATTTGTTAATCATAAACATTGAAGCTTGAGGTCAGATTGGAATTTAATCTCAAATCATTGACAAATCAAGTTTGATTGGGTTTTCGGTAATTTTGAATAAGACTCGGGCTGATTCATTCAAATATGATCACATTAGGTAAATTCAAACTATGTTCACGTCTTGTAGATCCATGGCGATATTTTGAATCAAATTTATTGACTCCATTCTGTCCTGGCACGTATTGATTGAATCTCGCAAACTTTGACATTAACTCAACTATTTTATAGTTAAATATGAGTGACATATTATCACTGCCAAAGATTTAAACACTTTTTTTCGGCGAAACTTGAAAGTTTTTCGATAATCACCGCTGATATTATGGCTTATCGCAAAAAATTGGACCGCAAAAAGCACCTCAAATCATCGAGGAAAAAAATAGTATGCAATATCTGAATGAATGCGCAATCACACCGTTGATGCAATCATTTATTCAAACATTTATGCAAAACGTCAGGAAATTTTTTCAACGATTCCATATTCCGAGAGGGGACAAAAAAGTGTCACAAAAACAAAGATCAACTGTTCAATATTCCATCGAGTTCCATACGCCCGCGCATCGGTTACAATTATAGCCACAGTGGACTGTTTATAATGCATCAATTTAAATTATCGAATTCAGACACAGTCCATGATTCCGAAGAAATCAAAGTTCTAAAATAACGTTTGAAAGTTTGCCATACTTCGCGGAAGAAATGTAAGCACTGATGCAAAGTAATTTCTCGAACCAGCTTATTTGACAAACTTCCGGCGAACTATCAAGTAGTTTTATTCCAATGCCATCGCGTCAGTTCGACGTATTATAAAATCAGAGTCTACAACTGTTACATCCAACGGAATTTGCATCTCGTGACGTTGCGCCGCGATAATGCCAAGGGGAACTTCGTCAATCGCGTATGTATCATAATTTTATACCCGCCTCATCATCGTTCAGACCGACAGCTTGCGTGAGGTCTATTACTCACAATCATGACGACTGTTTTAGCACCTTATCATGAGTGACAACCCGGAATGTACCTCATAATGCATCTATTCCTCAAACGGATTAATTGAATACGACAGAGAACGATTCAAAAATAAACTCGTCGCGCATCATTTAATCATGATTAATTAAAAGCACGCATTTTTAACTTTTGTCTTGTTTATCTGAATTTGAAAAAAAAAACTCTTCTCAATTTTCGCTATAAGTCGAAGGTTTCAACGACGCAAAGTAGAAAACTAATTTAGTGTGTTTTGCCCGAGGAGACGTATTGGAGTTAAAAATTGAATTTGAAAATGCAACAAATGAAATTACAAAAGGAGATAAAAATGCCGGGGGGTAAAAGTAAGTTATAGGGGTCGGGTTCTGGCGGGAGCATAATCTATTGAGGCCGACGATCATTCTGATCGTCAAGCTCGACGTTAATTGAGTTTGTGGCACGTGGTAAAGTGAATTAACGATTCCTCGCTATCCCTGCCTATCCTGATCTTGTCTCGTGGAGGCAAACTAGAAGTGAGCAGGTGGTTTTCCTGCGCACGATGCAGCGCGAGCCGCCGTGGCATCGCAACGTAAAACACAGCCGGGAGTCGGTGCATGTGTGGCTCCAAAACCACTCGTCTTCTAAGACCCGCATTCTCATTCTCTAATAAAGAGGCGCGAGCTGGGTATTTGTTGCTTGACAAATTTCGCTACCGGAACTTAAGTCATAAATTATGATGAGTAATGAGCGTCAGACATGTTCGAAAAAATGTTACTACAATTTCGTATACATGCAATAAAGTTAAGTTTTTTTTACCATTAATAAATAAACTGTGCCAAATCTCTAGTCGATTGATGAAAATTCAGAAATTACTTAACAAATAAGATTTTCAACTAAGAACTGCGTTGAAATCTATAACGACGAAAACAAAATGGCAAGTATTTCCTTGTTAGTCTTGGATTTGCTGAAGGTTTAAGTCGTTTTCTTAAATTGTTCCTCGTCGGAATAAATGAGATGTTCATCGCTTTCGTCACTTACAGCCACTCGATATGAAGTTTATAGCATGAAATAATTTATCATTTGTCGCACAAAGTTTAGTTTTGGTCTACGATCAAAAATGTAATGTTTAATAATTATATTAATGACGGAAACGTACCGGTAACGAGCATCGTTTCCGACGGATTCTCAAGTTTGCACTCAATTTTACAACCTACTAAGCAATCGTTTTATAGTTAAACTCATTGCAAGCCCACGTTCGTGTTTTCGAGCTGAAATTCAACACGAATTCTTCAGACGATTATTAAAATCAAATTGCCGAAGGAATGATTGCTCCAGTAGAAATCGAAATTTTCAAACTCGTTTCAGTTATCCACATTTACTGTTATCCACATTTAATCTATGTATAATACTCAAAGCGACCCTGATTTCGTACACACAATCTTCAAAGTTTGAGAAACCTGCCGAAGGCAAGTGTAGTTTCATTCCATTTTCTCACTGCATTTAACCGTTTTCGGTTCAATTTGAATTAAAAAATAGTGAGCGTCGGTTTTTCTTTTCTTTCGAATGAACTTCTTAGTTAAAAAGACTCTTATCATCGAAGCATAAAGAAATTTTCTCGAAGATTTTCCCTTTCTTCGCTCGAATCGTTCTTACGCTTTTCGCTAAGAATTAAAGTCTGAACAATAACCATGAAAATCTGAGTGCAAAACTGTTTCTCGTTAAAACGTTACAGTTGCCCGAATCTGATGTGGTTTACGTCTTAAAAGTCAAAAGTGAGTATATGTAATAAAAAAAAAGCAGTGGATAGGCGAAGTATTTTTGTATTTCTTGTATTTACCGCTAGTGGCATGTGAGAGTCGTTAGTTTTGATGCAATTACCGTTCGCATAATGTTCAAACAAACGTCGGCTAAATGATTGCGTGTTTTTAATGAACACTTTCTTGGCGCTGTGTAGAAAATAAAATAGATGAATGGTTTCTTTTAAAATTTCTCTCGAGATTATGGTTGGATTTTTTGCATTACGACTGAATTATTATTGCAAAATAAAAATGATTATTTTGATTGTATTGAAAAATATTTATAAATTAATGTTGTACATCTACGTCGAGCGAACGAAATGTGACGCATCAGTTATTTATGAGTGAACCAACAAACAAAACAAAAATCAATCCTTTTTTCATTCGGACGTTCTGATAAAAACAATGCGACAAGTCGTTATCCTGATAATCGAAACGGCAGGTCAACGGACACTGGGCTTTAATCTGTCGCCCTTCATTATAGTATGTGATTGGAAATGATGGCGCCGTAATGATAGACAAAAAAAGAAGAAGCGTGATTAGTATCGTAATCAGAAAATGAAAATCACCGATAAGATACGAACGAAAGCAATCTCGTAATTGTTTATAATTCATTTACCCGGTCTCTTGAAACTAAACAAAAGTTAATCTGTAAAATTGCATGAATCAAAGAATCGAAAACTGATGAAATTTCATTCATGTTCGACGTTGAGTTATGTTTCCAAGTCACAGTGGTATTTGGCGTTAAATTAATTAGAGGTGGAATTAATTTACTGTTATTTTTACTTTGCCATGGGACGTAAGTAACTCCGGATAGAAAGGAAGTAGAAAGTTTCAAGCACGACACGTAGCTGTGGCAATCAATCGCTTCGCAATATCAATCTACTACTTGCAGCACTGCGCCATTCGAGATGCGGCCATTATTTTTTGAAATCACAATACCACGGAGCTTTTTCACTAAAATCCACAACATATATACGAAACCAACGTACGGGAGGACAATTGCGATGTAGTACTCACGTATGACATATTTATACACTGCTTATAAAAAGTTACCGCATACGTTAAGTGAGCACAAACAAGTTCCGTCGTGCATGGCCCACTTTCTCATCGACATTTTTCTTTATTAAATTTTAATCGTCCTGTACAGATGGCCGAAACCCAAAATAAAGTTGAGTTCAAATGACGCATCCCATTCATTTCCTTGAACTTTTACCTCCGACATTTGAACAACTCCAAAACGTCCTATTAATATCCAAATTTAGATCTGTCTTTATTTCACTGGGACTAATCAAATCTTCAATGAACTAGGTCAGCACTGTTCTACTCTACTTGATTCACCAAAGGCCACCTGAGCTTCGTTTTTTTCGTTGTTCCTGAATTTCGACGAATTTCATTTTTGTATCATTTCGTTTATTTATTTTCATTTCATTCCATATTCCTCGAAATTCGTCGGTTCATTTTGCAAAACAAAAATAATGAAAAACGGCATTAACGAATTTTCTGAACTGCGTCATATAATTTGTTTATTCTGCATTCCTTTTTGTTGTTTTACAAATTACAAGTTACATTTTGATTCCAAATTTCACTGAGCCTCTCAACTTCTATCCACGAAAAAAGAGACTTCAAGGAAAAACTTACTCTTTGAAAATTTGATTCGGCGTTGAAAATGGAGGCAAAAATTGTGTGCCAAACTTTTGCTCGCCTCGTTGATAATTTAAACATTGTCTACCATCTTTGGTTTAGGGTTACAAGACACACGTTGGTGTTAAAAGTTGTCGGAGAAGGCGTCACTTTGATAAAACTTCCGATTGGCACCTACAAGAGCGGACTAACGTGGAACAGCGCCTTACGTAGCGAGCGAGAGCTGTAAATCAGTCGAGCGCAACTCCGGGCCCGGGATTTCGGATGGCAAAGGACAACACGTGCCTGCCATCCATATCCGAGCACGTTTGTGCACCTCCCCTTTCGCCTTCTTTCCAAACATACTCAGACCAGGCTGCAAGCTTTCTAAGCCCGGAAACGTAACGATACACGGCCCCTCGCAGATTTATATTGCTCAGAATCGAATTCAATTTTGACCAGCGATTTTGGCGCACGCCTCGGCTCGCTTATTTTTCTTCCAGCGCCGGGGGTATAAAGCACAGCTGGCCGAGTGCATCAGGTTGGCGTCGTGAAATCCGAAAGGTATGCATGAGAAATAAATATTGGACTGTAAAAGATCATGGCGTTGAAATGGTCTCGGCTGCATTGATATTAGTCCATTTGGACGGCGCATCGTCGAGATGAATTATGTATGCGCGTTTGCCTCGGCGGTTTCTCTTGAGTGTTGCCATCGATATGCGAGAAAATTGAGCTAACATAAGGCTCCGATGGAGATACTTTAGAAAGAGTTTTGTTTGACGATGGCGATAGAAAAAATGGCACGAGAAAAAAGAAATTTTATGGATATCGACATCCGGTAATGTTTGTACCAATGTGCTTGTGTAAGATCATCAGTATTTATGTAATGATGGGCGAAGGGTAACGAAAAAAAATTGAGCAAAAAACGCAACTTTAAATGGGGTGGCAATTTCGTTTTAATCCGCAAGCATAACAAGCAAAATTAACAAACAAGAATACGGAACGGTGAATTGAAAATTTAAGCTCGATAAATTGTTTTTGCAAACTTTGCAATGAGGATGGTTTAGAACAACTTTTAAAAGTATTTTGACGCTCATAGACTACAATTTATGTTTTTAATTAATAAACAAACTATGCAAAATCTCATGTTAGTTAGTCAAATTATAACGAATTCTGGAATTTGATGAAAAAACTGTGGATTCGATTCAGGTTATTAATTTTGGAAGTACAAATGCAAAAAGATCGAGTGGACATTATTTTTTGACGTATTGATTCCGGGAGTCTGTCGTTGCGAGAACGATAATTCAATAAAAGCCGGTATGACCCAACGGTGAAAAAAAATGAAAAATAACTTACAATATGTGACGGTGTGCAACAAATTGATTGGGCTCGATGTCAACGTACGGTAATCTGCGTGAAAAAGTAAGCTGCAGATTGAGTAGTTATTTATTTATGACATTTTTTCGTTACTCTTTTATTAAGAGCGATGCGAGTTATTCGAAACAATAAATTGAACATCAGATGCATAATCCAATACGAGTACAATACTGTAACTGTTTATCTGTTATGCGCAAAATTACGTTTTAATTTCAACGAGCGACTTTTTGCGAACAGCCCATTTCACTTAATGCAATGACTTCAGTGCAAATTAGTGTCGAACATGGATTTCACTTAACCCAAATGCAAAAATGATGAAGTGCTTCATTTTCGTTTCACATAATTTGCCTCGCGATAATGCGCGAAAACACTATTTATTTTCCTGTTTGAAAAACCATTGCCTGACAATTTCGATTGCGAATTATCAAATTTTAAATTCAAATCGAGTGAAAATTTTCGAGTGCTTTCCAGCTTCGATTTTTACTAAATGAGTTTTTAACAACAGCCCTGTAATCGCCACTGTAATCGTAAGAACTGCTTTGGTCGTAGGAAGAAAAAAAAAGCACAAGGCGTACATTATAAATCACCCAGCAATTTTGCCAAATAATTTTCGTTTCGCTCAAGATAAATTAAAATGGAGTTTGACCAAACGCGTTAGCAAATTAGTTGACTGCTGAAGCTCGTTAAAAATTCTTTGGACACTTCAGACAAATGGCGCTGATCGTTATCGCGGTTTGTACAGCATGCTATTAACAACCGCCACGAAAACCTGTAATCTGAGGTCGAAGAGATATCAGTGCGGACGAAACACTGTCAGCTCCCATCCGCTTCTTCTCTGTTCTCTGTTATTACGATCGTTTATTTAATATTCATTCGTATTACCAGGGTGCTTATTATCTTCTCCGATGATTTTCTTTTAACAAGCTTTCAGTTTGTCAACATAACTTGCGACACGGCGAACTTCCCTGACAATTACGAAAAAGTCGAAAATATCACATTCTATCAAATTAAGATCAAAATCAGCTTCAAACTTTTCGAAAAATCATTTGAATGTTTCAGATGAATTTAAAAAAAGGGTTATTCTTATCAACGTTCAAAAACTAAAAACGTGTTCATTAAAAATGAAATTTCATTTTTTTTTCATTCGTTTTTTATTAATCGTACAGTGTGCGTAAACATTGTTTTAACAACGACAAATATATCATTCAATGGTTTTTGAACAGAAGCGAAAAAGTTAGGCTGGGTCACTGTGTACCTTGAAATAACAATTTTTTGTTTGTTCGATTTTTATGTTCATCTGCTGCTATTCGCATTCGGCGATGTTTTGTTTGATAAACTAGGGCAAATAACAAACACAAGTCGCAAAAGCTTAGAAAGTAAAAAATAAATCTGCAGAGCATAGTCGGGGGTTTATAATTCGCCGAGCGATCCGCACGTAGTGAAATATTTGTAGCCCGTAAATAATCTGCGAGAACGGCATGAAAGTTGGAACGATTCGTCAAAATAACATGTCAAAATAATGCCGCGGCGGAATATCGCCTGGATTAGAATTCACATCGGGTCTTGTATCGAGCGATCAAGTTTTGTCGAAGTATCGCCGTTTCAGGAATTGTCAGGGGGGGTCGGCGAATGGTTAAATCGGAATATGGTAATGCCTCGTCTTTTCGAGCAGAAAGTTGCGAGTGTTCACACATAAATATCAAGATAACATTCGGTAGGGGCGCAGATGAAAATGAATTGATGTGTATCCAAGACACACACACGCAAATAAATCCATATCTCTCCCGCAAAATCATTGTTTCTCGAGTTTTTCGCGCCATGATCTACATCAGTTCTTGTTGTTTCGGAGCAGATTTTTTTTTCTCCTGTTTTTGCATTTGTTTGCAAAATTACGTACATTTCATCAAAACTTTTTCGAGTGCGGAAATCCATTTCGCGCAATTATCGCTTTGATCATTTACGTTCCCGTGCGCAAAAGTGTGCGACTCCCCGAGCTGTTGTTTATATTAAATTCGCAGTTCCCTGTAGATTTTACGTTCTAATTACAAGGTTACAGAGGTCCTAATAGTATAGCGAGTTAATTTTAAATCTCGCGCTTTTGGGTAACAATTTGTCAGCTTTGAGGATGCAACGGAAATAGAAATGTGAATTATTCGGAACCATCCGAATTGCACGGCACACCAGATTAACGATAATTTATAACAGACATGTGGCGTTGATCAAATTATAATCTCTATCTAAATTATATTCCAGACGGATTACATTCGCCGTGTTTTAATTTAACGCAGCGGTATCCGCCTCTGGCACGGTCGAACTTGTTTATTATACATGAATCGCGTTTGGCGACCCAAAGTGATGTGAAATGCGCGCAACTAGATAGTCACGAAAATTGTAGAAAACGACGGGTCCCTTTTATAGTCTATTTTAGTTCACCTTAAGTTAACCATGATCAAGAATTTGATTCGACTGGTTCTGCAAATTTTTCAAATGTTCAATTTTTCAATTTTTATTAACTAAAAATGTTATGTTGTTCCGTAGCTATAGAAAACCGAAAATTTGATTTTTTTATCCATTCAGCAAACGTGCAACATAAAGCCGTTTGATATGATTGGTTGAATCAATCGTATAACTCAGCGAAATAATTATCGTGGCGCAAAGAACAGAAGTCAAAGTAACGCAGCAACATTTGAAGTTGTTTTCTGTCAAAAACGTAGTTGAAAAAATGAGAGCAAAAATCAAAAAAGGGCAAACTGAGTTTGTGCGGGTAACAAACACGTGCTTTTGATGGAAACAAAAGTGAAAACAGCCAGCCGAAAGAGCTGATTTTGAGAACAGGGTCGGTGCTTTTAAAACCACCTCTCTACGAAAAGGTTCGATCAATGACATATAACATAGGGTGACCACATAGTACTCTTGTAAAGCTTTCAAGTCATGACTCAATTTCACTAGTCCATTCAAAATATGAAAAGCAATTTTCGATATTTTGAAAAGAATTTTCAAAGTTCATTTCATAATTTGAACCCCTATATTCGCGTTGTATACAATTTCAAAAAACATTCAGTTTGTACATCTAATTGAAAAATAGATTAGAACGAATATTGTGACAAAAACAAAACTTAGTTTTGTAGTATTCAACATGAAACGACATCGACGATTGAAAAAATGGAAAAATAGAGAAGAATTTGTTTATCGAATCGTTTATCGTTAAAAATTCGAAATGGAAAAAAAATCTAAAACTATCTGTTTTAAATTGTTTTATCTTTTTTAACAATAATAACAAATTTTTTGAACGTAAAGTTATTCTGTTTTGGAGTCTCTTTTTATTAAAATTCGTTTTAACCCGAGATGAAAAGTCAAAGAAATAACGCTTTGGGATGATTCTCTTGGTGAAATCTGCGCGAAGTCTGGTCACGTGCAAACTTCTGACATCAAGCACAAGCATCGCAACCTTTGCCCTGTGTTTTATCCTGGTATCTTTTCCCACGCGAGCTTTTGCCGCTAAATATATCACAGGTTTAAACCGCACGTTCGCGCCTACAACCCAAAACCATTCAGCGATACGTTGTACAATTTACTGGCACGTCCACAAGAACCGGCAAACAATATGCCTAAGCGTTCAGCGCACGATACGTTGTCTAACATTCGTTTCAATTTTTATAACAAATAGAGAAGCAAAAACAACAGAACTGAATACACGCAAAATCAACATTGTTTCGTTAAAATTAAATGGGATCAAAGAGCTCGAACGGGGAATTACATTATTGAATGAAAACGCGAAATGCAATATCGACAATTCGTTAAAAATTGTTGCCATGCCCATCCCATCGAGTCATTAAATTTTTTTGTTGGTATTCAAATTCAGACCCGTTGCACATGGTTTTGTGCTTTTTTAAACCAACCATAAAGCAGAATATTCAAATTACCGTCTCCCATGTTTTATTTGCTACGAAACTTTTATTTTTGTTTCATGCAAATGATCATCGCAAATGAAGGCAAAAATTCATTACATTTTTTCATTCGTTTGAATCTTTTGAAATATTTATTATGAAATGTTTTCATTTATTTATAAAGAGTTTGGTTATCATCGTTCGCGCAGAAAATAGAGCTGCAGATAAATGGGAATTCGTTTCGGAATATCAAAACTCGTATCGATTACAACGTGTGTACATTTTTATACTAAACGTCGAATTACGGGGTGAATGTTGTCAAAACCTTACAATATGATTTTTAGAGTTAAAAATAAAAAAATTACCAAATATATAATGAAACAATTTTGGTTCTTATAATCTGGAATCAGATCGTATGTAGACAAAATTGCAGACTGGAAAAATTGCTTTACTTGTTACTGAGCTTAATTCTTAGCATTAAATCAAACGTGTTATTGTATCGGTTTATTTATTTTTTTATTCATTCATTTCCTGCAGAATGCAAATTAGGAATGAAAAATTCTAAATGACAAAATGGAAAATCAATAAAAATGTCTAAAAATGCAGTACTAAACGAGATCATGAAAATAAAACGAAATTGGTTCGGTCGATCAAATGCACATCTCTTTATTGAGTGTAGCACGAACTTTAGATCACTCCACGCACGAACACCGTCAGTCTGTTTGGTTAGCATTTTACAACTGCGTTGAATACGTACATGACTTTTACTAACTGCTACAAAACAAAGCATTCCACTGTCGTAAAATAAATTGCACGAAAACACTGTTATGCTTTTCGAGCTTTTTCAAAACATCGGTGGCATTTTCCAAGTCCGGTGTAATAATTTAAACAAATGGTCGTTCGAGAAATCATAATTACACGAAAAAGTGAAAGAACATTTTTTAGTCAAGTTCGATGCAAAAAATGATATTCAATTTCCCGAAATAAATATCCGATCAATCAAAAAACGAAAAGGATGAAAAAAGTGAGATCCAACAGACGTGCAAATTATTTTCCACTTGCCGCAGAAAATTGCTTCAAATTTGCTAGCCTCTGGTAGTTTGACGAGTTGCTAGAGTCCAGTTGAATTTAACTATTTCTCTCTCAGTATAACGTCAGAGCAACGTTTTTTTCAAGATTAATTGTACAGCGTATTTTACGTTTATATCAAGTTAGTTCGATCCAAATTTTTACAGGCTCGAAGTTGGTTACATTTATGATGGAAAAAAGAATATCCAAAATTTAGTATTGTACTTTAATTAAGATGTTTTTTACTAACAACAAATTATGACAAAGACAAAAATTTATGAAAACACAATCTCATAATAAAATTTTCCATAATAAAGTATTTCAGAACTTTTTTCTACACGTGATGCTTTGAGAAAAGCTCCATTCATATAATCAACTTCAAAATTATCATGGAAAAATGTATCATTAAAAATAATTGGGGATGGAAAGGGTTAAACATGTTTGCAGAAGAATTATTTCATTTGATTGAGTGTAAAAAAAGAATTAAAAAGGAGAGCGAATGGAGAGTCGAGATTGGCAGCAAGTGGCCTGGTTGAAAATAGAGAGCAGCTATCGTTCGTTTGGCATCGGATGGACGGTCAATTTAAACTGAAAATACAAAAAGTAAATTAGCTAGACAGAACGAGCGTTCGGCGGTTTGTCCCGCCACACTGCGCCGCAGCGTCACGTGTGCCGGATCGTGTGGTGCGTGCGGTCGGCAGATTTTACGAACACCAGGTATATTATAACGAGCGCACGCACAATCGACGAGGGCCATATGCCGCGAAATCGAATCGGCTTTTCATCCACCGCTTGTCCATTATAAATCAGCGTTTGTTTTTCATATTTACGCCGACGGCCCACGCTATTTATTGACTACCATACCCGTTAATTAATGTTTCCCCGAGATGCCACGTTTTAACAGCGCCCAAACACAATCGACCCGCAAAAAATCATCCTCGCCGCCGATTATGTTACAGTTTTTTGCCTCGTTTTTTCGTTTTTGCTATCACAGTTGAAAGTCGAATATGATCCGAATTATATCGCGGTCAATGTAATGTCATCACTGCGACCCTGAGGCGCTATTTACTGTCCAACAAAAAGTGACATTAACGCTCGATGTATCAGTTTTTATTCCCCTATCGTGTCACGGTTGTACATTATTTTCTGACTTTTATTGCGTCACTCTGAAGTATTTAATAAACTTTTATTGTAAGAAGACATTCCTCCGGTGATAAATTGTTTCGACAACTATTTTTTCTCGACTTTTTTGTATAGACAAAATATTGTCCATTGAAAAGTTCCGAGATTAGTATCCAACATCCATCACCGGTCGACAATGAAAAACCCATAACTCATTAAAAGATATCGAACTTAATTTATTCGGTGTTCGAAAATTTGTATCAGAAAAGGTGTCGGCGAGATGTGTGCGAGCGCGACGTACGTCTGCGTGAGCTTTCGTTCATTATTCCTTGCGTCTGTTGGGAAAAACATTTTTCGCCGGCTCATAGAGAAGCCGAGAGGAGGGGGAAGCTTTCATTCGCCACATTTCCTGAAGCGCGATAAGTCGTCTTTAAGAGGATACGATGCTTCGCTAAACATCTCCCTTGGTTTTCCTTCAAAAAGAAAACTTTCCTTGGACTCGCTCTTTGCACGGATTATTCTCCTCGTGATATCTTTCTCACGAGGAAACGAAAGTATAATCACGGATACGAAAAAAAAGAAAACTGCAGAATAAAGTTCGCCAGTGGAACGCTCTGAAAGACTCGACTCTGGCCGCGTGCTTGATAACCAATCCTTGACCGGTTGCCTGTTAATCATGGCTCTATATTTTGTGTGCCTTACAATTTCAGATACAGATTTTAATTTTCAAGAAGCTCTCAACAAGATGAACCCGTGTCATTACAAAGTCGACGGAAAAACGATGAAATTGGTGCGGAAATTAATAACGTCTGTTTTCTTCGATTGTTACAGTTTGACTTAATAGCCCTGTTGCTTTGTGTATTTCGTGTGGTAGCACTTTCCAAACTAGTTAGGACTGTTTATCAGAGTCGCCGTCCAATTTCCACTTCTACTTAAACTCCTCCAGGACCATATTTTCTCAAACCTATTCATTTTCAATGCCAAGTTTGACTTGTTTGTCTGTTTGTCTTTTGCCAATAGCGATGAAATTGTGTAATATATTTTAGGCATGAAAATTTGTGACGGGCTAATTGTTCTCCGATCCAGCGAACAATTGGGATATGAAAAAAAACTTTTTTCGCTCCTCGCAGTATTACTTCGTTGTGGACGAAAAGTTGCTTACGATGTAATTATTAGACCGCGAGCGTACGCTCCTTTTTCGAGGCGAAAACTTATGACTTAGCTCGTCCGCGAGGAGACAACGTTTGCGATAGCGCTGATTCATCGATATCGTAAATACAAGTTTAATTAATTCGCCGCTCGGTTAACTCGACCGACAGGTCGACGCGTGCTGCAAGTAGCGTGGCACGCTGGATTATATTGATAGCATAAAGGATAAAGCTTCCGTAATCCAATTTCCATCTCTCTTTCGTTTCACATATATCTCCCTATCGGGCATATACTTAGATTCAATTCTGCAAACATACGCGTCTGTTCACTTTTCCAGAACAACTTGCTTCAGCAAAATTTACCGATCAAGTTTTACAGTTTAATATTTAGGAACCAATTTATAATCTCCTTCTTACCCTGATTTGGATCATCAAATTTAACTTGCATTAATATCTATTCAAACTTGTGTTACAACGTTTGGTATTTTATCTTTGGCACATTCGCGCTACCCAAAGCTGATCATCTTTTTTGATCAGCTTTGGTTAAGCTTTTGATCAGCTATTTTTAACAAGTAAAACAATTTGAGATAAGGATGTTGGATGTTGTTAGTACTGAAAAAAATGATAACTCAAGTAAGTAATGACCTGAGCATCGGTACAGAATAATTGAGCATTCCGTGAAATCAAACCCAGTTTGAAACGTCCGTTTTCATTCCTCGTTTGCGTTCACTTTTAAATAATTGATTGATATCTCCGGATAAAACTGACATCGTTTTTTACAGTTCAATGCTTTTAAGATACTTCATGCTATTTTTGATATCGATGCTAAATCAGTCAGGTTCGTTATTTTTACAACCAAGAAAAAAACGTTGCGACTAAACGGTAATTATATTAACATTCATAAAATACTTATTCGTTTTTCTTATACAATTTTATCTCGAAGAATCTTGTGTGCTTTTTAACAACAAATTAAACTTTTTTCTTGTATTATTTTGATCATAATTAATTAATCAATTAAATAAATACTGGTTCAATAATTTTTTTTGAAATTTTTATATTTCTCAACTCGAACATTTCGATTTGTCGTTAGGTATCGCTTACAAAGATGTGAAAGAATCTCGTACATCAAATCTTCTTTATTGTTACAAGTTTTCTATCAATATCTATAATGCTAGCACATCGGTGAAGTTGTCAAAAAATTGCCTCCAAACAAAATCACGAAATTCGATTTATTTCGCATTCAGAAATCACATTTTATTACAAAAGTGAATTGTTTTACATCCGAGGACAACATTTCGTAACGACTGAATAAAACATTTCCGTCAGTTGAACCATAAAAATTAGATTACGTTTGTACAAACAATTTGCAAAAAAAAATAATTTGTTGATAGCAGCTTTGGACAGCTGAATAGAACAATATTTTCTTCCGTAAACGGTCCCGTCGTAAGACGATTTCGAATTTGTACAATGTGATTGTACGTTTGCTCGGACGGAAAAGAGGTTGATCAAATTGTTTTTTTCTTTACTTGCTGCTGCCATTCTTTGCATCGTATTCTTGTCTTTGCAGCATATCGTTCGACTATATCAAATAAAAAGTACATCATATCTGATTGTCATTAAAAACTCAAGTTATTATCAAAAAAATATAATAATTGGTAACAAACAACAAATACAACCATTAAAAACCCTAATTCACCATGCGAACCAACCAAAATGGTTCGTCCATCGGAAAGACAGGCAGAAAAAGAAATCTTGTCACACGAAACAAAATTACAAGTTCTGAACGAATAATTTTCGATGGGACGGATGACGGGTGCGAGTAGGCGCGTATATATTAGTGGGAACGTGCGCGACTAAATGAAAGGAATGTAAATCATAAAAAGTTACGAGCTTTTAAATCTCTTACAAGGTGGCGCACGTTCGCTTTAATTACCCGACATCTCTCATTTCTACGGCGTGGCACTCGCACAGCCAACGAGACCAAGTTGGTCCATTTCGCAAGCCTTGCCCAATCATTCTCATTTGAATTCCAGCAGGATCTGTCGTATCTTTGGCGTTCTCGTTCGCTCCTCTTTCCTGCCACTTTCGTTTCTCCTTAAGAGATTCCACCCACACTTTATCCTTATAGATCATCTTCAGGAGTGCGCTCGGGGGATAATTAACTACGTGGCCGCTATGCCGATTCGACGTCGCTCGTCGTCTATTGCGAACGAGCGGGCGGGGGTGGCGCAACTCTTAGTCGGGTCTCCGTTTTTTTTTTCGTCCAGCAACGTTATTAACTTCCATGAGTTACGCCACGATCATTTACCAACGAGAGAGACTCGCTCGTTTGTTAGCGTTTTATTGCGCCGAGTTTCGAGTTTTAATGTTCCTTATGTTGTTATCTTTTGGTAATCTGATTTAACCCGCTGGGTATCGCTCAAATGTAGAAAATTGCAATGCACCTGGTTTCCCGTCGTTGAAAAATGTGCTTTCAGGACGGCCAGACGAGCTTGGAGTTGTTTTTTTTTCGTAATTTCTTTTCGAACCCTCGTTTGTTTCTGGTGAATATAGTGTAAAATTTCACGCTCGCGAAACACACGCGAAAGTCGTAACGGTAATTTAACGCACAAGTGCAAGAGAGTTCGGTAAAAATTATAACAATAACTGTAACAACTGACGTAGGATCCTGTAAAATTAAGTTATGAATTGCGCAGGTTTTGTTAGCATTAGATCCGGTATAGTATTTCCTGTTTTGTTGTTTCGCGCTTCCACTGCCTATTATTCGCACGAACATTTTACCTAGACAAATTTAATCCTGCCCGTACTACAAGTGACTTCCCTCGGCACCGGCTGCGAGCAGTTTCGCGCCAACACCGTGCGAGCACAGCTAAATTCTAGATTTTCTCTCTATAATGCGTCAAAAATTTCACTCTCACCTTCCCTGTTTCGATGTAAATTTTCGCGCGATAAATTAAATACGCGAAAATAGTAAACGAAAGATTCAGCTGCAAGTACCATTCCACAAAACAATATTCTATTCATTCTAAAAAATATCATTTGTTTATTAATGTGACTTTTGATTAAGCGTTCGGTTAGTTTCAACATCAAGATATGAAAATTGAATTCCAAGACTGAAGATACGGCAAGAAATTCAGAAATAACGTTGCATATGATCTCGCTGATATATAATTTAGAAGTCTTCTAGACACCATCTGATGTGAAGTCATTATTTTTGTATAACGTAACCGTCTGGTTTTGTCATTAAAAATGTACAACATGTCACAGCCTATTGTGGAGACGAAAAAATGACTGGCAATTGGTTCGCAATTGGTGGACTTTAATTCCAAGAACGAAACAAAATAAATAAAACTGATAGACGAGAAATTGGAAAAGATTTCGCATGCAAAAGTGCGGTTAATCTTCGAGTGTTTATGGAAAAAGTTGTTTCTGTCATATAACTGTATAGCAGCGATAGATCGAAGAACTGACGTAATATGTCGAGAAACGGTAGGAATGTCAAGTCGGATAGGATATACGTCATGGGGTGACAAGCGGAACAAATGGAATCTGAACCAGCAATCCTCTGGTGTAAACTGCTTATACGTTAGCATCTCTAGTATCACTTGACACTGATCTAATATCAGTAGAAATAATAGATTCTCCGGTCTCTCCTTACACAATTTCTCTAATTGTTACTTGCATCATGCTTCGCAAACCACGTCTCGTACAAAAAAACTGTAGTGGAATAAAAAACCACGTATTTCCGCAAGATTCCCTCCGAACGTTTGTCTCAATTTGTAATTTTGTAATCGAAGATATGAATGAACCGAGGATGTAACTTATTCGCATGAAAAAGTGGAAAACAATATGAATGTATTTGCGAGATTGAATTTTGTTTACTCGGTGTCCGAAAATTTCGCGATATTTGCATTCGCAAGTTTATGTTTCATTAGTTTTATGAACCATCGGGGAAAACAGAGAGTTGATATTGAATCCAACAGAGTAGCAAAGACACTAAACATATACCAACGTTATCTAGCACGCTTCGCGAAAAACCATGAGCGCTTGGGGTGTGCGCGCATTTCTGTACTTTACCACGGACGATAACATTAATCACAGCAATTTATGAAGATGCGCCGTTGTTTGGCGCCGTTTATCCGCATCCTTTTATTTTCACTTGCGTAATTAAACACACAATTCACAATTACCACCGCCTCCTCTGACTAATTACATCGAACTATCAATCGCTCATTGAATATTCAGAGGTTGCACAAATTTCCTATTTACTTTCCTGTTATAACTTCCTGTTACGCTCGAACGCACACCGAATAGACAATGAACCTACAAAAGAAAACTACAAAAAGTGCTACCTCGAAAAATTATCATTTTCTCCATTATTTTACAGAAAGGAAATTTCTCTTTTTTGACAGTTGAAAATTTTAAATAAATGCAAAGCGAATTGTTACATCGGATTCATCAGTTTAATTTCTTTCTCTTTCGCTCAAAAGGATGTTACAAGCCCGAGTTAAATAATTATTCGAGCAAATTTGAAAGATGAAAAGCGCTTGATGGCAATTTACTATGAAAGAATTCAAATTTAAACTTGGAGGTGTTATAACATGACATGGTTGAGGAGCGGATCCATAGTGGAAAATGAAAGGGAGAGAAACGACGGTGGTTGGCATTGAAGCGAGGGGATGGGCGACTGGCTGGTTCATGCATATGCCACAATCTCATTTGACTGCATAATCGCGTTCTAGCCCTGCAGGATCATCGTGTCAACAAGTTACATATTTTTGAATTCCGCTATTTTCACGTAGACAAATCTTCATTGTGCAAGGCTCGACAAACAACCCCTTGCTAGCTCGCGATATATAGTTGTTTGACAATCAAGATAAGGAAAAATCGTATAATCATGTGATCCTTTATACTTTCCATGATAATACTGGTCAGACTCGAGAATTAAAATACACGCTTTGAGGTTAAACCAGGTAACGAACGATGATTAAATGTAAAAGGAATTTCGGTTGTTTGGTCTCCCGAAATAATAGCCACTGATCGCGTTTTCGTGTTTCTACTGACTGTTTTCACATGTTTCGAGGAATTAATGCACCTGAGAATGGAACACTCGGAGTTTCTGCAGTAGCTTGTAGATTAGCTTAAATAAGTAATTACTAATGCCGCTCATGGCACTGGTAACAATTCTCCTGTTCTGAAGATCGTAAGGTGCAATGTCGTACACGTTATTCAATAAATAAATAGCACGATGTCTTATACAGCGTCACGTAAGACATTATACCACGAGCATCATCATCCCTCATCATTTAAAACCAAAATACAATTAAGCTTCTATTCGAAAACGTGATCCACGTCCAAATTCGTGGCAAACGTTTACGACCTCGCTGTTCTCGCTCGCTCCGTCTCCCCCAAGACTTTTTAACATTTCAAAATATAATCTCGGCAAAACTGCCAGCCAAAAAGTTTTTGACGCAATGAAAATATGATAAACTAATTTAAACCAGTTGCGAGGTCATAAAAGTATGATAATGCTAGTTAACCATTCAGTGGCAATTAAACGCGAAACAAAATAACTTTTTCCAAATTGACGCATTTACAAACAATTAAAAAAGTTTTTGCTCCGCTTTTTTTTCTCTCGTTTTATTTTTCTGGCGTGACCATCAAGAGGAATTAATCCAGCTGTCTGGCCACTGAACATTTCGCTCTGCTTACGAACGTTAACCCAAACGGTATCAGTCTGCTCGAATTTATTACTAAAACATCACTAGTTGCCAAAATGTTCTTAACTTTTCAAGCGGATGTTACAGAAGGTTCGACCGCGGTTCCGACTCAATTGCCGCACGTCTCCCGACTTGGATGCGTGTACGGTAACTCGAGCTCGTTGTCCGCTCCAAGTTTTAAAATGCACGCAAATTAAAAACACGTCAAAAGTCGAGTGCAAAGTATAATTTAAAGCTGTTGTAATAACAGCGCGCGTTCCATCGTCGCGATTAAACAATTAGGCAACAATTTTGGATCGCATCAAAGCACATAATTGGCTGCGTATCTCGACCGGAATGAACCATCACGGCTTGCGAGTCCCATAATTAGCGGCGATCGAAGTTTGATTCTTTAATGCGCTAACGTGATTGATTAATTTTAGGACGGAAATAGGATATGGAGAAGATTTTTTTATTGTTTGCCGTTTAATTAATTGAGACCTATTCAATTTCCTCATGCTGTGTGAAAAGTCCGTTCGGAAAAAATAACGGAAGGAAATTAAGTGGACTCGTTCAGTTGCAATTGTGTTTTTGAAACTTGCCTACATGGGACGTACATAAATATCGGGCATTCGTGATGAGTGAATCGGAAACCAGTTACACGTCGGCAGAGCTGATTCAAAATCGAAATTCAAAAGCGATTCTCTTTTTTCTGCCACTATCAGCGCGTCCATAACGCAATGAAAGACTGTATGTGATCGTTCAAAAAGACAACGTATGATCGAAGTAATGTAACGGACAAATTGAAACATTAAAATAATTGTCTCAGCACAAATTTATTCTTATTATTTAAGGTAAAAATTTTGATGAGACATTGATACGATTTTAAATCAAGTTTTTCTACTTTTCTAAATTTTACAAATAAAAACTTGAACACTTGAAAAACAATAAGTCAGTATATTTTGGATGAGTTAAAACGAGAGATTAGAATCAAGTTAAGTGATTAATCGAAAAAGATTTGCATAAATGATTTAGAAGCCATTAGAGTACATAAAATTTATCGTTTAGATTCAGTAAAGTTCATAAGGTGAGAGTATTCGAGAAAAATTTTTACGAGTTCCGTCCACATGTTATTATGTCGGCCATTTGATCATAACTCCGATACGCCAATTTAAAGAACACGCTGAGGCGTGACTTACGGTTACACAATTTACGTTGCTCTGTCGTGGTGTTCCCGGGGTTAACGTTTATTCCCAATATTTTACGTCTGGAATCTTCGCAAAAAGCCGCAGCATTCCAAGTTGCTTGCCGTTCAATTTCCGTTTTTTCCACACGACTATGCGTAAATGTGGCGTTATAATCGTAACGAGATCCAACTATATCCAATGCCAATGTCCCGACAACTATTGACTCGACGATGGTTTAATTGACACCTCGTTTGAAGGACATGATAAACTGATGTTTGTAGACTTTGATTTAATTCACATTTCTTTGCATGAAAAATGATCAAGTTCAGGTTTTTAATTTGTCAAAATTAATAATTCAAAATCAAGATAAAGTTTGGCCTCATTTAACTGTATCAATAACTGTAAACGGTGGTAAAACAGCATTAGCGTTAGTTGAAAAATGTTGAAACAAGTTTTCTCCTTTGACGAGAATATACTTTTGTATTACAAAAATGGAAACTATATTTCTCGCGAATTCCACCGACTTTTGTCGTTTATGTACAAGACAGAAGAGAGAAACAGGTCAAAGAATTATTTAAACAAGTGAAATTGAAATTTCAAATTCAGCGAATGAATTACGGGTGCAATTTCTTTTGTCATTGAAAAAAAATAACAACGTTTGGTACACTGGAAAACAAACTTTTGATTTTTCATTTGAAGCCAACAAAAGAGCGCGAGAAAATAAACTCAATTCTGGTGCGGTGTTGTCACTGTTAATGTTCGATAAAAAATGAACATCATTTCTGTGACTTGTTTGAAACCGGTCGGATTACCGAGTTGTCAATTGCACAGACGTGCACGATTAAAAAGTTTATCGCACTCGAATGACCGAACACGGTTGCAAAATGCTGCGACGTGTTGATACACTCGAGCTTGCCTCGCTCTTCAAGTTCGACACGAGATTGATGGATTGGGTTCATTTGTAACAATTTGCGTAGCTCAAAAACACTTACACAACGTGCGCGTGAATCAATCCGCTCGGCCGACAAAAAACCTATGAATATTATTTTATTTCGCGCGACACAACTTTGTTCGCTCCTCGGCCGAGAAGAACGGTAACAGATCGATGGGGCAATTCAATTTGACAGTTTAATTCGGCTCGACTCCGACGTAAATATGCGCGATCGATTCCGGCTCGATTCCTCGTAACTAATGAAAAATGGGGGGATTTTGATCAGTTTTGCACCCAAGCGAAATTTATACGCAAGCTCGACGTTTTATTTTATTGCGAGCTGTATGATTCTCGCTTTCACTCTGTTTCGCTCGTGCACGTTTTCAGACCTAGAATTAGAGCGCTTACTTACGTTTTCGAACGGAAAAAATAGTAACCAAAATTTTTAATCTTATCGTCCGATCACTCCGAGACTAAAATTAAAATGTTCCGTTTTTCTGTTACAGGTGAGTTTTGAAGAAAATTTTTCTGGAAATTATGCGAAATCGGCGGTACTTTGGGTAAGTTTGAACGAGAACAATTTTTCGTTTATTTTTTAATTCGCAGGGTAGCAAAAGTTTTCATTAACTCTTTCAATATCTTAGAGGTCATTAGGCAGAATAATAAATGATGATTAGGCGAAATATGCAATAAGGATTTCGAATAAAAAGTGTATGATTCTGTTAGTTGGTATCTCAAGATTGATCGCGGAAAAAAAAGCGAATCGATGGGCGTCAGAAAAGAGCCTGAAATCATAAGCCGAGGAGTTTAGGGTTGGAGTTCGTTTCCTCTTGCGTGATCGCAGTGCACGTAAATACTCGACTGTAATGCGACGTCGCGCGCAAAATACGCGCGTCCTGGGTACACACTATCGCGAAACGTCTCAGCGTTGTTTGATGATTTACATACTCCAACATTAGTAGAGCGAACCGGCGAACCTTTGTTTACTCCGATCTTGATAAAAATGAAAGAAAAATGTATTTAATCTTATGCCGGTTTATGTATTTGAGTTACACTTTATCTCCGCACCCTAAGACATTAATAGACACGATTTTTTGCCTCTTTCTTTTGTTTGTTCGCAAATGAAAGAAATCGTTTCTTCTAGGTTATTTTCCGAGAGAAAAAATTATGACAATTCTAGGTCGTTGAAAATCAACTTTTTTTAATGCAAGTAAAATATTAGATTTTTTAATCACCCACGTTTATTCGTGCACTGAAATTTATACAAGAAAAGTAAATTGAATTGAAGTACAAGTTATAATCACCACTGAATTTTATTTTAAGACTAACTTCTACCATTTTCAAATCAACTAGACACGAAAACTGATGTAGCTGCTCTTTAGGATGATCAATAAATAAGTCGTCAAAGTGAAACGTAACTGAAAGACATAATCTGACGATACATTTTTAACGCTGACTTGCCGAGCATCGGAGTTGAAGAAAATCATTGAAGATCTACAGGTTAAATAATGTAGTCCAGTGTCATGAAGCTTAGATCGTGGAGAGCAGTAAGATACTCATTAGCATGCATAGGTTATCGCTGCACATTTAGCAAACTCTCTTGGTCCCTCTCATATTGCATCGTTCTCTTTCGCACTGTCTCTTTTCTCTTTGATTACCCTTCTGGCGCAGTCGGCCGTCCTTGGCGCCTGCACCGTGGTGTCATAAGCGCGTCTCTATCGAATCCTGTTCGGCCTCGTCGAATTTCTGACCATGCACGGCCGTCGGTAGTTACGACCTCCAGACGCTTTTTGTCCCGTCTAGCTCACACGGGTTATTTCTGTATGCATAAATTTTGTGCCAGAGTAGATGCACGAAATGCACCGCTTGAATTCAGTTTTTCGTCGACGAAAAACGCAAAACCGAATCACTGACCAGAAATATTCTGAGCTGCGATTTTTTTTATCCACACTCAACTGGTTTCAAACATCAATGGGCTGCAGTTATTTTTAAAATCAATATCAATTGACAACTAGTCGAAATTTCTCAATACCTATTCATAACAGCATACAAAAAAGGGGTAATAATTCACTTTGCAACAATTCTGAAATATTAAGTAACAAAAATGGAGCTGCTACTAATCTAGAAACAAGTGTAAGGATGGCAGAATTAATTTTCGCCATCTAGCACGTAATTGTAATTTTGACAATGATGGATAGCGCGTGGAGCAGTCGAGAGTTATTACAATGATCGTAATTAATTATCCGCCTTTTAAGAGATAAAACATTGAAAAAATGTTTCGATGACAAAGTGTGTTTGAAATATTATGTTTGAGTTGACTTTAAAGTATGTTTGAAAAAAAAGCGTTTGTAAGATTAAAAACTTCGGGAGCAGCATGAAAATGTTTGGTTGATTTAGATTGAATTTGCACATTTAGAACGGGGCAGTCAAATGATCATGATTTCTAATAAGGTAAACAAGAGCGCTAATTGAATATTTATTGATAAACTATTATGCGCCGACATAATTTCCAAATATAAATATTAACTTTGGACGTACATATGTTAAAATGAAATTTTATCATAAAATGCGTTTCTAGCAACAGAAATTTTCAGAGTTTATTCTGCATGCCAATTCGAAAAGAGATGATTCTTCAAGGTTTCTTCGACGTATCTTCTGATTATCTGTTATTTTTTCTGCAAAAGCCATTACAACTTTTCACTCAAACTTATTTATCTGGTGCATCAGAACATCTATTCAATTCTGAACTTTTGTTCTTTTTTTTATGCTGTTGGAGATATATCAAATTTTCAACTCCGAACAAATCTTTAAATTATGTACTTTGGTTTCCGATGCAAAATTCCGATGGAACAACTTTTCTCTCTATTTTTTCTTGTAATTGAATATGAACAGGCAAATATGAAAAGACAAGAACATTTTTCGTCTATTATCTGAAGGTTTTATTCCACAAAATTAACCGGTACCAATAAAACGAACGTCTCAAATTCGAATTCTCACCGTCGTCTTAACGTACATTTTTAAACGACCTTCATGTAGTTCAGAAAATCGGAGCATGTTCGAGATAAGCCGTAACTGTTCCCAAGAGAGTCATCCTGACTAAATTTCAACGGCGCTTCATCTACAAGTAACAAGTTAAACGTCAAACGCCAATTTAATAATGCTCACCATACGAAAGATTACATTTTTCGCACGCGAACGCGCGTTCGCGAAATCGTCTTCGTACCACGAGCAAGTGCAATTTGAGGAAAATTAGTCGAAGGCACCCGAAAAGTTAATATTATAGTGATTTGGTATCAAAATTTCCGCGAATTCATTATGTTCAGTGATACCGACTTAGATATGGTCAGACGGAGCGAGCCGTTTCTCTATTTGCATATTATGATTGCAAATAACCCCCCTTCACGAATATAAAATAACATATACAGAACTGTTTACACATATAATTTTAAATGTAATCACGAAGATAAATTGAGATAACTTTGTTATACATTTTAACCTCAAACTTGCGGACGGATTTGTTTCAAAACTTAGCTTTGCATATGGGTTGCTGAGCGAAATGAGATTTCGTTGTATGCCCGCTTCTAAATTACATGCCGAAGTACTGTACAGAATAGCGACTGCAATATATTTTGTTTGGACAAGCGAAAATTGTTTGACATCGTGCAGCTCATTATTCTAATTAATACACTTTTGTAATTGAATCTGACAGACAAGTATTTTTCAAGCTAAGCCCTTTCTCTTTTTATAACTTTTTTTTTATCTCAAACTTTGCCTTTTATTTGCGAACGCTTTCATTATATTAACAAAATCAACTATATTAATTAAATTTCCTTGGAATAACATGATTTTCAAAATGCTATCCAGCTGCAGATTCAATAAACAAATTTGCTATCGGTTATTGGGATGGAAAGGTTACTTCTCGGAATGGCGAAACTTCTCGTTCAAGGTAATCCTAGACAATCGCACTTGCAAATGTATGATATAAAGAACAAGATGTAATGAGGTAGGTATAGGTCCCCTCGGTAGTATTCAAACAGGTACATAACATTCACCTGCAGAATGCGCTTGTACGCGCGAATGAGGCGAAATAGTTATACGTGTATGTACCATAATAACGTTGAATCCGAGTGGGACTCTTACACAGAATAGCACTCGCATTACAAAGTTTAATGCCGAATAATTTAGCTATTAATACTTCCGTGTATGCCAAACTGTATTTTACTAGTAACTCTAAGTACACCGCAGGTTTGCGCTTCATTTTTTACCCTCCTTAGTTATTATTTGATTTCTTCTCTCCGCCTTATCAATTGTTCTTAACGTATGATCAGCGTGCTGCTTGAAACAAATGACTGCGAACTAAAATCTCACTAACAAATTTGTTTTGCTAGAGTATTTGTGATTTTCAGTTAATAATAGGTTATTGTTATTTTTCATCGACTGGTTAGTAGGGGTTCGATAAATAAATTGGAATCTTATTTGTTGTCACACGGGTGTTTGCTTCGAAAATGTATTATCAAAGTGTACAAATATGATACGAAATTACGTCCAAGTTTAATGTCAGCTTGAAAGGACAAATGGCTGGAATAAGGCGAACTGTATTGGCCATCCATATTTGGGCGACATAAAAAGATATAAAGGGCCGAGATTATTCGATATCTGGACATTCAACATCGACCGGCGAGGGGCAAGTACTAAATGCGGAATTACGATCAATAGAAACGTTTGCTATCGGAAATTGTCAGTTCCGATGAACTAATGCTTTTCCGTCACAGGTAATACCACTGGACACGGCAACATCCAATGGCTGCACGATCCCGATCGTTCGTGCTGTCTTGCAAGACTTATCGAGTGTGTTATACCTTTGCACATTCGTCAACATTTTTTCTCTTCCAATCCCGCTCACTCCTATTATTAGCAACAGTCCTTTTTGTACTTCAAACAGTTCGATCTCATTTCCAGCTTCGTATTATAAATTATCGGTGGCACAATTGATTATTGATCAACCTTCATTATTCTTTGTTTTGTGTCTTCTTTGTCGCGATGGTGAAAGGATTAAAACCACAGTTGGCAACTAATTGCAACGTCTGAATAATAAGTTTGTTTTGCATTCGGTAAATAAGTTAACAGAATCGGGCTGCAGAAGAAAGGACGATTCTGCAGACGCAAATATCAAGCTTTGACAATTAAAAATAAAAAACAAGTCGGATCGTTAATCGTTAAATGGTCGCTGGACGAGTCGGACGGAGGTAAAAAAAAGGTATGAATATTCACGATTGTGTTCTGTTTGTTAATTTGTTTTTATGGACTTTCCATTGACGGAAAGTAATCACCAATTACGCGAAGGTAGAGTTATCAAATTTCCGATGAATTTTATGTCTGTCGAACAAACATTTCATCACTCGCTTGATAAAATAACACTCGAAAATCAATCTATCTTCGCCATCGAAATATTTACACAGTGCGTTGTTTTACATCGGATAACTTTTTTGTTTTCACACAAGTCTCATGTTGTTATTCGACTTGTCCGAGCTCTTGTTTTTCCCCGCTATGAGTTCGTCTACAAACTTTTTACGGATCTGTTGATTGTCTTTCTGATAATTGTTCTTCTCGCTTAAAGTGTAACAGAGAAATACGATGTGCGGAAAAAGTTCACACAATCACTACACAATTAAGACAAACACTTTTTTCCCAACCGCAAGACTCAATCGATGATACATCGTGGGCTTTTTTGTCGGCTTCTTCTTTTTGCTTGACCGACGTCAAACGTGATTTATTTAATTCAACTTTTTCAATGTGTAATAAATCGGTCAACTTTTTATTGACACGAAAATAAATCTTTAAATTTGCAATGCGTGAATATTTCAGTTTGTGTTACTAAATATTCGATTATGAAATTTGTTTTCCATCGCTTTACGTTGGCTTGATGTAATTTTGAAGCAACAATTTCGTGCGAGCCTTTGGAAATTTAGTGTACAATTAACACGAAATAATATAATTCTCTTTGAGGTCGGATGAAAAAAATGCTGGAGGAGAAAAAGGAAAAAGTCTTTCAATGAGTTAACATTGTTGGGTTTGTGATGAGTTTACACAATGAGGATCGCGGTCGTGTACGCATGTGATATGATCACACGCGGACACACAATGCATATTATTAATTCCACCACAAAAGCGAGAGCTCGCTCTTTTGAGATACCGTGCCTTCGTGTAACCGCGAAAGTTGAGTTGTGCCGTAATTAAAGTAATAGCCGGAATGCGAAGTACTGAAAAGTTAACGCGTGCGCCTTACGACGCTGTAATTACTCGAGCAAACCAGAAAAGTCCGATAATTAAAACACCGACGGTTAGCTTGATTCGAATTAATTGCGTTGCATGAACTAGTAATTCTTTTTCCGGCCGGCGAAACTCGCCAAATTTTTGCTGTTTATTCGTACTAATTAGTATGCGACAAATGGAGCACGCTGAGTCACGCTAATTAATGTCACACAACGCCGATTGGATTCGATTTTTTCAAGACGACCCAACTACGTCGATCCCAGCTTTGTCTATTATCGATCATCCGCTTTATTAAATGTGCAAACACGCGTCTCGAATTACGTGATGTTTGTTTATCGCTGCTGTTATCAGAACGAACCGTTGAAAAAATCTCGTTACAGAACAATGCTAACGGGCAACAATATTAACCGAACATCATTTTTGTAATATCGAAGATTGAAAATTTGTTCTAATAAGAACGCGAGAAAAAGGAACAACTTTTCCGAGAGCATCTTTGCATATCAACGTCCAAAGGCTTTTAAAGCGTTTCTTTCCCGCATTCGTACAGGGCTAGTATTCTACGTTTTTTTTTCTCATTTTGCTCTACTATCTTTATCCGGTCTTTGTATTTCACTCGTCCCCATAGGCATTATGCATCTTCTACTTATCTACAGGAAAATATACCAAGGAATAGGCAAAATATCGGGATAAAGGAAGGTACAATGAAGCCCAGTTCTTTTGTTATTAGACCTTGTTAAAAATACATCCAAAAGTGTCTGCGAATCACGCTAATGAGTCGAACGCTCAATTATATCTTTTACAATCACGAACTGTCTTTGCTATTACACATGAATTTTTTCGTAATTCATTTATACCGTGCGATGAAAAAAACTCTATTTTTTACAAAAATACAATACTATAAAGGGTGAAAATATCTCGAGCTGACAAATTGTGATAATTTTGGTCGGATCCTCTCGCTTTATGTCGTGGCACGTTCGTGTATGAAATCAGTTTGAAAAAAAAAGTATCAAGCCGAGGACACACGGGCGACGAACGGAATTGGCGAGCGTGCATATTTTAATTGCGGAACAATTTGCAACTCCATTCGTGCCGTCGGAAATACAGCTCGGCAGGGTAAAAACAATCGTGGTAATAAAGCACAGCCGCACCAATTCGACATGGCCATTTTTATAGCACACACCGGCCATTTCTCTTCTTTAATCAAGAATCGTAAAAAGGCGGCATTACAAATCGCGCAAAAACTGCCAGTCGGAAATGATTAAAATTGAGAGTACCCACTAAGACGCTACGCTCTTTGCCATTTGAAGGCAAATTTACGCGCCGAAAATGCAAACTGTAGTGCAATTTAACGGTTCGTAAATTTTCATAAACTTTCAGACGCTTAGTGAAACGAAAAAAAAAACTAACGGCGCGTGTACGAGAGAAATTTATTTTACATTTGTAATAAAATTTGAAACTTAATTGACCGAAAGTGGTTGGATTCAAGTTTAACAGATTTTTATACTTCGAAGAAAAAAAAAATTTATACCTTGCGATCGGACTAATGATAATGCATGTTTTAGCGTAACTGCCGCTGACCTGGTTTACACCTGTAGTTGGGGTTTCACTTTGCAACTTTTTTTCTCGTTTCTAAATGCATACTATTTTCATGCTGTTTTGTACCGGAATCAGATATGCGTTTTTTTCTGCAAATGAAATTGTTTTAATCGACGGTTAGAGAGAATTTTTAAGCGCCAAGTGAAAATTACCAAATTGCATAAATACAAAAATTATTATCAAAGATTTTTTCCTAGTTCCATTAGTCAATGGCGGAGACAGATTATTAAAAAGCAAATAGAGCGACGACGCTATGAAGAGTCCAAACAGTATTTGAACATTTATGATAGCCATCTCTTTTTTTTCAGCAAGTCTGGCAAATGGAAATGTCAAATCTGCTAAAGGAACGAGCGAGCATGAAAACGATCGCGCATCGATTTTGCGGCCACGCAGATGATTTGTGAATATGAAAAAGAGAACCGGGACATTGCGCATTTTATTGACATGTTACATTAACCGTTATGAATAGTGGTGAATTAAAATTTTCATCAAAAAGAATTACCGGACGAATTTTAGTCATTAATTGATGAATAGACACTTGAACTGATAGATGATTTTGAACACTTTTCTTTTCTCATTCACTTTGCAACAACGGTTTTTCAAAAGTAGAATTAAATTAAGAAAAATTAAGATATTTTTGTATGAAGGTATAAAAGGTAGACCTATTTGCCCCAGATAAGATTTTTTTTCGACCTAAGCTGTACGAAAAGTTGGTGCCCGTGGGCAACAAAAACTTCTTCTCGCATCGGCAGAGAGGACGCTAAGGCGCACTTCTCGTGTAGGTAAAAAAATTAGTTGGAAGAAGAAGTTAGGTAGTGTGTATTGAATATATCGACAACAGATAGAATTTTCTTTCATACGGGCTCTCAGACTTGTTCACATCATCGCGAAGATTTTGTTGTTAGAATTTAGTAAAGCAAAGAATTCGCAGTTATTTTGTTCCACGCAATAATTTTTGAGCGCTTCTGCCCCGTCGCTACAATTAATCTTTTCTGCTTTAGACTAAGTCTTTTTGGACGAAAGTTCAGCGACACACTTTCGTGGAAAATTATTTTTTTTGTTCCAAGTCCATAGAAGCTGTGAGTGTGAAAGTCCAATATTTTTGATAAATAAAAAGATACATTGCAATCGCCGTGACTTCAGCCATTTTTATCCGGAGAATCCACGATCTCAAGAGTTTCGTTAACCTTTTCTTTCGTGACCCTCTCAGGGCAACGACGAAGGAACTTTAAAGTGCCTTCAAGTTGTTCGGGGCATCAAAAAAACAAGTTACGATTTTCTGTAAAAATGTCAACTATTCTTTGCCGATGGCGTGAAAATACTTGTTCAATTTTTATTTATATGTTTACGTTCTTCGAGCTGTTGGAAATTTCGCGAAGAATTCTTTATCGTTTTTGTTTTCGATAGATATTCGAGCATCGAGTCTACACAATTATGAACATCTTTTTCTTGACAATATAAACACGATATTATCAAAATACCGTTTCGTCATAAAAAAAGTGTTTTTCTTAAGTTTTAATGGTTTCAGAATTTGTTAACGAAGTAAGATATTTACACTTTTGTGAAAAGTGCTTCGTTATAAATTCGCTATGCTTATTGCAAAAGTTTAGACTAACTTTTGTTATGCTTGGTAAGAATGGGTTTCAAATATAATGAACTGATTTAAGGGCTAAATTATTTTAATGACGATGAAAAAACAAGAGATAAACTTTTTGCGACAACTTAGTCAAGGAAGACAGAAGGAATCGTTATTACGAACTTGTCTTAAGAGAAGTTTAAATAACGTTAAAGAAAAACAAAAATTAAAAAAAAAAACGTTTAATTATTCATCCAGTGAATAGACTTTTTTCTCTTCAATCAATTCGGTCCAATGTCGTAAGTTTTCCGGAATGATTCAAAGAATTTCACTTTATGACTTGATCGTGCCGTTGAAATCAACCAAACAAAAAAAAACACTTCAAACCGTTGAATCACAGACGCTAACTTTTTCGCGCTCAGTCAGACACTTTTTGTGACAAATTGTTTAAACAAAACGAAGCGCCTCGTCCAACTGAATACAAACGTTTGAATCAATGACAGAGTTCGATCAGCTTGAACAATACTCGCTTGTCATTGGGGGCCGCGAAAATTTCGATTTCAACGACAAGGTAGGAAAAAAATGAAAGCCACACGCTTTTCATTATCGCGCGAATAAGCTCGAGAGTTTGCGAAAGTTTCAGCATATTTGTATCTCTCGCGGAAGGGATGTTCTTATCTTTTTTGGTGGCGCAAAAAAAGTCGATACGAAGCGTAATGTTACAGAGATTGCATCTATTTTCGATTATTCCGAGAGTCCCCGGACTTCTTCAAGGGGCTGCGACTCAACGCAGAGTTTCTCTCGCGGTGTATACCTGTCGTCGTACGCGACAAGACCAATGACGCTTTGATCGAAAAAGTCACAGTTATCTTATTCCCAGGTATATATTTTTTAAAAGATTAGCAGGAGTGTCACGAACCCTGTATTTCATTTCCTCGCGAAAACAAATTTCCGCATGACTTATCCTATTGATATTCCGAGTTTGCATTCAATTTGCGATCATATTATTCGTGTAAGTGCTAACAAACTTCGTTTCGCACGTTTTTCATACTATTTTCGAGATTGTGTTCTCGAATATAATCCAGCCGGATAGTTTGTGCGAGATTTTTCTGAGTCTCTAGTTATATCCCAAGAGGCTTTGCAATAGGTCAACTGCCGTTAAAACTTACATAACACTGATCCTAGACTAATTAATCGACATTCAAACTTAATCAATACAAGCTCGGGAAGAATTTCAGCGAACAATGCAACTGCCATTAGAACTTAAATACAAGCATCTCGGAACTATTGGCACTAAAACCGACTAAGAAACGTGCAGTTTTTGAATACAAAGTCCGGAACATCTTAATCCATTTGGGTGGCAAAAATTTCGACCCGCAGACATTGACAAGTACTTTAGCAGATGGTTAGTTTCATCTTCTAATCCATGATCATTCGGAGTGCTGCAATGTGGTGAACGGTGAACCGCCGAAATTTCTCACCCTCGCATGATCGCTCTTAGCTGGTGCACCGACACTTCTTTAAGCGGAAAACCACATGCCAAGCTACAAGCACAAACTTTGTCGTGCCAACAACGCACTCTCACGCTAAGTTGTATGTCTGTGCCGGTTAACGGACTATTTATAATTCAATTTATTAGTGACTTTTATGTTGATAAATGTAGAAATACGTTGCTAATTATACGAAACAAAATCCTTTCCTCTGCCACTTAAATCTCATGAGATATTGGATAAATTTGTACGAGTCTTGAAATTTAATAATAAACCTCTCATCAGGATTTGAATCTTGAACTCTTAAATAATAAAAATGTATCGTGAACATTTTAGCATGAAAAAGTTAAACTGTCAATTAAAATAATTTGATGATTTTCTGAGTAGGGTCACTATCAATATGCCAGCTGGTTTGCGACATTTCATTTATGCCGATATAACTACAGATTAGAGGCACCTACGCGAGAAAATTGATTAAATATTCATTTACAGAGGCTCGTGCCGGTATATTTACGTGGATATAGTTTATTGGCCATAACTGCAACGGGCTACAAATCGCGCTGGGCTTTAATACTACTGAGCGATATGTATAAGCGCATGAGCCAGGTGCATATGTAGTACCTACAGCACACAAGACACGCCAAGAAGAGCTTCGGACTCCAACTGTGACTCGCAGCTAGATATCTTGATATTTATACGTTGAAATTCTCCTACACTTCGCATTGAAATTTTATCGAGTTGTTCGGGATTTCAATTTTCAAATGTCGATGGAATTTTATAAGTACAAAGATTCGCACTTGAAGCTATTTACAATCAATTAGGCTTTCCATTTTACTAAATTGTTTAATAATAAATTATACTTAAAATTATTAATCAACGTTCGGCGTGAGTTATTTTCGCACGAAAAAGCTTTCAAAGAAACCACCGAGCAGTACTGAATTATTAAGACGCTACAAAATTTATTATAAGAAACAATTCATTTCTTTCATAGTTAGTCAAGTAATTAAAACCTTGCTCGACTTGTGTGTCTAAATCAAACAGTAAATAGCTATCTGTTGAAAACTGTCGCCGGACTGATTAAGAAAGTGAAACATCTCAGAACTGTATGATTTAGTTCACAACTTAGTATGAAATGGATCGTTATGTATGTTTTAGGAAACTTGCAAAAAAACTTGCACAATATTGAAAAAAATACTGCAGGATGAATCGTATTTGGATGAGTCGAATGAAACTTTACGGTAAAGCCCCTAAAATGAAGAAAGGTCGAAATTGAAAAGCAAAAGTTCTTATTTTCAAGTCCATTGCGACGACACTTTTCAAGTCTGAATGATATACACTTTTTGTAGCATGATTACCCGGCTGTTTGAGAAGTTCTCAGTTTGACTGATTTAGTTCGAAAAAGTGCAACAAATCCGCAACACGGGGGGGGGGGGCCAGAGGGAGGCTTCGAAACCATCGCGATTGAAAGCGCGCCTTGAACGACTTGAAAAATCTTAGCGCTATGCATTATGCATGGGCCTATGCGCCAGCAGCTGCACTTTGGCACGCGATCGTTCAGCCGAACCACAAACGCAAAGCTACCATCATTCTACCGCGTTTCCTTCAATAGACAGATTCTCTTGGACTGAAACACGATCGCTGGAGTCAAAAATCTTCGGTTTATGACTTACATTTTCCCGAATAACAGACGGGTTTCATTCATTTCTGCATGCTAAAATTTTTCGTATAAATTTTCTACTCAAAGAAAAACAAATTTGTGAAATGATTGAACGAAACTTTGTAATGAACTGAAAGTTGATCATCGAAACCGATATTAGTCAAGTTAGATCGTCTTTTATCGAGAACTTTTGACAGCGACATTATCGAATTTTCACATTTATTTATCCGTCTTAGTTCTCAAACGCCAAACTTGTTCTCGATTAGCTCAATATCAATCCAGCGACGTTAAAATCTGTCCGACAATATTGCAGTGAGTCATGACTTGACTAACTCAAGTAAGAGAAATTTGTTTTTCAAGTCCACTTACCTCTTTATTTAAAATTTTTCATTTGAAATTAAATTAAAGTTCCTTCTCACGTGAAAAGACTAATCGATCACGTTGAAAAGTGGGCTGCCATTTGAGCGAACCTTTGTTTTGAGTGGTTAGATCAGTAAATCGTCAATATCCCAAGAGAATGGCTTGAGCTCTTTTTGCGCCGCTCACGAAATAAAGACTTTCTTTTTCTTTCAAAGCGCACTTGTCCCTCAGCGACTGCAGCGTTTTCCGAATGGTCATTCTTCTTTGCATTTGTCGATGGAATGTTTGTAGTATCAAGATTCGCGATTTCCCTGGTGACTTTCGTTCCGTGTTGGCGTTTTCTTTTTATTGAGCATACAAACGTTGATAAATGCTCCGCAACAACCACTCTCATCCTAAAACGAAGTTTAAACTTGGCAACAAAAAATAATAGCCACCTTTTTTTACACCGCATTTTTCCACCTTGCAATAACATTTTGCTTCGTGATTTAATTGCGCGAATGCTTCGAAATAATGTTTCAATTTTTGCCGATTTTGATTATTTGATTGAACTATAATCCTATCGATCGATGGCCTGTTTCGATATCTTATAAAAACCTCATTGGCTTATTGCAATTGAAAGCATTAAATTTGACAAGCGTAAGGACTCCTTTTAACTTTGTGAAGAAAATTTAATAGACCGCGTCAGTTTTCTTGTAATTAATCTGTGTTAAAAGCAGTCTGAGAGCCCACAGTCAGAGGACGAAACTTTTTGAATCATGAACTCGCTGAAATATGTTCGACCTTTTCAAGACATCAGGCTCAAAACTTCTCTTCGAACGCACGCATTCAGTTATCAAACTGATTATCAACCCGTATATATGAACCGTTTTGACTTCTACCTTCTTTTTGGGTAGCTATATTCCGGCTGCGGCTTCCAAACTAATTACTAGCCAACATGACATTTGATTTACGGTGGACAACCGTCGAAGATTAGTCATCAATATGGCAGAAACAATCTGAAATTCGTTGCAACGAAATTCGAAATTGAAAATAACCCCGAAATTTGACTGAACAAAATTGTATTTCAAATGAGAAATTCTTTTGAACTAAAAACAATAGTTAAAACTTTCAACAAAATTTGTTTTGTTTGAAAGTGTTTTTTTTTCGATAATTTAATCGTTACTTTTTACTTAGAATTGAAAGATGTATTCGAATCAGAAAAAAATTAACGATTTGTGAACTCCTAAACTGTTCTCGAATATCAAGTCTGACTATCTATATGTTTAACCACTTAAAATATTCCCGTATTGTATAGAAATTTGTGTGTTTTCTTTATTCGCCTAAAACATTCATGGACGAGTACTTTTTGGTTCAGCACGTTATTCTTGTACGTGATGCGAGCTTGCGTACGCCAACAGTAGTATCGAACTTTTGTTTATAGATTGAAACAAAGCCATTATTTTCAACCCGGTAGTTTTTAAATATATAATAACGGCTGTCACGTCCCATAACTCACGTTTTTGTCCTGAAAATAATACACGTAAATTATGAAAACATAACTAAATCAGCACCTCGTATCGTGTCGGTGGCGAAAAAAATAATTGAGAAATAATTTAAATTTGCTCGAATTTTAAATATGTTCTGAAGAAAATTAATTGATATAATTGCTAATAAAGCGATATAGATCAAGTATATTAAGCCGGCGACTCAAATACATTATTTACTTAATCAGTCAACTTTTTGCAAGACTAATTCGTTTTTCATGATATACAAAATAACCGTTAAATAACCCGCTAGAAGAAATTCTTGCGCAGGTAAATTGCTCTGTAATTACATGCACACATTCTGCAAATATCACGTTCTAGTAGAAGCTTACTGAACCTTCCAATGTGTGCATGAGTGTTGGCAGTTCTTCAGTAATTATTTTTCGAGTACACTCATCAAGTAAAAATGAAATGTAGGGCAACAAATAATCAATGGTGCTTGATAAAAAAACTCCTGGCCAAAACAAACAACCCGCATTTGACAACGTTCGCTGTCGATAATGTTTTTCTTATACGAGAAACAAAAATTCGTAAAAATATTGATCAAAGTTAATTGACATTCGGTAAACATAGTAGTTTGCGTCAGCCTCACAAATTTTAGTCCAAATATGACACAACAATTCATTGATTTATTTTCTCTAATGTACAATTTTCTTATGTGGAAAAAATCACCTGTCAATCATGTTTGAGATGGTGTCGTCGCAATATTTTTCCTCTTTGAAACGTGTATGTTATCTTAACAACATTTTATATTTAAATTATTTGAGAGTAGAAACAACAAAACATTGTAAACTGTTTTAGTTTGCTCATTGACGAGTTAGCTGTGAAAACGGACTTAGGGAGGGGAGGATCGTATGAATTCGTGTGAGAGTGAATACTTACAAATCTACGTGCACGAGTCAGTTAATTACCATCGAGATTGACTCGAGACAACTGTAATTAAGACGAGCTTTGCTCTTTGAGGTTGTAGAATCCTAAGGAAGAGAATGAGAGAGTTTAGTCGGTATGACAAAGCCGTAGATTTTGGGCGGAGTTAACGAAGATAAGGTTTGATGAATCTTAAGATGTGATCTTTGACTTATTTGCATGTAATATATTGAGCTCGATTTGCCTGTAAAATTTTACAGCAAAGTTTGCCTTTTGTATCAAAACATAAATGAAGAGAAATCAGCTTTAAAAATTGCATAACTTTTTGTAATGAAAATTCAATGATCAAGTTTTTGTTAGCTCAAATGTCGAAATTTAATTTTAAGTGAAAAAAATGGTCCATTGGAAATACATAAAATCGAACAAATTGAGACGATTCGAATGTAACTGAAACTTCGATAAAAATAAAGTTCGTTTAGCGTCAGATAACGACAGTTACATTTCATAATTAAAAATTCATTAGCCGGGGCGACCAGCAACCGAGGATTCCCGTGTTGGACAAGGTCGTAAAAATCAATTAACATAACGTTTCAAACTTTTTCGTTACGTCGTGATACAGAGTCGAGCATAGCTGGTCAACCGCGATACCAGATGTTGGCTTGCGGTCGCAAAATCAAATACCACAAACGGTAGAGACATCATTTTCTATTCAGCCGCTTCGTACCGAGACTCGAACGTAGAACAAATCGGAGCAAAAAGCGATGAACAACTTAAAAAACCCGCATTCGGAATATATTCAGACTTTCAATTTAAATTTTTTGCCTCGGACCATCAAAGCAAAGTTTAAGGATTATTTTCGGCGTCGCAGGTTGTTGATTAAATCAAATGTAATTCCACTCAGCGTAAAGCACGTTTATTCGAGCATTAATTAACTGTTTTGGTCAACAATCTGAACTTTTTTCAATTTCCAACTGCTAACATGAATGATTTACGTTCAATATTTGAAAGAAAAACTGGTTTCAAATTTACATCTGGTGGGAGAATGTTTGCAGTGTATAATTCAACGTGAAATTTGTCTTACATTGATATAGTGACGATAAAACAGGAATAATGTTCTACCCTACATTATTCAAACAGCTCAGCTCGTTTTGATCGGTGAAACGGATTATCAGACATGAATTAATTAGTTGAGGCTTGATTACAAGACACTGTGCACAGCATCACTCTGCTATTGGCGCTAAAAGGAAATGCTTGCTTATAACATTTCAGATTTTGAGCCTAAAAATAACACTGGCGAATCGAACCGATTATCTTTAACGAAACGAATTTTTCGGAAATTCTTCGAATTTGCAAAATGATGGAAAATTCGTTCTATTTTCGAAAAACTTGTTTACCATTCAAATGCTAGTTAAAATTTCATCTTTAAACTTATCGAAAGTCAAGTTTACCATTTAATAAAAGAGTTTATATTTATATTCACGTAGATAAATTGAGAATCAACAAAAACATTTTTTTAATTGAGGCTGTATAACTCGGTACGAACAGTTTGGTTTATATTAGCCGTCTTGGAAACCTCTTTAATGTGAACAAATTGAAATTAATACAATTTTCTTTAACAAAAATAATGAAGAAATGATAGTTTCAACAAAATAATGAATCTTTATTTATCTCTTTATGTGTCTCTTAATTTTATCGTGTAAGCGCTTTTGGGTGAATGATAATTCAGTTGTGAAAGAACTTTTGACGTAATCACATTGAAGAAATTAAATTTCTGTGTAAAGTCCTCAAATGTGCCAGTTAGCGGTTGTTTTAATAATTTTAAAATCTGAATACTTTCAACCTAATTTCAACATGTCTTTGTCTTTGCCATTTATAAAACGCTATATGATTCAAATGAATTTGTTCCTAAAAATTCACAGAATGCAGTAAAGGTTCATGTGTAATAATAGTTTTAATTTCATTTTGATCTGAAAATCACAAGAACTGGTGTTCTAGTTAATTCTCTTGTTAAAATTTCACTCAACCAAATTAGTCCGGCTATCAGCAAAATGTAGGCAAATGACGTGGGATCGCGAATCTACATTTATTTCATTTTATGCGTACCAACCCGTAATAAGTATGATTTATGAATGGTTGAACTTGTATTAAAAGATCATAATCATTAGAAATTGGTTATTCAAGCGCAAATATTTCATTACATTCCCTCATGTATGTATTGAAAATCGAGATAGTTGCCTCGATTAATCAAGTAACGATATGAACTCATTATGGTAATTCTGGATATGTAAATATGCCAGGACAAAAAATTACGATGTTATTTCATTTCAATATCTCTTCACTAGTTAAAATTGTAATTTCATATGATTTACACTTTTGAATTCAAGCGATGTTAGCAGGTGTCAAACTTGCATCCAAAATTAAGCTTATCATCAACTTGTCGAAATAAGATTTCCGAGACTTCTGTGTAGAGTGAACCATGGCGACACGTAATTTTGCTTTGATTGCGACCACAATTATTGCAATCTAGGCCACGAACACTGCAGCCGCGAACAGACTCGTAGGTTGATTTGCATCACTCTTATAGGACACATCTCTGGGGATCAATCTTAGGCCCCCGTTATCGTTATACAAATATTTAATGTTTTAAACCATTTGAAAATTTTCATAATCCACGAAATTCCTTCAAAACAAAACATAATTAACAATGGGTGCATGATGTTGCGAAAAAAAATTATGAAAAATGGTCGAGTGTTTAAAAACCAGTTGAAGAATGGAAGCTAATGAGTAAATTAGAGTTGTTTCGGGTCAAAAAAACCGGTTCAAGTTATCGCGCTGTTTTTTTCATTATTACGATGAACAGCGTGTTTGTAGCGAAGTAATCCGGAACGCCGGCAGATCGTGCCATTGCCGTTAAATATGTAGAGCGCGCGTAATGAAGGTATGTTTAATAAATGGACTCCTGCTCGGCAAGCGTCTGTTCTCGCGCAGACACAGACTGCCTCTGGCTTGTGTACGAACATAGAATCATTTGTACGAGTCCCGTACGTGAGAAGACCAGAGTGAGTGTGTGTCATCCTGATATCTCTCTAATAAAGCAGACAGTAACGTGCGCCCTGAGGTGGCCCGAAGTTAGCCACTCTAGCCACTCCAGCAGACCAATTATCGAACCATTTCAATGGCTAATTCGATTAAGCTGACCGGAGATCTATTTCGCACTGATTTTTTATTGATAATTCAGGTGATCAATATTCTTATAATTTTGAAATGTGACATTTCAATTCAAACAAAAAGGAAACAAAAACAGTTTTCATAGTTCTATTAAACAGTGTAAATTTTTCATTTAAATCGATTCGATGAATAAAAAGTGTAGCTGGAAAAACACTCGTGTCTGACCAAAATCTCTTTATGCTACTGAAAATGAACGAATGCTACAAAACATCAATAGGAAGATAAAACCACTCTGTTTGTTTCTAAATATCAATCAGCGGTTGAAATATAAGAGATTAAAGTTGTTTTAACAGCAGAAACGGTTTGAATTTGGACAAAAATGTAAAGTACATAGAACACAAGCAAAAAATAAAACAAACGTTAGCGAAAACACCTACGTGTGTGTCGCTATTAATGTTTATTTGCTTTATAATGCGCTTGCTACCTGTTGGAATGTGTTGCAGAATATGTAAATATTTTTAAGCAAATGATTCTAGTATATTTTAAAAAACTTACTTGCAGAAATCTCGGTTTAATTTGATCATATCAGCGCTTTCCCCGACACATGTTTATGAGGTTTATCTTTTTGAATGTAAAAAACTGTTTCATTAAATTAAAGGACTGAAGAACAGAAAACTCAAATGAATAATGTTTGCGAAACGTGGGAATCACGATTCAACACAATAACGTGAATTAAAAACAAACTCATTGTTATCGGGAAAAGTTATGCTACTTTGAAGGAGTTCGAAATGAATCAATATCAAGTAATATTCTTCATCCGGAACAGGAAATATTAACTTATGCATTAGCTGTTAAAAACAAAGTCACGTAAAGACTTTGACTGAAGAGCAGCACGCTGTGTTCAAGATATATTGAGTACTCGTCATCCAGTGAACAGCGTTTGTTCTGCTTATCCAACTGAATTTCTATCCTTAGTGATTTATCATAGTGTGTTGCTGCTATCGCGAAAAAACTCCGCGAACATTGGTTTAATTAACTAACTTGCTCAAACAGGATCTGCAACGATAAAGGAAACATTTATCGAGTTCAATTTTTTATAATTGACCAGCGCTTTGTACTCGGTTTAATTGTTTGAGTTTTCTTTCATGTTAATCAAGTTCGTATAAATTAATCCATTACGGTCAGATTGGTTCGTTCAACAGTGTACTTACAAATGTATTATGTTATAAAATGGAATTACAAATGAGGACTTTTGTCTGAAATGTAATTTGTATTATAGAAGTTAAAATTTTTCATCTATATGAAAGTAAGATGAAAGAAAAGAAATTCAAAGAGTCGATCAATTTGGCAGGTCGAAGAGTACGATTGGCTAGGTTTTGGGTGTATACGATGTCAGAACACACTATGAGATTCTAGCCCGTAACCGAGGAAATTGCCCTTGATCTGAGAGCTTCCAGCTCGTAAAGTATTCGATCGGAAGCCTTGTGTCGCAAGATTATGCCGCGGCGCGATTCCTTGAGCGCCTTTGGGAGTTTCCGATCGCACCGCTTCGATGTAATATAGTTTGAGATACCATTTCAATTTGCAATATCCAGTTTCTCGCAAAATGAATCTCTGCGGCGTTAATGTATTAGTTGGATTTTGTGCCCGCTCTGATGTCAAATATTACAAGCCGACAAGTTCCAAACTTTTTTCATTGCTCGGCATTCGATGAGATGAAAATTCGATTTCCTAAATAAGCCCGGATAAGTTACATTCTCTCATGTAATTTTTTTATTTGAACAAAATTTGATCCAATTAATGTTAGATAGCCTTTCTCAATAGAAACAAATATTGTTATTGCATTTACATCAAATAATTAATGTCACCGTTTTATGTTGTTTTTTGAAATTGGTTAGAACTATTGTTAACTGATAACATTTGGGGCGGATTTGACGTAAAAAATCAATGACTTTTCCTTTAACGCGTTTTCTTGACTTTGAAAAATGTATGCGAATGAGATCAATTCCGGTCACCCTGGATTTTCTGTACTCTTCGAATTCCGAAGACTTACGCTCGATTTGGAAGATTTAGCGCTCGCTTATTTTTTTCCTCCTTTTTTTATTATTTTTCTATATCCGTTTGCTCAAATCGAACTTTCGTTAACTTTTTTAGTTTTTACTGTAGTTGATGACCCATATAAACCAATAAAAGTAAATTTTAAATTACCTTCTAGTGTGTTTGATACCAGGACAAAAAAAGAGTACAAACATATTTGTCTCAAATGACGCGTCTCGCAAGCATCGAGAGTATAATAACAGTAAATCATGAACTTAGTGTTTTCCAACTTTAACATTTCCGTTTTCAACACTTTATACATTTTTCACAATGAAAGAATCGAAACGTCGAACCGAAGTTGACTTTTGCGAAGAATTTCCAGTTCCTTCGAAAAGTCAGCCCTAAATAGATTGATTTTAATATGAACTGTAATCGAATTTGTCCGTAAAACAAATTGTCTGTATATTATCTAAAAACACTTTAACATAAATCTGTTTTTTGATGTTTATACTAATTAGTTCTGTTTCGGCAAGCCAACGTTAACCATAGTTTCAAGCACGTGTCTCTAACTGGTTGTATTCAAATCACACCGGACTGCTAAGCAAGAGAAATAGTTTCACACTAGTTTCAGTCTGAACCAAGTGCCAATACGCAGTGCAAATCTCCACTATACTATTTTCACATTGACGTAATACAGTTACCGTTTAAAGTCCTTCTCCCCCCGTCCGACTCAAATCAATTGAAATGAACCTAAAGCTAAATGGCTTTCATTTAATTTGCATATGTGATTTCAGTTGTAATTATTTGTGCATTACTTGAAACACACGCGGATTTAGACCGGGCTCGGCGCCGCTCTTATCATAACAATTTGAAAATCGATTTTAAATCTGCACAAAGTAAATACAAATGAAAATGAATTTAATGTTAATCCTTGAAAATCCAAATGTGCATTTCGAAGTTTTTTTTGTAATTGTAACTGAAATGGACGGCCGAGCGTATTCTCGTAATTTGCATGCAAGATTGTAGGGAAGCACGGTGCACGTTCATTTCAATTCCTCCATCTTCTGAATCAAGCTCGTCGATCTAGAAACAACCAAAGGTATCTTGTAACGTGACGAGCTTGCCGAAAAGCCACCTCGTCTCTTTTTAGCGGGCCTCTAACCGAATGCAAAAGCGTACGCCAAATCATTCGCACTCGAATTTCATTAAACATCAAACAATTGTCTCTAATGAAAATTACCTTCAATCTCGTCGCAATCAATTGCCAAAAAAGTCGAGCACTTTTTTCTTCGTTTTCTCTCAAGCAGTTTATGAATAATCAAATAAAACATCTATTTCGAAATTTCCACGGAACGAAAAAAAGCTGTCAGTTGAAAGATCATAATTAATTCAAGTTTTTGAATTATTTTTCATTCTCTGTCTTCCCGCATATCGCGCACTTGTAATTCCATCACAACAGAGAGCTAAACGTACGCTCAGAAAGCTAAACGAATAACCCATTACATTTCCGGAGTGTTAATGAGAAAGTAGTCACGCTAATTAGCGTACGTTTCACATGCAAAAGCGTGTGTGCAGCCTTTTATTTTAGCGTCTACACTTGAATCCGCAATAATAACAGCAAACTTTATCTCGCATAGTAATTTGTAAATACGAAATTGGAATTCTACAAACGGGTGTAACTTCGTATTATCGCGGAGGTAATTCTGCGAAATAACAGGGAAAAAAGTAGACGAAAGTGAACTTGCTGAAATATGTAAAACTGAATGCTTTTGATTTGGTTATGAAAAGAAAATCAAACTCGAAAGTATTCTAACGCAATTAGTTTGCGCGATCAGTGAACAAAATGTCTAGCTTAAAAATTTGAAACTTAGTTCGGCTGTATATCCGCGCGAAGAAAAGTAGTTTATTTTGGAAAACTCGACGTGAAATTTAGTTTTGAAATCTCGCGAAATAACTTCAAGAGTGATGAATATTCATGGCCCCACAGCTACACTTGATAAATTTAACTGGACGGAATTTTTAATTTTTTTTCCACGACTTCATTTGGTAGTCGTGTAACAATGTAATTTTGTGTGTTTCGTGCTTTTTGGTTTTTAACTAGAAACCCGGCACTCAAAGCAGGACAAACGATTCTTGCATACAAATTCGACCGCACAAAACCTATATACGAGAGAATGCAGAGATAAACTCGCGTAATAAGCTGAGTTATTCAAAACTTCGCTTTCCCAGATTGAGCTCGAATACTCTATCAATAAGTCTAGAGCATTTTGCTGTGAGGTGCTGCGTTAATCGGACCCCTGTCAAACATATTGACGGAATTATAAGCTTTGGGTGGATAAACCTCGACCGTAAACTTTTTCATCTAAATTTCATTACTCAAAGCTTTGCTTTTGACTTTTTCCTTAACTTTAACTACTTTTCAATTTGTCTGTAAAGTTCTTTTTGACGAAATAACACGCATAACCTACATGCTAAAATACTATGATCTGAAAATTGTCATTTATGTCAAGTTTCTTGAATACACAAAATAAATTCCTTTTTCACATTCACTCATTTTTTCATTAATGATATAAAACGAATGATTATCCTACCTAGAAAATTTGAATAAATTATTATTATGTCAAAAATTTATCAAGCGATTTGAAATTCAAAACTGCGCAATTTGTCATATTCTTTGTGATTGTAGGAATTTCAAATATTAACTTATTTTGTTACACGCGATGCAAAATTTTCGGTACAGTTCAATTTTACAATAAAAGCAGATTCTTCCATAAAACGTCGGGCGTCGATCAGCGTTCACCTCATTCAGATTCATGCGGTTATATTCTGAAAGGCAAACATTTTCGTCCGAGCTGTTGCCTGTGTATAAACCGAGGAGAAACATAATTCCAAGTACTCCTCGTTCCAACGTTATTATCCCGCAAAGCAATTTTCAGTATCAATTGCATATGCATGCTAAAATATCTTAATTAATTACTTTGCTCGAAGAAACAATACCATAAAAATTTTGCTAAAATGAACGATACATTTTTCATTTCTTTACAATGAAATACTCTTGTAAAAGTAAACTTCCGTTTCAGTTTGAATGATTACGGAATTTGAATGGAATGAATTCTTTTTTTGAGAATAAATACTTTTAAATGGTTCAAATTTATGGACGCACTTAAATGTTTCCCATTCGTAAGTACTCAATACAATTATCGGAAGCAACTGCGTCGATTCGAAACTTATAGTCGGTGGCTAAACGAAAATAGCAGAAGGAAAAAGAAAAAAGCGAGCAAACGGATGCGAAAAAAAGGAACGAAGACGTGAATGTGTATGAAACATAAATATATACCTATAGAGCACAAGCCAAGGTGGGCGTATCGGCGACAAAATTTTCCAGCGAGTTCACCCCATTAAACATTTTGGCTATCTCGACGAGATCTGCGGAAGGACGGAAGAAAACGAGGGTCGGGAGGATGTTGAGTAGGAAAACTGGCGCAAAGGGTGGGAAGCATCGGTTGCTAGCGAGCTGGTCGTCACTGGCACCTGTTGCTTTTCTAGTCATCTCTGTTCTTTCGTTCATTTCCTTTTTCCGTTGCTCTCTCCTTGGGAAATCCCTCTGTCTCTTTTTTCCCTCTTTTTTAGCCGTTTTATTCAGCACTCGCCTTAGTCATTCGAGCATAAAATGCTCTCATTTAAGTCCACTTACACACTTAAACTTCAGCTTGTACATTTAACGAATGATATTTCTCCTTAACTAGACGTGACGCCGCCAAACTCTGGCCCCGCGATTTATGAGCGATCTCCCATCGACCTGCTGATCGTTAGAATGAATAGCCAAAGATCGACGAAAATTCAATTCAATATAATTGTCCCCTGATTTATAGCTCTTGATCTTTTTGTATGTTTTTGAGATTTCGTGAACTTTATGTCTTTGCACAGTTCTTTTCGGCGTACATTTCAAAGTTTTCATGCATTTTTGCGAGTCGTTTTATTGACTTATGCGAAAAGTTTTCTGCGATGATAATTTCGTGTTGCGAAAAAACTACGAGAGAAAAAAATGTTTTAGAGGCATTGTTGAAGTTTGCGATGCAGTTTTTACTGCTGTGGCCGTCGATGTAAAAGCGTCGAAATATTTTCCATTAAAATATTTATCTTAAACTCGGTCGAGTCACATAAAATAGATATTTCAGTCCATCGTAAAAAACTTGAAATTCTTTCGGCACGGTAGTGCTATATTCTATCAAGAATATAGCCGTTGTTCAAAAGCCTAAGTAAATTTTAATGCCAATAGCGGTAAATCAAGTTTCCATTCGCATGTTTGACAAACCTCAATAGAATCGATATAGTAAAGTAAAATTACTGATTGTAGGGACACTTGACACAGGTTGAAACCTATTCATGGCTTGTTTCACGAGACTCAACTCGACGCTTGATGTAAGGGGACTGAAAGAAGTAAAAAAAAGCGAGAAAATGGATCACTCCGACGTGTTTTATGGATGACCTCGCTTATGGAAATCGCATTATATAAAATCATAAAATATAAAATTCACGCTCGACTTGTCGAAACCGAAACCGATACGGAATAGAATTAAAGTTTTATTCGCCTATCGATCTCTCGGATATATAAATAAAACGTGGGATTTGATTAGAGCAAGTCACGGGAGATATATTTTTACCAGCTGCGTAAAATAGCGCGCTGCGTGAATAGAGCAGTTATCTGGATCTGTGAATAAAAATAAAATGTCGCACTCTATATGAGAACCTTAAATCATTCCGAACAAATCGACTGCTCAAGCAAATGTAACCGACAAGAATGAATATCACTTGAAACCCAAACCGAAAGTGCTCGGTTTCTGGAGGGCGCGTTCATAAATATTCTTTCAGACATCAATTGACTCGAAATCTTATGTTACAAAATGTTGGGACATTGTAAATCTAAAGTGGATTAATTTTCGTTCAATTTTTTGCGTGCGTTTTCACAATAAACTACAGCTAACAATTTAAACATGTAACTCAACTTAGATCTAACTTTTTTAATCTTCTTCGACCACGTGATTAAAAAGTTTAAACATTTCAAAATTCCTCTATACCTTTGAAGTAAGCTCAGAAACGATAGAAAAGATTGCGTATAGATAAAGAAACTCGGAAACTTGTAAGAAACGTTTCAATATTAATCATTAGTTCGCATCTTAAATTAATTCTCAATTCAGCAAACCCGTTTTGTATAGGCTTACAGGAAATAGTAAGAGATTAAAATTGCATTAATTAAAATAAGCAAGCTTCAAGTCGATATTGATCGTCGGGATGTTCGTTACCATCTTTCAAATAATTTGCTGAACGAGGCACGGCTCCATGATTGCCTGCATTATTAAACTACGCTAATACACAAGATCAGACGGGAGCTGGCAGACAATCATCAGCCAGGTCTTATCTCTTCGTTTATCTGATATTCTGCGAAACATGCAGTTGGCTTCTGTTCAGCAACAATGTGATTCCCCAGCGATCGTATCGCGCTCATTGGCAAACAAGCCAAGGTAACTAATAATTGTTGTCCGGCGAATGCAAACCAGCATTGTAATTTGGATTGATTATGAAACCCGCATGTTAATCGAACCTTTGTTTTCACATTTGCAAACCTGGCTAACTAAACGAAAAGTGGCACATGCGTTGCACAAACTGACGATAAAAAAGTGATTCGATTTTATGGGAATTTGTACTTCGCCCAAGTAGTATCACTCAGGGTTTCGATCATCACGCTTGATCAGATTCCGATTCCGCTTTCGACTTTGATTTAATTGCTATTTTGTATCGAGTGATCTCTCAGAAGGTTGGCCAACTAAGTTGTTCGACCAACTTGCATTCTACTTAACTTGATTTCATTAACGAAATTTTCAATAATATACTTTATCACGATTCATGGACAAGTAGTTTGAACTGAATCTTTATCTTGTCACACTCATCGAATCCGAATCGGTCTCAGTGTGAGGTAATTAGGAATACATTTCTGAAAATTGTTCGTTCGGTTTTGCTGCCGAACCCTAAAAATCGTAATTTCCGGATTCGACTATTGTGGCTGACTGACTAGCAGATACACGCAAACATTATTGTCGAGTCATCGATCATTATCCGTTAATGGCATCGCTTTGGAGGTCGGCGATACACAAGCGCGGACTGCGAAAAGAAAAATTGTTCGCCACTTCCGACGCGTCGCTCGCCTATCTGCCCGAAACCGTTTTGCCATTGCGCTTTTTCGCGCCACACCCTTTCCTTATTCCGGGGTAAAAGCGACGATCATTTGTGTATATGCCTTGCTCGAACTTTCCGAATGTGTCCGAGACACCGGGGTCGAAGGCCACGTACATTAATCTATGACACGGCTCGACTTTCACGGTACAAAACTATTTATTGCTTTCAGTTCTTGTCACGCCGGATTTTCTGACTGTGATTTTTGTCCTGGAACTCTAAGTGCAGTATAATAAATGACTGTAGATAGGGTATTCACAAAAATATTGGTTTGCTTGATGCGCAAAAAATTGGGTGCTGCTTGAGAAATCAAAAGTATACAAATATTTTACATAGTAGAATTCTATAGTTCAAGTTCAAAATTTTTATTAAATTGAAACAATAATCAACGCTTTGTCAGAACCGTTTTGTCTTAATTAAGTTAAAACAAATGGAAAACATTTCTAATGACCCTAAACGCACTTCTGTTTAAGTAACTAATTTTAAACTAAACAATTTGGTTACTAAGCTTGACCAACTAGTACAAAAGATCAAATACGCAGCTTGGACTGTTAGAACTATTCGAACATTGAATTGTTCAAATATTTTCAAAGTTCGGACTGTTCGTATTTGAACTGTTCAAAAATTTTGAAAATATTAACCAAGGCAAACCATCATACATATCGAATAAGAGTATAAGAATGAAACCTATCATGTGATACTGATGAATAGTGTTACATGTCTCTAATTAAGAATGAATGAATATTGGAAAAATCTTTTTCATGTATACTCTTACCATTATTTAACCGAAAAAAGTGTACATATGTCAGTTCGTTAAACAAAGAGATTATTTTCGAATAAATATGCAGGCATAAAAGCTGATCTCTAATTAGCTTACTAGACGTGAGAGTTTTTTGTTGTATCATTAAAACACGTGCGCTGAACTGCTTCCACAGGTCCTGTGTCTCAACAGTTCGTTCGCCGTTGCAGGAGCGTTTTTTATACCATCGGTAGTTAATTGTACACATAAGTGTAGGTCTTGTGGGTCTGCCTGATAGGTATTAGTTTACCTAAAATCTGCACACGACATGCATTAGCTCTCCAAAAAGTTCTTCACCCGAGAGTTCAAATAAAACGAACGCCGCAGCGTAACGTCTAATTGAGTTGGGATCTGCTTTCAAAATAATAACAATTTTGTCGAGAACACAAAGGTTACTTGCTTAATAACAATCGTTTCGTTTTCCAAATTAACTTTCACACATTTTGGCGTCACAATAATTGTCCGACGTTACAAACGCGCTGCCTTGTAATTAATAACGATAGTTTAAACAGCCTATCGATTTTATTTATCCAGCAAATTCATTGGCCTCGACAGCATCGGGTCACGTTTTGTTCTACCAGGTGCCGAGAGAAGTTAATGTCAAGCCGGATGATAAAATGTTAATCAGATTTTTTAAATCGTTCGTCGTTCAACGAGAAACGAAGCCAATATCGAGGTTTTGATTTTAGAAGTCTATAAAAATATTTACCACAGAGGTAGTAAAATATAACTATTAAGTATTTGACTCTAATTTCTTTGATTATCATCACAAAGAATAGACAGTTGTTGTAGGAAGAGTAATACAAAATCGTCTGTTTGTCCTTGTAATTAAAATCAGAGTACTTTTTATCGGATATAAATCATGATACGAAATCCTTTGACTTTCGTCTTCATTCTTATCCGTCAGTTGCAAAATTGTACCCGAAATATATCATCACCAACTCAGCAGGATCATGTTTCCGGACTGTTGCCAAAGAAAATAAAAAAGTGGAGTTTGAATAATTTCCCCAGCGATTTTCTTAGCTCAATGCTATCTAATATTTAGACACCTTACAACCTCTACAAACATATTGTTCACGTTTTGATCTCGAAACAGTTCAACCGCAGAAACGATTTGCTTTCAAAATGAAATGTAAAAACGTACAAATCGTTGCCGTACACTTTGGTCGAAGTTTTTATTAATCCGATTTATGACGAAGCTACCAGTACTCGAATATCGAGATTTCATCGATCAGACAAGAAGCGAAACTCTGCAACTCATTGGCAAAACTTTATGTAGCAGTGAAAAAGCAAGTGTTGACTATCGAGCTGGATTACCATTAGCCAAAACCTTCAGACTTGTCGAGCTAGAAACGAGTTTCAGCTACTCAGAGCACTGTTAATACTTCAAGCCTGTCCCTTATTTCTAGGATCACTTCTGCAGCACAGCTAATGCTGAACTCGATCATTCTGAATCAAGAGCTGCTGGCAAAGTCGGCGACCCTATCCCGAGGACTTTGTATTTTCAACTTGAGAGGAATATTATGAGACATAGTTCGACGCGAAACTAAATCATTGATTGAACAAAATTAATTAGCAGCTTGGAATCACGCGCAGTTACGTTATTTGTTGAAAGATTTTTCTTCTTCACATTCCCATCATCTTTGAATCTGCGCTTTGAATAAATAATTTTCATCTGAAGCTCATCCTGATCAAACTTTTTAGTCGCAAAGTTTAGTAGGGGTATGTAAAATTGTATGTGTATGTTTTCAGGTGTCTACTAACTTTGCGGCCGTTCCAGAAGAGCTAATCAAGCACAGTCGTGGTAGTCTCTTAGTGTTTGCAATCCACCAGTCTGGGCTATTGAATTATTGCTATGACTTAATTGACGGCTGCTGCAATTAAATCACGTTCACATTTCGTTACTCTGAATAGAGATTTGTAGCATGTTACGTTATTCGTGAGTGTTAATTATGCCGAATCCGCGAACAAATTTCAAATTCAACAAGTTTCATAACATCATCTTTTATGATAGTCACACTTCTGACAGAAAATTTGTTCGTTGATCATCAAATTTTGCAATTTTAAAATTCATTAAATCCTGACCCCAATGTTTAATTGAAGTAAATTTATTTCTCTAAACTGAAACTGGAATTAGAATTATAAACTCAGTTGCAACCAGTACGCCATACTTGTAAACGAAATAAGCTATCGAATTTCGAATTAACTGGATTGTAACTTATTACTCGATTGATTTTCCAAACTGTGCTCGACATGGACGTGTTATTCTAGAAATTATTGGCAAAATGAGATACCTAAACTAATAAATAAATTCGTGTTTCTCACTTTCTTGCAATTTTTGTAACGAGAAAAATCCTTCGCAAAATATAAGATATTTTTCTCGGATTAAAAAGTTATAAAAATGGAATAACAACTTCTGCACCTTTAGAAAACGGTATAAAGAAGTCAAAGTTTGAAAGGAAGTGCAAGAAAAGTTGCCGCTGAGGTTCTCGTAATTATCGATCGGTCGTACTTGAATGCGTATCAATGAGTCAAAATGTGGACCGCGGAAAACATTAAGGCGCGCTCTAAGTGGAAAACCCGATCGTACGAGTATACATTCAAATACGTGTAATATCTCGCGTAGGTGTCGGCACATGACTCTTGCGTTCCGTATCTGCCTGGTAAGGTTCAGTACAGGCTGACTCTCTCGGCGGACGTTAGGTGCAGGTGGCGTGTCGTATTTATAGCCCCGTCGTGACTGCTCTTCCTCTTTACCAACAACACCACTTCCCCTTTCTTGTCTAGATGACGAACTAAACTCGCCTGATGCGACGAACTTTACGGAACGACGCGCGGATAAAAGAAAAGACCGCTCTACCGCCTCAAAAGTAGTTCACTGTGCTCTTTCTCGTGTCTTTATAAAATAGATGACGTGACCTATTCAAATAATTATGATTATGCAACATAAAGCTTAAGTCAAGGCAAAACTGAAAAAAAAAATTTGAAAATTCATCGCTTGATACATTTTAGGGATATGTTTCTGTTGAACAGGCAGAATTGAACGATAAATATTCAACGGGAGTTAAAATAATAAACGGAATCATCAAATTGGAGTAGTTACTGCAGATGGTAGTCCGGTCTGCAGATTCAAATTTAAAATTTGAAAAGCAAATGTAATATGAAAACGTTGATGTTTTAAAAAGTAAAAATATTGTTTGGAATCGTCAAAAGCATTTGGAATCAATAAAATGTTAGGCTGAATAAAAAAAGTTGAAGAAAAATTTGTTGTATAATCAGTGATTATTAGTAGACAATTTGACCCAGCCTGTTAAACGAGGACAGAGTTTGAAATGAGAAAATACTTATTCTTTTAGTTTACTTTTTTATTTGTTTTTCTGCCTTTTTATGTCGGTGTCTTTTATGTGTATAAAATTTGCAAACCGATGTAATCTCATGAAGGCTGATAAACAAATTCCATTCCATTTTATTCCATTTCGTGTCATTTTGAATTAAACTTTTTCAATCTCCATCACGTTCTAGATTCACTATAACATTTTCTGTGTAACATATTTATGATCTTTCAAGAAGTTAACAAAAAGCAAATATGAAAAAATTACACATTCGCATCGCCCGGTGAAAAGTGAAAAGAAATATTTGTATTTCAGAAATTCTACTGTTTAACCGAGATTATAAAATGAGTCGCGAATTGAATAACGATCGTTATTATGATTGTGAATTAACTTCAAATTCTACTGTGATGAAAGCTTGTGAATTTCGTGTCCATTCTTGATTGAAAAATTAATTCAATCAAACTTTCGTAGAATGACTGATAAAATAATCAAACGAAAAGTAAGTTAATTATCCGCGGTGTCTGAATATTGTAGCGCAGTTAAGCATAAACGATGAAATTACTAAACGACGGTTATTGGTGCAGTCAACACTTTCTCCCTCGATTTGGATCAGATAACTTTGTGCGGGAAAGTGGCTTGATGTTGAGGCACCCGTCACTACCAGTCGATTGTGATGCGTTGAATGCACATAAAGCTCGCGCAGTTTAAGCTTATTTGAACCGAGCGTACTGTGTGTCTTTTCAACAAGCGAATCGCGCATGACTGACGCGCTCAAGCGCGACAGCCCGCGGTTTCTGAGCAATTAAAACACCTTCAAAGTATAATTGCACTTTTAATATCCTTAATTTTATTTGCCTCTAACTGGGTTCTGCCATACACACACTAAACGAGAGAACGATTCTCTCAGTAATTTCTCCTAACAACTATCTCTGTTGCAAATTTAAAATGCGCTTAACATAATCATAAACTGGGGCACCATTGTCGAGAAAAGAAATGACAAATACTTTATGACGTGTAAAGTACAAAAAGCGGGTGCAGAGGGGGTGGTTCGTGTGGTCGAATTTTTTTAATTAAAATTCACTTTGACTTCTCAGAACGTTCCATTCGATAGAAATTCGTAGAGGAAATCCCAATCAATTTCAAATTAATCGCGATTCCCGAGAAAGGTGATCGCCTGGGATTTCTTCGTCTGCGTTTGACAATCACGGATAACACTGTAATGCAAGCAAACTGATGCATCCACGAACAAACATTGTTAATAGAGAAACGAGAGGGATTTGGATTAGTGGGCAACAATACTGTCACTTCTAAGTACGGTTTAAACTGATTCCGTGGAAAGCTCTCGCAGCCTAAAACCATACTCCTAAAATCCGAGAATATGAGAGAGCACCGATCACTTTATTGCGGTTTCATTTACTGTGACTAGCGTACACATAAATCACGTTTTCTTTGCCATTGAATTCATCCTTTCACATCTGATGTCATTTTTTTATTCATTTCATTTGTCTTTCCAACGTATGCGTAAATTTGCTTTATTTTTTTTTTATTGCGTTAGTTCATTTGTACGAGACGTTGTTTTTTCCATATCTGATTTACGATATTATTTGGTTTATAAACTCAACTTTTCAATATTCCATAGTACGATTCCAACGAGATTATCTAATCTACCCAAAGGATAACTTAGTAACTGAAACTGCTATTTCAAAGATTGAACTTCACCAATTCGATTACAACTCTTATCCTCCCTGAGATAATTTATAAAAAACTGCCATGCCACTCGTATGAGCAGCACAAATTACACGTTTAAACTGGGCCTCTCTAAATTCGTCGTCGAATTCGCGTGGTTTATTGATTTGTTTATTTTTAGATTTCATTAGCGATTCACCGCCGTAAATCAGGGATGAAATTGGTGATGCATCATTTTACAATCTCTACGTCATAATGAGATTATCTGTATTTCATAATCTGCATTAAAGTAATTATCATTTTGAGCGACGCAAATTCGAATCGCGATTTGGGATCGATCGGTGTGATGGTGTCGTAATAACAGTTTTTGGTGCTTTAACTTATTGATTTAATCGCGGCCTCGTGACGTTGAAAATTTCATCCCAAAATGCATTCAAATGATAGCCGACACAAATGGAAACGCGAACATCCAGCTTGAGGGAATAAAGGATAAGAGCCCCCTCAAAAGATTAACTCAATAAAAGTTCTCGATTGGAATCCATTTCATACCGAAATATAAATTCGAAACAGCCATAAAACCACTAAGTGAAAACGATCGTTGCGCGCTGGATATTGCAAAACATTCATACACAATGGTCAGCATCAGTTTTCCAAACTAAGAAAAAGATTACAATCGTGAGTCGCTCTGATTTTCACTCACAGACGTCAATTTCTCAAAAGGAGCATCAGCTCATATCACAAAGTACGCGGCGCAACTTTTCTTCAAATATAGCCACGGGCACATCAAGCCACACACGGCTTTCACAATTGCTGATTGCATTACTCTATCTTCTTTCCTTCAGTAATTCACCAGACAACTTTTGTACAATATCAGCCGAGTTATATTGCTTTTTGAGTATATTGTAGGCTGACTTGATCTCCGAATGTTCTTTTACCGACAGACATTCTTCCTACGCTGCTTGTCGCAATTTTTTTCTCAATTTGATTATACGCCTCATGTGAAAAATAAATCACGCATTTTCCACCCACGATATGCAAATTTAAACGTTTAATCAGACCTTCCTTTTTTGTCCCAACCTAAAAGAAACATCTCCGAAATAATATTCCAATGAAATTTGATGGAACAATTTTTTCAACTTGATGATAACATTTATAAAAATTAGAATGGTGGAATAACGGAATTGGTACTTGTATTTGCATTTCTGCTGTATCATTTGCGAGCGTTGTTTCAGCAGTTGGTAAACGCTGTTTCAGTACTGAAAATATTTTGCCGGTGCGAAACAGGTTGGCCCTAAAAACAAACAGGCTGAAATATTTGTTACGTTAGCGAAGCACAACGCGCATGCAGCTCACGAATTGTGGCATACGATAATAAATATAGATGCGTAGCGTTATATTCTAGCTCGCGGGACAAAAAAGCGCCAATGAATGCTCGGCTTTAGTCAAAAGCCACTCTTGTGAAACGCGACCACTGTGCTGCTCGGGATGCGCATTCGGTAGTCCAACAACGACGAACTCGTACAACTCAATGGCGAAAACCGAAATGTGATTGTGTTAATGAACAGTTCATTACTGATAAACGATGATTCGATCCGGTATTGTTGCGAAATTGCTACCGATGGTTCAAAATATGCTTCGTTTTTGCGCTCGTGTAACTAAAAAGTGAAAGAATAACAAATTGCAACTCCAACGAGTGAAATTAATTAAACAGGATGCAGTGTACGAAATAATCGTTTTTTGTTCTTAATTTGTTGTCACTTTTTAATGAGTAAACAATGACCTATTTTTCTGGTTGAACAATGTCTGACGAGAATGATGAGCGGATTGACAACAAGGTAGAACTCAAAACTTTATCTGGCAAAATTGTATGAAATTAATAGTCCAATCGTTAAATTAATTTCAAACAAGACTGATGGTACGAAACAAAATACATGTTTGTTCCTCGGCTTGATAACTTTGCAGATAACATCAAGTACTAACTCGAGTCGTGCCTCGGTCGGCGTGGCGCAGAGCTAATAATAAGCACTGTCAAAAGTATAGTCGAAATTACAGAAGACATATGAGTTCGTTAAGATTAATCTGACACTGACGACCTCCTGTAATTTGTTTTTCCTAACTTGTCCATCATGAAAGAGTATACGCGACTATAGACAGAATTTCCAACCTAACTCGTATTATCATACGTTGCAGTTTTCAAACTGTTGCTATATTTAATCTTCCGTTTTTTCTTTCAGACTGGAACTGACCTAAACAATACAGAAGATGCTTCACCGCCCGACCACAAATTCAGGTAAACAATGAAACATTTCTTTTAAATTTTTTTAATTTAAGATTTACTCTCTTGTCTTTTGATTTCTTAAGAACAGACAGATGGGGTTTTTAGGAAATTGAATTTTTCATTTTCATTTTTTCCGACGCCAGGATGATTTGCGGTTTAATACTTCATCGCACGAGAATCTTTTCCCTCTCAAGGCAGATTGTTGCCTCGGATCAAATGCCTTACGCATCGGCATAACTCGGAATACTAAATTTACTACAAAAAATGTGGTCGGAGTTGAGTGGCTGCCAAGTCATAAAACCGCGATTCGCACGTCTGTCTCTTTTACATGAAAATAGTACAAGAAAGAGGGTCACGCACCGCGATTCGTGAACGTATTGTGTGTGTTAGAATACTATTTCAGAATTGTTTAGACTGATCTTAAGCGAATTTTTATTCTATAGAGCGAAGTTTCTATAATACATATTTTGAGGTTATGATTATTTTATTTTGTTGAAATTGTAGTTATATTGCAGTAAAAGTAATTTTCAAGTTAGGAATCATTTTTTTCTGTATGATTTTCGAATTTATAATAGCGTACAAACGCTATTATAAGAACGACTATCTTCTTTAGCACCTGCGATTCTCACGAGAATAAAGTTCATGTTCGATTAATTGCTTTCCTTTAAATTCACTTTCACATTGCTCGATTACACCGCGAATTGTACTCTTCCAATCTATTGACTTTTCACAACCAACCATCAAAAGCGATTCGAGATAAACCGACAATAGTTTCTTCAATTATAAAACCTCGATCTTGACTTAACAAAAGTCAACAATTTTCGTTCCTTTTTCAACTCAAGCTGATATTGAACCTACCCTTTAAATACCAAACAAAAATTTTTTCAAAAATAAAATAACATTGAACTAAAAAATATTCTATCGTTTCAGATCGAACATAAAAATTATTCAGATCTTTCCTTTAAACGGAGTAATTTAAAAATGTATCGTTCCACTTTCGTGTGAAACGATTAATCCAGATCGGTGTGTTTGATTTTTGATTGGCATTTTACAAACTTTCTTAATTGACTTTCTCCGAGTCTTGTATTGTTTGTCGACTAATTAATGTCGCGCGCAGATATTGTTATGATTGCGTTGAACAGCAAAACAACGGCATATAATTGGACCCGTCAATATTACTAAACTATCAAGTGTGACGTTTAATTGGCATTATCATTAATATCGCACACGTTTCGTAGCGACTGCAAAACTAACAGCGTTTGTCAAGGCTCAAAACTCCTGCTATCAGTTTATTTTTTACTTTCCAAAAAAAAATCAATTATAATTAGAAAAAGATTGAAGCACCACTCGTAATCTCTCATTCCAGTCCCTTACTTTTGAGCGCTTTTTTATCTTTCCTCGCTTGCAGCAACCTTTAACAAAGTCAATTCAGCCTCGATATAATACCCTCGATCTTACACCTTCGTTTTGCCTCGAGTCATACAACGACTTCGAATCTGATCTGCTTGAATTGAAAGAAAATACAGCTGCGTTATTTTAGCTGGTAACTTCTGTATTTCTATCTATTATTCAATGCGCCATTTCAGTGTGCAAAAAAAATATATACAAATTCGACTTGCAACCAATTTTAGTTTTGATTCGAGACAAGCAACGCGTTACTTTTGTAATTTTTTTTTTTTGAAAAATATTCCCTTTACGTATACTTTCTAACGTGAAATACTTTCTTTTTTGTTGTACTAGTAATCTAATGTTTTTACTTAAGATACCATTTCTATCGAATTAAATTCGATACGAAAACGCGAGGGAAATGATATTTTTGAATCATTAAACTAAAAGCTACAATTTCTCGACGAGTAAAAAAAGTAAGGAAACAACGAAAGCCGCAGTGCAAAGCTTTCCAAGATAAACACAAGCTTTGTAAGACTCGTGGGACCGGTTAATTTAAGCCGTTCACGACTTTCTTAATAACTGCGACGTAAAAAGGAAAAAAGTTGCCGGCTGAAATTAAAAAGTTAAAAAATACAGGTGTTACTTTTCTTTTCCTTCCTTTGTCAATAATTTGAAAACAAAAACAAGATTCGTCAGAGGCGTTTGTAAATTCGCATGTCATTTCTAAATCTAATTTTTTTACCCGAAAAAAAAATGATAATTTGTGACTTTAAACGGGGCATAAAAATATCATTGCATATGTAAGCTTTACGCTTCAAATCCGTATGTTGTATTTATCATTTAACCATGGGGAGCAAATCCGACGAGTCCCACAAGTCGTATGCACTTTTTACGGCGCTTTTCTTTGTCGCGAAAACTTTGCAAATAAACTTGCCGCGAGTGAACAGCGAAGCCAGCTCACCCGGTGACGACGTCGCAGTATCGTCTCTGTATAAAGTATGGATTATTCCAGATATTTGCATTTGAAAAATAACCTGACAACTTTCTTGCGAAACGATCCACGTCGTCGTCTGATAACTTTTACTTTGAGCTTAGTCAGCAGACACTTATTCTAAGCTCAGTTTATATTTTGTCCTGAATAATTTCGTGCCCTTTTGTTCAGAAACACTCGACTAATCGAACTGTCACTTTTTTGGAAAGCATAAAAGTTTGTTGTTGTTACGAACAAAAATTAAACAAATTTTTTTGACTTATCCCCCATGACAGGCAATCAAACTAAAGCGAAATCACAACTTAGGTTTTTAAACAATTGATGAACAGGTTATAAACAGTTTATAATTTTTTTTCTAAAAGCAACAGAAAACAATGGCAAACATTGGATAAAACTAATTTAACTTTCTCTTATAACGGAACGTTTGAAGGTGTGATGTGGTCAGTTTTTTTTGTTGAAAATGTCAGGAATGGTTTGAATCCGCGCGTATCATCATCATCCATATTGTAATTATAGAATAATACTATTATTACCGCAAGATACGCTTTATCGCGTGAACATTCGCTGCAGATAAACGGGCGAAATTAATTTCACAAAATCCATACCACGCTTTGTCAATAATGGCTGTCAATGAGCACACTGACAATAATTGTTATTACTTGAGACAAGCGCAACTATCGCTGATGGAATCGCATTATGATAGCTCACGATCATTTTCATTACGACGCATCACGAGCCTTGCGTGCGAATGTTTTGCATGCTCACGTTTATGAGCCCGATTTTTTTTTTATAACTTTGGCTTTATCTACATCGCGATAATTGAATGTAAAAAAAGCGTTGCTGATTATCACCTCAGAAGTTTAATTAAAAAAATTCAAAAGCTGATTAAATCTCACTTTAATTTCCCGGCAATTAATCAACAACTTAATTGAAAAATTTGTCATTGTTATACGCTCCGTGTTGGGAATTGTTTTTTTACGTTTGTTCTGTAAATTCTACACGAACAATTCTCATAAACAGACAACAAAATTTACAATGATTCTTCAGAGTGCCATATTTTTGAAAGAACAAATCGATTTCGCAATTCTCTGCTCAGTCGAAAAATTCGCGTTCCAGAAAAATAGACATTTCGACTGGGACTGTCATTATTAATTCGTACATCCTGTTGATATTTTTAGCTGTGTCACATTTAACCAGCGTTCCTATTGAGAAGACAAAATAATCTCAGTCTTGAAAAAATCATTTTGTTTTTTTTTTTAGTTCTTATTTAGAAACGTACGTGTTTTAAAGATGCAGTAGGTGCCGCTTTTTGCATGAAATACATTTTTTTTGATTATTCAAAGCGAACAAAGAAGTGTTGTTCGGAAAAATTCGAACCTTTATTTGAACTTGCTAAACAACACTGAGCAAACAAAAATATTTGCAAAGAGTGTAAAAAAAGTAACAGCTGCAGGTGCAAGCGGGTGATAAATTTAGAGACACTTTTTTTTTCATTCAACAATCAGCGAAAATATCGAAGCCGAGCAACGTATCGATCGTTTTCCCTTCACGAGCACATTTTAACGACCTATTTATAATTTTGGTCTATACATTACTCTAATGATTTTCGCCCAAATTTAATAGAAAAAATTCATTGTAAATTGAAATCCGGTCATTAACATTGATTTTCAATTGTTCCTTCCGTTAATTTTTTCGTATAAATGAACACTCAATTTTAACTTTTTCGAAATAAGTGAATGACTAAAATTAATATAAGTGAGCTAAAATAAAATATCAGATAATGAATCTATAGTTACCAAATTATCACATGTAAGCGAAAAGAATGAAAGTAATTTTTTCCTGCACAAATTAAAAGTACGAGAAGACTTGTTCCGGAAATTAACACACCTTTAAGTGATTTTCATACGGAGATTCCTGTGCTTTAAATATGTCTTGCATATCTAATTCTCTCATGCCTGATATCACTGAAAAATATATTACACGAGCGAAGCGTCTGCGAGGACGCTTCGTTGAACTTGTTCGTTCGCTGTGCAAGGGCTCTAAGGTGTTTTTGAATTTCGCAGTTTATCGTTCGCAGTGAGTTTTACAAAAATCTGTTTGGCAAGCAATTTACCCTAATGATACCTAAGCTAGTGACAGCCAATAACAAACTTTTCCTTTCCATTCTGATAGCAACACTTAATAAATTGTTTTTCTTAATAAATTGTTTTTCATTTTTTAAACGATTTTAATTATTTAGGTGTTTGAATTTGATAAACAACCTTACAACTAGGCATTTACGAATAAGGTATGCGAGTAATGGCACGTTAAAATCCGCAGAGTTACTGCAATTCGTCCAACAGTTGAGACTGCTCAAATTAGATCGCTTTAATTCGAAGCGGAACAAGAAACAGTTTATTATGTCAAACTGGGTTGATGATAAAGCCGGATGTGATGGCGAATACAATAATTTGGCCAAGATACACAGTAGTATCGTAAAACGCGGGGCAGTAAAACTTTTTAACAACTGGCTGAAGCGTAAACGACGTGCAAAGAAACAGAGCATAACTACCGAAAAAAAAAAGTTATTAAGAAGGAGTTAATTTTATTAAGACTTTTCGTGAAATTTATCACGGCGTAAAACGCGCTTATGTCGCGTTACACTTAAGACGTTTTGTCGTGCGTTTCGATTATTATTTTCCATTTCTTCGTAATTATCTCGCAGAGGGTTTAAAATTTATTCGCACTCTTGAACTGCGAAATTGTCACTCAATCAAAATTAAAATAAAACCTTAGAACTCGATTTGTTTAAATTTTTGAGTCGATATTTCGAAATTCTTGGAAGATTTTTTTGCAAAAAAGAATAAAAAATTGGTGGTTTAGAAGAAAATGTATGAATCTCAACTCCGTCTGCAGTTCTATATATCACTTTGTATCTAATAGAATGGCAAAGAATTCTCACTCACAACTACACACATCCTTTTCGAGAATAAATGGCAAGCTTCTTTGAACAATAAATCTTTTGATCTAATATATATAAACGTGAAGTTGAAGAGAGTTCTTAATTGCGTGAACGATATTTGTCTTCGGGTTATGTGTCCGAGCTGCGCTTTATAAAACGGTCGAAAATATCTCTTGATAGCGTTCGATAACTGTCTATCAAGAATGATAGCAAATTTTTTGATTAATTTCTTTATGTCTAAACTAAAATAACTTTCTCAGTTCATTCCAGTAATGCATAAAGAAATTGAACGTTGCTATTTATTTTTTCGTTTTTTAAGTAATTCAATTGACCAATTTTCTTTAAATTATTTCATAACCAATTAAAAAACTATGAATATCCTTTTTTTAAATTAGTAACAGTGAAATATTCAAATCGACCGTTCATGTTACGAAGAAATTAAGTGCGACACTTAGCCTTCTTCGGCCATAACAGTGCTAAGAAAAGCCATCAGAGTTGTGGTGAGGAAGAGTAAAAAGCTCTCTAGTCGAAGGAACGACCGGAAGAAATACGAGACGTGTGAGGAAAGATGATAGCAAATAAAAAACGGAAATGGCAAAGTCAGAGGGAGTGCGATTTTTATTTGCTCGGGACATGTTTTCGTGTTGTTGCGTTGTTTTCTGGTTGCGGGGCCATTGAGAAACGCGCACGTTTCAGTTACGCTACTGGGCGTCGGGCCGCCATTAACATTTTTACGAGATCACGTAGCGCTCGCGTCGCTACGCGATTCGCTAACGATCCCCAAGATTAATAGACAACGACCAGTCACAAGTTTAATGTGCAGATAATGTGTTAATGATGGGGTATTTACCGTAATGTATACCCGGGTAAGTCGCGCCACTACTGATAATCATTACGAGATTTATCACCCGACGGTTTCTTACTCCACTATCGTCGGACAGACATTTACGTATTTTATCAAGGTCAAATTTCCGCTCAGATAAATGAGCTTCGATTTCGACCAACCACGGTAATTAACACGTAGCTTACCGAGCTTGAAAATTTAAATTTTATTCCGCCCTGAAACTGATTTTTGAATTCGCTCGGCCGGAAAATTGCGTTGCGCCAAAATGACTAATTAGAGGAACAATTAATAACACAATTGACTGCCAATTTGAGTTACCCGTCACGTTTTCGTGGCTCCAACAATGCGCCGAATTTATGCGAATTGCGAAAAACGAGTTGATTGTTTTAAACACGCGATGTTTCCTTGAATTTTGATTTTTTTCAGATGAAAAATTCGTTCCTTGCGTTATAAATGTATGCATTCGTTGCAATGGTTTTGAATTTCAGTGACAAATCCGATGTAGTTAAGCTTGAATTAGGAAGTCATCAAAAACAGATAAGCGTACATAGGTATACAACCGTCGAGGCTAAACTCAATGTCATTAAGATCTAATCAAGTTCGTGTAACTTATTTACTTTCAAACAAAAGTAAAACTACAGCGATTATACCGTTTAATTTTGTATTATTAGTTTTGCATAAGAAAGAGTTTACTTAGTGTTATTGTTGCGATCAAAAGAACATTCGTTTCTCCACAGATTATCTTGTTTCTCGTAATTACTGCATCTTGTTGTTTTACATTCGATCATCTTGAATAGTAAACTTCATTTTTTGAACTACGCGAATTTGAATATCCTTAGTCTATGTTTAGTTACGTTTAATTGTAACGTCAACTCGGCACTATGGGATGATAACACTTTCACCTGTGTCACTTGTCAGCACTCAATCACAGGGAAATCGCACATATCTGTATAAACACACTACCTGCATATGAAGGTGTGCTTGTTTGTACATGTAGGTAAACGTTTAGACACCGAAGGTGCTCTGCAATGAACCGCAACGCTTCAAGTGATTCATCAAATCCACAACTGACAAGATGTTTCAAACATTAGCAATTGGATGACAAGAGATGACAAGTTGATTCAATTATGCCGTCAATTTAATTAGCTATTATCTGTCACAGAGCAATGCTAATCATTGTTTCAACCACATTGAATTCACATTATCGATGATGGCGAGTCTAAAAGCCACTTGTAAATCGAGTATCAAGCGACAAGTATTTCCCGTTGGAATTTTGCATTTATAATACTTTTGCTGAATTTTATTTGACAGCTTTTAATAAAACAAAATATAAGCAGGAGAGTAAAAGTTTGATGAAACAAAAATCAATTTTATGCTGGCTAAAACGAAATTAACTTTCGTTGAACTAGAACAAAGTTAATTCTGGTCCGCAAAAAGGTCAAGCTTCATTGAAGATTGAATTTTTTAAAGGCAAATCCATCAGTGATTTTTATATCTCGAACCGTCAGCAGCCCATCTTCGCCACTTAAAATGTTTATAAAGCAAACAAGCGCGGGATCTCTGCCAGGGATTTTTCTCGAGCAAAGGTCTCGTCTTTTGTAAATAATTGCCAAGCAGAGTTCATGCAATAAAAAATGGCTGCGTCGCATCCGAAAACACGGGACTGCTCTATCGGTCCAGATAAAGCACGAAAAATGTCAAGCGATGGTATCAATATCCGAGTAAAAGTTCGAAATATCGGAACATGTATTTCTTATTTCAGTAGACAGTTGTTGAGTAAGATGACAGTAGCGAAGCTTTCGCAGGTGTTGGCCCATCTTCTCCATCGAGAAATAAAGTTAGCAGCGATATGCTGATAGGTGAGGGGGTGAGGCGGGGAGGGCGCGTGAGAAAGGCATGTACCGCAGGTGCGCGTCTGGACCAGCAACTACGTCGAGTAACTTTTCAACTAAATAAACTACAGTTTGAAACCTTTAGCCATACCGCTGGGACCTTGTTAATAATCCACACGCCGAGACTGGTCACCGGACTGCGTTACGGGAATTCCGTGGAAAAAAGGCGTTCCGTATCGCTACTCTGTGACATAAATTTGTAAATAGCCCACGACAACTTTTCGAGACAAATCTTGTTGTAAGATTGATCGCAAAGGGCTTATCGGTTTTTCCAATTGCCGAAAGGAATTATGTCATTTGGCACAAACCCCTAAAGAGGATTCGCTTATTTTTCAAAGCTAAATTCTTTGGTTTGGAAATTTCGTTTTTGTTCTCGCTTTGAAATATTCGACGCGATTTTGTTTTCGACAAGAAAAGTTCGCAAACATAATGGCGAGATTTTTGTACGATAAACAAAGTCTCGCGCGTTTAACGTAACAGCTGTCCGGCCATGATCAAGGAAGCAACAATGCGGATAGCCTCTTTTAAGGTGCATTTTTATTAAATAAAATACCAGAGGCCCTTGGTCTTGTTGCGCGCTTTTTTCAGCCCGTTAGCCTTGCGGTACCAGACAAACAGCCATGGTAAATTCGGATGCACTGACGTTCACTCACAGAGGTATAACAAAGGCAAAATCCTACGGACTCTTTCACTTTGCCCGTGTTTACACAGAAAAGAACGAGACGGTTCGACATGGCGAACAAATAATTCCACTTGTCGCTAATACTTCCTTTTGAATTTAACCTGTCTAATACCAATTTTTCCGTTTGATTGAAACGGGTTCTCGTTTTCGTTCAGATTGAAGCAATTTATTTTCAATTTTGTGTTGCAGTTTTTTTTCCATGTGAACACAAGATTCGCAGTTGTGGACAAAAAATTGCACCTATTGTGTTGGAAGTAAAATAATCAGAATAGTAGAGTGAATGTTTAGATTATGGTAGTTTTTTCGTTATCTTACCTTACTTCCTTCTCGGTGACAGCGTGTGAAGAAGAAGAAAGAAAAGTTGGAGGAAAAGTTTTTGGCGTCAAGAATATTAGATCCCGAGTAAAAAAGGAAGGGGTCGGGTCACGAAAATTGAAACGTCGTATCGGTCGCAGTGGAATCCTTTATTCCGACAAATCGAGTGTTTTGTCGCACTGAGAATGGATCTTGCAACATCTCAATTTACCGACGTCTCAACCATCAGAGTGCTTTATCCCCGTTCATTCATTAAAAGAATAAAATAAATATTTTAAACAACCAGAAGAAAGTTGAAAAAAATTGCTCTAAACTATTTTCAGCTTCGTTGCATAAATGATTCTGTATTGAGTTCTGTTTTTTTTATATTCTAAAAAGGCCAGCGGAAACGGTCGGGCTTTTTATTGAGCTGTACTACTTGCACAAAAATATCCTTTCGTCGTGGTTGCGAGTAGAATAGCAGAAATGATTTTTTCACGTTAGTCTCGGTCTGATAGAGAGGAGATAACGCGTCCCTCTAATGACATTCATAGGACCTGAACTTTTTCATTTATAAAACTTCTTTTGAGGTTGAGAGCACCATTCGGGAATAAAAACAAGGTTTCGCACTAAGGACTTTGGCAGGGCGAGCTTTTTGGCGGAACATGTGAAAGCGTCGTCATACCTGTACGTTACGGTATCTCAAGATGTCGGAGCGGTAATGGAATAACTGCGGAGTCAGAAGTTGGAAGGAGAAACGAGATAAAGTACAGAGACAACAGGATGGCGTTGGTGACAAACAAAGTTTAGTTTGAGTCCCGCTTGGAACCAAACTACGTTCATTGCTTGGAGTTAACCCGCTACGTCGGTTTTACTCTCGACACCATTAAGTTTCACGATTCGCTTCATTCCGCTGCGACACTCTTCCATGATACATGCACCAGCCATGTCACAATTCACTTCCCACGCCAAGCATTTTAATACAACCATGTTGCTCAGATTTATCCCTCGATCGCTTCGCCATTTGTTTCAATCTTCCACCCCCCCCCCCTTGAACTTTATCATTCCCGATTGATTGATCAACTTCCATGAATGTCTAATAGCGAGAGATTTAAAATTGCGAAATCAAAGAGCGTGAAAAACTTGTCCGAAAATTTAATCAGAGTTAAGAGGAATTTTAAAATGACTTAAAAATTCGCAGGAGAAAAAGGTGATAGTAGGATACTGGGCGAGTTGCTCGCTCTGCGACTTATCTCTTTAGTGGTTACCAATCTGTCTGCAACGCGTGACTTCTGAATTAACGCATTACGGAAGTTGTGCTCCAGCTAACCGAACCTAAAAGCCTGACCTGGTACGAACCGGCTCACACGCTTTCTGAATGTCGAAATTCCGGCACCGTGACGCTCACAACGTACTAATCTCTCGGCGCCTTAAATGCACGTTGATCGCGATTCCAGATATGCCACCGCTGACCAAACTCAATAGATTCGATCTCAACGAGGTCCCATTTTTTCTTATCGACTGGGATATAAAAAAAAATTCTAAAACGAATCCCAAAACTCGTTTTCCCATTCCCTTACAACGTCAATAAAATGCCAACGCGTTGATTCGATTAATCTGTGTTTATTATATTCGCATTTATTGTTGAATTCGGTGTTTTCAATCTCGTTTCATTAGCAAGGCATTTTGGGCGCGAAAAAAAATTGATCAGCATTACTCATCGACGAACGAATTACGAAACATTGAAGCGGATCGATTAACTGTCACGAGGACTATTTTTTCGTCGCATGTGGCGTAGTTTTGTAATAGAAAAAAAAATATTTAGGTTATTTTTTATGGGCGCCGTCATTTTTCACTTGTAATAAAAAGAGAACTATTTGGTGCATCCGGAATCCCCATGGCACATGTTGTGATATCAAGTTGGCGAACACGTTTGTTTCATTGGTGCAAAAAAAAATGATTAATTCGCGTCGTGGACGAAGCTGTCTGATACAGAAGTGGCTCTTGGGATCGCCCGAACCGACAAGTGTTAGAGCTCGATCGATCTGTGGATCGGCGGGTCCCGGTGGCCGAAACAGAAGAAGAAACGACGTAGCGAGGAGATCCGGAGTTGTTCACATTCATGGTGCAGTTACGATCCGAGTTAGAGACGGTCAGTCCGCAACTCAGCGTGGAATCACATTACTGTCGCCCCTCGACACGTTATCTTACAGTACCGCTGAATTGTACTCGCAGAGCACATCGAGCTGCACCTCGTAAACCGAACGTTAATCCGTTTAGACTAACTTGGAGATGCAAGTGTAAGCTCATACGAGATTAATGAAATATGCACGTGCGACTGCCGACTATTTCTCTCGCCTGCGTCCAAACACGCTCGTCCTTTTGTTCCGCACACTCGACTATATTATTTTCGTCGTCTTCGACTCTGCCTGCTTATGAACTTTGTTAGTTCAACATTCGCTGTCTGCTAATTAAATGAGAATATAGAGGATTAGCCTCGTTCAAATAAATAATTAGCTGGATAAAACAACTTATAAATACCCTCCGCGAGGCAAACCATTGTTTTCAAATCAGTTTCAAAACAACGTTTTCAAAGAAATTAATACATATATACTCTGCACATGTACAATACTATAAAGTCCATTTAAACTAGCATAAAAATTATATTCAAATTCATAGCTTGTTCGGAAAATGAAAATATGAAAGTATTCTATTTCGTTAATGTAAAAATGTTACATCGTAAGAATTTTACTTGCCATAAGGTATAAAACTTTGATACGGTCGATATACTTTGAAATTTCAATAAGTGAGCATCGTCACGTGTAAGAACATAGCTCTCACCGACATGCGAGTGAAATGGCATAAATAACACCTCCAATCTCGTGCAATTGAATGCAAAGTACACTCATGGCAATGCAAATGGGCCTTGGAATATCACTTGAATGAATCACTGGCAGAATGAGTGCTCAATAATTAACAGCGTTGCCATTGTTATTGCAACGAACCGACGAATTAGTCTTGTACTACATCTGTAAATGTTGTGACAGTGACACGTTTTTTCGCTGCGCATTGAAACAAAAAATCATTGAATTGTTATTCGATAAAAAACCTCACCTTTTCAGTCATCCCTTTGACGTGTCTGTTACACTCAATAAAGCAATTATTGAAAGTCAAAAAGAAGGGCTGCATGTAAATGGAGAGCAAAAATCCGTTCGTTTTTTAACGAGACCGATGGATCGATCAATTTGCATTTTACAATCTGACCAAAAGATGTTAGGATTTTTTTCCCCCGCATTTATTGTAACTTAAAAAAATTGATCTACTCATCCCAGTTGAAATTGTTCACGAAAGTTCGTCGACTGACGAGAAAGTCGGGTCGATTTTCGGGATTTTAATTAGAAACGCATTCTATTTTCATAATCAAGCGAGCTCTCATACTCGACCGCAGCTTTGCGAATGAAAAAAATGTTGGAGTAATTTTCATTTTTTGAGGCGAGTTTAGAAAGGCCACTCCGACTTGGTTGATTGGACTCTTATTCTTTGATCTTCCTGTCGATGTCGGGACTGCGCGGTCCAGCTCCCCTCCCGCTAACCCATCCCCGGTTTCCGATTTACCAGCGTGGCAAAAGTCCTGTTAGAAGCCAAAGTGCCACGTCTAGAGTCTATGAGAGTTGAATTTATAACGAGCCTTGGGCGAATTTATGAGTGCGAGCGAGCAGACGGTCGAATGTAGACTTTAATCCGGCAGCGGCGTGCTGAGCTATCGACAGTGGGATTTATTTGGTCACCGCCGGAATCCAATGCGCGACGTTTACGGAGATTGAAAGAATCGCATTTGTCCGAACAGGATATCCAAGATTCATACGGCAAAAAATTCACCTCTAACATGTTACCCAAACTCAAAACTTCGATTCGACATTTTTTGTCACGAATTTCATATTCACCGACAAGGTTTAAAAGCTAATCTTGTTGATTTTTATTCAGTGAGAGAAATGTGTTTTCAATCAGAAAGATTTTTTTTATTTTTTCATTTTTGAGAAGAGAAGTCTGATCTAGCAAACAAGTTTTTAAACAATTAAGATTCATTTTTTATATTCACGTATGTGACTAAGAAAGGACTAAAATTTCAAATGTAGTCTTCCATATTTTGTTTGTCTTATTATAATTCTGTACGAGCTCGCTCTAGAATAGCGAATTGTAGATTTTTTCAAAAGTTAATTAAGAGCTTGAATTATAAATAACCGATGAGTCGTAACTGGCGAATCGTAACTGACATAACAGTTGGCAATGCCAGAAACAAAATAGGAAATTGATCGTCACCGTCTTTGTTTCAACGACCCCATTACAAAACCGTCAGCGTTTGCAGACGCCGATCAGATGAATAAAATAGCGAGTGTTAACGAGTACGAAGTCCCTCTTGCAAGTTGGCTAATGGAATCGCGTTCGCTTGCGAAGGAAATATTTAAGTGCTCGGTAGCAACGAGTCAGAAATTATGATCACGCATAATTAAGCGTTATTTCTTTAATTTCCAATCAGTATTGAAAACGAATATTCAAGCGTCAGCGACGGCGGAAGGTAAATGCCCTTGTATCAATAAACCTTAGTATGGACATTGCGAAATTTGATACCTCTTCGGTATGCATTTTCGCGTCATATTTTACTTGCACCTATCTTTGGCACAGGCATTTTAACATGCTGCCACAGAAATCCGGCATCTGAGTTATTGAATAGTTTGCGTCAACGTTATGTACTGAAACGCGATATGAAAAATACAGAGCAAAAACATCTGCTTCTTATATTTTTCGACCTTTTTTTCTCTCCCAATAGGCATCTTTTCAGCGCGAGAAACCCATCGCCGAATAATTCACGGAAGCACCGCTCGCAGATTTCCTTGCGTTTTTTTGTATTCGCGTTTCTTTATTTCTGATTTGATTTTCCGGGACATAAATATATTAAACGGATCGGATGATAGATCTTTGTTGCCATTATGATTGAATGGACCACAATCAGAGTTTGCACGTATTCTAATCTGCGTGGCGTTTGGCACTGCAAATCATACGAATTTAACGAGATTTTAAGCGGCTGTGAAACCGTAATCGGCTACGTATAGAATTACACACCAAATGAGAATGTCGAATCACACGTGGCATTGGCGTGAATGTTATCGATTACACATGACTGCGTAAACAGCTAATTCGCGTCGCGCAACGCCGATCCCTACACACCAAACATATTCATTTCGTGAATTATCGTCGGCTTCACTGAATCGCGTCTAAATCATGCCAAATCCTCATTCTGCGACAATTCAATTGACAGTCAAACTGGAAAATAGTTTCAACGATACCAAACACAAAACAGAAGATGATATAAATTAAAAACTATATTTTTTTTGCTGACGAATTTCAAAAAAAATGAAACATATGTTTGTATTTTTTTAGGAATTCGAAAAAAAAATGTTTCATCTGAAGTGATTGAATTGAAATACCGCGTAAAATCCCTCTTTCCGGTATTACTTTATTTTTTAGGATTATCCGTCATGATAAATCAAGCATGGACGGTTCGTTTCTTTCTCTCTCGTGACATTTTAACCGCGAGTGCATCGTTTAATAATGTATCAGCCTGAAAGAATAAATCCAAAACCAGAATTGAAAAATGATATCACAATTCAAGAAGTTCGCTTTATGAAGTTTTACCTTTCATGTTAAAATCCACATTTCACGAAACAATTTCATCAACTTCATAATCTGCTAAAGCTTTTTAATTTCTCCGAACGCATTTGCTATAAATGCTGACAGATGACAAATCACAGTATAATAAATTGACAACAGCAACACTCAAAACGAACAAATTGTTCCCCAACATTCAAAAATATTCCACCGTCCATTAGAACAAACAATACAATATCTCTAACACTTTTTCATCGGCGATAAACATCATTAGAAAAGTCTATTTGTTTTGCAGGCGAATGCAATTTAATTCAATTTTTTATCACGATGCCCGTAGGCAAGTTGGGGCAAAAAAGTCTTATTATATCATCGCGAATATGAAGCGCAAGTATTTGAGAGCACCTAACCACATTGCAAATATCAAAATTACTCTGCGGGCCGTGCGCCTCCGCTGGATGAGTTGAATTATCCGATCGATTCTGCGACACTCTTTGCCAACGACATCAGCGTTCATTTATTCAGACGAAGGTCAAGTCTCGGGCAGCATTTTTGTCGTCCGACAAATTTGGTGAATGGAAAAACTGCAGATGTAAACGAGTCGAGTTCGAGCTTGATTACGGTTGCTGAGAACCCAGGCGCTTCGGTACGACAAACCCGGCTGCGTGATTCGCATAGCGATGGCAGCAAGTGGCACTAATCTGTCGGCCCGTGTGCATCTGTGCATCACCTTGTTTCCATCGGCGGCAATCGAACCCCAAGCTCCTAAAATATTTAGTGCCCCAGACTTTGATCGCTGCGGTTTGCTTGAGATGTACACGAACGCGCTTCCTTACGCTCGAAAAAACACATACCTCAGCTTTGTACACACACTCGGTCTACCTTTCTCCTTCTTCTTTTTTTCTCTCGTCTGACATTTAACCGGCGAGAGCTTGTTTTTTGCACCCTGTGTACGTACGCCAGTTTTATTTACAGACGTAGAAAAAAATGCAAATTCGACCCGAGGGCGAACGTTGAAAAAAAAACGAACCAGAGATCTAACATCTGTTTTAGTTTTAAATTATATGAATGTGCATTTCAGTTTTTCGTTAACTTTTGTTGCGATTTATTATGCATTCAAAAATGCACGATGGTCGAAAATGGACTCCGATCAATATACACCCTGGGAGAAAACGACCTTTGACAAAAAAAAAAGTACTGTGTATGGTGTGTCATAAAATCGTGCTTTTTACCACAAGAAAAAGTATCGTAATGTATATACATCACGTTCTTTGCGCAGTAACTGGATCTTTGCGTGCTAAATTTTATGAGCAGGGTTTCGGACAAAAGTGTGTTTGTAAGTTTATAGATTTGCCAAATTAGCAGTTAAAAACAAGCTGTATTTGATTAACTAAGCGTTGCGGTTAAGAGTTTTTTTCTAGCGATTTTTAATGACCATTTCAGATTTGCTACAAAATGAAAGAATAATAATTAGATTGTTAAAGCAAGAGGTTTTTAGATTAGGCTTCAGATTTGGAGGTTTCAGATTAGACTAAAAATTGGCGGAATCGAAATAATCGACGATCGTTTTTAGTTGACTATATTCGAAAGCAAAACCACCGGATGGAAATGTTTCAATAGCAGCCGGTTATGGGGACATTAATCAATAAGACGAAAATTGTAGCAGGAATCGGAGAGCAGCAAGTGCGAAAGATTTACGGCGAGTTTAAAAAAGAGGAATGGCCGGGTCCGGCTAATCGATCTTTGAAAAATTCTAATTGCAGCCGGAGACAATTGGCGAGGACTTGTCGGCTGGCGATGCGAACAAACAAAATTTAGTTATTAGTTTGCCCTCCCTCTTGCAATTAATCCGCTTTAGCGTTGATTGTACGCAGATTTAAATAAATTCATGTCTGATTCTAAATAAATGTTGACGCAAAATTCATGGCTAAGTGCAACGCAAGTCGCTGGCCGGACTTGCGACGAACTAAATTAATGAATTCATTTATTAATATTTATGAGTCCTCCAAGAGGTTAAACCTCATTTCATGCCATTTGGAAAAACTTCCCAAACTCACTCGTAATTATTCTTCCTAATTATGTTACGCCGTGAGATCTCGTCTGATGGAAAAATCATTTCAACGTTTTTATACCGCCCTCTGTCATGTCCTGGAATATCCGAGTCAATTATTTAAATAACTTTTTCCAATCGTCAAAAAAGCAATGCAGTTTTGGGTTAATGAATTCAATTAGCATCCAAAACTCAGAAAGAAAATCCATCAACTTCAATATTCTGTGAAAAACCTGAACAAATAAAGAGAAAAATACAATTTCGAGACAATTTTTATTTGACTGCCGTTCGTGGCGATTCTTTTATTATCTAGCATTTTCGTTGGTTTGAACAAAAGCAAGATCCCTTTGCCTAGCCCTTCGGCACTTTAATTGGACCACTCGGGCTTTCGTTAGCAACATTATACACGAAATTTCTATTTACCAGAATTATGCACTCATATAACTGTTAGGACGGAGGGTCATATTTTATACCTACTCCAGCAACACTTTGTGCTGAAAGAAAAATATTGTATAACTGTGTGTATGCACGGTCGCGCTCCAGTCGTATTTCTGCATAATTTGAATAAAAATGTAACGGTGTGGTATTCGCAGAGAATATTGTACTTTTCAAGCGGCTTTAATGATGAATCAGACTGGCTTCATAATGGTTAATTCGAAAAAATTGATGATGTCTTGAACGATCTCATAAACTCAAAGATTGTGCGCTATGAAAAAGTTGCAAATCAACATTTTCACGCAGATAACAACTTTTCATACGAACACCATTTTTTTTTATATTTTCGCTTTTTCGTTATTGCAAAAAAATCGCAAATTGAAATCCGTCACATAAAAATTTTTCATCGTGAAAAACTTTTTAGTTTTTTTTTGTGATTATTTTTATTTGGATTTTGAACTCTAGCTTTCAATAGTCGGAAGAAGTGAGACATAATTAACGAACTGTAAAATCAATTCAAGTCGAATAATCAAACAATGTCAATAAGATTGTTTATTCATTAAAAGGGAATACTCGCTATATAAGATCGCATACACTGGGTCGAATTGAGCTTCAACTGTAAGATGATTAATGCTTATTGTTTCAGGACATCGCGCGGACAAACAAATTGGTTAGACGATCCTGGAAATTCAAGTACTCTTAGACAAAGTAGTATACGTCAATCTCCTCGGCCGATCTCCGATGGAACGAGTCCCGCGGAGAGAGAAAATTTATCTCCTTGCAATGGATTAAAGTTCGGCGTTTACGGCTGGAGAAAGCGTTGTCTGTACTCGTTGGTGTTAGTGCTTATGATCATAGCAATACTTAATATTGCACTTACGCTCTGGCTATTGAAAGTCATGGAATTCAGTTTCGTAAGTACACCACAGTTTGGATTACTAAAATTCACGGCAGTTTACCCGCATTCACGCAAATTCACTTACATTTACCTACTTATAAATTAATTCAACAGAACAAAAAATCATTTGCAACGAAATAATCAGTCGTTGTAAACGAATCGAGTCACCGAAACAGGGAACAAAAAGAAAACCTGTAAGTCCAATTTACAAATTGATGACATTTTCGTGCAGATTAGATAGGACTCGAAATCACGTGTCTGATTTTCGTTTGTGCCAGTTGCGTGTAATGATTGAAACGACACGGGACACATAAACGATTGAAAAGGCTTGATTCGCCAGATAAGTGTTTTGATCCTATTTTATCCGGGCGCTCTCTGCGATTTTCTCTGCGGACGAGAAATCTAGTTCTCGTTATAGTTAGACGATTTGATAGTACTATATTATCGAATTTGTTCGGAATTGAGAGAAACGCAATTTCGCTCTACGAAACTCTCAATAGAGACTAAACCGGATGGAAATTGCGTATCAATCCGTAAGTAAAGAGCTCTCCAATTCTAGGCTTTCGAACTATCCTGTGGGAATGTCTTGACTCGGCTACATACTTTTATCTTTGTGTTCGCTGTCTTTCGGCGTTCAAAGCCACACTTCCCGCGGCGATCCAAGCACCTGCGGCAAACTTGCTCACAGTATCATTTCTGACTTTTACTCCCTCCTTCAACCCCTCGAGTTAGTAACGAATTATGTGATTCAATTAACGACAAGAATTTGTGGCGAAAAAATAACACACCAGGCTGATTCAATTTTTGACTTGTTCTCTGAAGCGACATTGCTGACGAGTTTTTTTTAAAGCACTTTTTTCGTGCATTGCAAAATTCATAGAAAATTGACAGTAATATTTAGACCATCGAATATTAAAGGAGCCTATATTCTTTCACGATGAGATATTGGAATTCTAATCTGGCTCATATATAAAAGCCTTTATTGACAATTCTACGGTACTGTGTGGAACTGCATTGATCCATACAATGCTTTTGTATTGGTCTAATGTATGCACTTCTCCAAGTCTATTGAAATCATAAAATTGTTATTTCATATTTCATCGCTCTGCTATTTGCCTTCAATAACTTATGCTATTTAATTAAAACGTCTGAATTGCCGATCGCTGCACAAACTTGATCAATAAATAGTTTTGCCTAATTAATCATTTCTTGTTGCTGCGTCAACGTTCGTTTAGTTGATGAATTCAAAGAAAATTGCAATCGAGTGTGATTTGCCAGCGGGTTCGATTTTTGCGAAATTTTGTTATTATTAATTCCAACCAAAGATACAACCAAGAGAGAGCGTAAAATTGATGTAGATGAAATTTAACGATTTCCCTGTGATTGCAAAATGTCTTATGTTTCTCGTAAAGCATATTCCTCTTTCACTGATACCGTATAACTTTGAGTATAATATCTCATGGAAGGCATATTGGCAGTAACGGCTTACATCTATGGCCCTATCAAGTAGATATTCGGGCTATCTATACCACAAGCAAGACTATAATCCACCTTCTATCCCCTCTCTGTCCATCATAGTTACCTCTCTTATCTTTATCTATCTTTGTCCGCGTTATCTATTTCGTGAGGGTAAACATCTGCGTTTCCTCATGTTAATAACCCTTTCATTTTAATTTCGCATAACTACGGGCGTTATATTTTACAGCCAAATAATGACGCGATTAGTTTGAACTCTCTACGACTCTGCACAAATGAACTCAAAAATTTTACTTACCTCACTTTACAATTATCTTACGAGATGTACAATTTTTGTTATGGAAAAAAAACAGCTTTTATTTAAGTCGAAAAAAGAGACAGAGCTTTCGTATAAATTACAAAGATAGTTACTATTTTTTCGCTCTAATTGGATTAATCTTGTCGTTTTTCTTTTATTTTTTGCGGATCGCGTTTTTGAATTATATGAATGTGAGGAATATCATAATTAAATGCTCGAGTACAATTAATGATTATATGAAAAGTCGCTGATGAGGTACTCGATGGTACGGGATAGGGAAGAATGGAGAAACGGAAATATTATTAGGAGAGTGTCGCGAAAAGGAGCGTGAGTTACTTTATGACGAAGGGGTTACATTAATGATGCCCTGAAGCAGCCGAGAATCTCGAGCCATTTATAAATTGCAGGATGTTGAAAAAAAGCAAATTTTTTTCACGGAAATCACGCAAAAGACAACCGTCGCAAAAAATTTTTTCTAACAAACCTATCAAGAAACTCTGTTCTGTTTATCTTTTCTTTCTCATTTCGTCCCACATTTTTCGTATCTCACGTTCATAACACCTTTTCCAAAGGAATAAAAAATTCGTTAATCAAAATCGTACCAAAATTTTGTAACGATTTTTTGCAGCCTTCTATCGAATTGAAGGTAATTTTGAATTTTGTCGAGTATTGAATGTGAGTACACGTAAATTAGCATGGACATAAAATGTTTACTTAAGGGAACGTAAAATAACTGCGTAAATAATTATCGCGGTTTTATTGTTGTTCCGTTGGATTAATGGGCGACGGTTAGGGGTTGACGGAATGACGTGGTTGTTAGGGCAGATATATAATATTGCGAAATTAGTAATGGATGTAATTTATAGACAAATTAAAAAGCCGGTATTTATAACAATAATAAAGTCGCGCGTGTGCCGTTGACGCTTTTACTATCAATTACGCTGCGAAATTCCTTGCAATTTTTCGCTCATGCGAGCATCCAATTCTCAGAGCTTTTTGGTGTTTCGATTTTTCGCTCTCAACTAATGGAGTTATTTTTACGCCCCGCGAGCAAAATAAATCTCTCGCGTGAAATAAGTTATTATTGAATTATTAAAACGCTAACTCGCGTTAGATTTATTGTCCCGCTAAAACGTAAGGCTAATATACCTTTTTTTGTAATTAACCACTCTTCTTTCAACTACACGGATTTTAACTTTACTGATGGGAAAGAAATCTAGAAATAAAAAAGCATTGCGATTTCAATTATTTTATTTCACTTTGCTTCTCAATAAAAAATAATTTTTTCCAATATTATAAGAATGTAAGGTTTAAAAAATATTTTTTTATTTCAGTTTAGGAACATTAAGTTTTCGGACGATTACATAACCATTACATTTATAAACCGTTTCCTTAACTTCTTTTCAGGGTTCAGACAATTTGGATTTGTAGTTCAAAAATTCTTTGACGCTCAAGATCTTTATCTCAAAATAAAAGATACGAGAAAATCTTTAGAATCTGGCCCTATTTTGAATTACTCTTAAGACCATTTAGTTGCTTCGTTTACATGAGAATATTTTAAGCTGATGCCGTGCCCTACTTTACGTGAAACTCATCTTACGCTTTACCTGTAGAATTGTGCATTTTTGTCTTTTATCAAGCCCTTACTTTTCTTTCAGTCCTACGCAACCCTGACAAGCGTTGTGTACCGCTAATTTAAAATGCTAATTATTTCAATGTTTTATTCAAAAACACTGTGCTCAGCTCAATCCTAATATTCAATAATTGTAAAAACCAGATATTGTAAATTAATAATTGATTGATTTCTTCTTCCACTTCCTTCTTTTGAATTTAATTAATTTCACTGCCCGTCGAATAATTATACAATCGATTCAATTTTATGCTTGAAACGAACGCGTTTGTTCGTTTTTTGTTTCCCTCTCATAAATATGTAATCATCACTTTCATGTACCCTGTAAAATGTAAAAAAAATTCTATAGATATAATAAAATTAATAAATTTAGGAATGATGTGAAAAATGAGAACATAAATTAGTAATTAATGAAATCGTTCTCACTGTATTCAGTGTAATTTAAGGATGAGTTGTGATTTAATTTTTATATTTGTTATATTTCAGGATGGTATTGGTTCATTAAAAGTTGTTCCCGGTGGTATAGAGCTGCGAGGTCAAGCAGCAATATTGGATGCCTTGATAGCTTCCAGTGTAAGGTCCAGAAGAGGGAGTAATCTAGTGCTAGAGTCTTGGGGAAATTTCACAGCCTCGGCGCGGTCACAGGATGGACGTGTACTTGCCAGATTTACATTAAGTATGTTCCTTATACAGTGCATATTTATGCTTGCTATAAATGTACAATAACAATCTCGCATGCAAGCGACGAAACTTCCGACTAAATTACTCCTAACAAAGTTTATTAAACAAATTTTCTACAACTTTTTGCGACCTATTTGTATTCATCCCTGCTATCACATCTCAACTCTCGTTAAACATGTTGAATATTTCATGCTGATTGGCTATTACTATTGTGTGAAATTTAATTTCTTACTGTATCAAATGTTCTGTTTAAATCTTTTACATATAAATTGTTTTACTTAGAAATTTGTATATGAATTTAGTTGAGACAAAATTTTTGAAGGTACACAATTGTTTCAGGTGAGGATAAAATGAGCTGTATGTCGAGAGACTTTCGAATAACGGATCCTCGAGGTGAACTGCTGTTTTCTGCAAACAAAGATCAAGTCGTTGTCGGAGCAGAAACGTTGAGGGTAACAGGTGTTGGTGGTGCTGTTTTTAAAGGAAGCGTACAAACGCCAATGGTCAGAGCAGAATCGGGTCGAGATCTCAGGTATACAATTATTTTTCTGTTCTACACCACTCAATTTTTTTTCAACAAAAAGTTATCAAAAACCTTAAGAACCTGAGAATGTCGAATTCTATTTCAATATATTGATAAATTTACTAATTCAATTTTAAAATTTTTGTTTTACTAGTTTTAGTTCGTGAACAAATATGTATAGTTTACTAGATTTAGAAAATTTAAAATGTCCTTTATAACCATTTATGAATATTCAACGTAAAACAGTTCAAAATAGTGTTACCTACTGGCGTTACAGTTATTGATAGTAGAGAACAATTCGCAGATGAATTTACGATTACAATAAAACTCGTGCTCGTGTGGAAAATCATATTCATAGGATTGGATTCGCGCCAGATATGAAATATACATTAGGACTGCCGTGCGACGTAACAGCGATATCTTTATAAGATAAAAAATCGATCGCATTGAGGAATCACGACTATTTCCTACTGTTTTTCTTTCTTCTAGCATATGCAACTCTAAAACTTGATTAGGCAGTGCATTTTTAATCAATTTAATTTTATATCTCCTAAAAATAAAACTACTTGAAAGTAAATGCAGACAGTTTTCTTTAATTTATGCACGGATTTATTATATCCAGAAATCCAAGAATGAATTAAAACTTGCATTACGGTTTGAAGCATAAGTTAACGAGTTGATTCGATTTAACTTTTAGAAAATTTTAAAGTTAGTATAATCATGTTGAACGTATTCAAAAATTAGATAAAATTCACTTGGTTAAACCCAGCTTGACTAATTATTCAATTCCAATTTACAATAATTGAAAGATCAAATAGGAAGTTCTGACTCTAATCGCAATATGATACTTTCACAAAATTAAAAAATGATCATCGAACAACTCCATTAAAACTAGTTTTCGATTCATTCAGAAATCGGATTATTTGAATTAGTTAAAATGTATCAGATTGAAATTAGCCTTTCTGTCTAAGTTAGGGGGATGTCCTAGTAAAAAAATCTGAATCCTACAAAAATCGTAGAAAAGGTCAAAAGTCAGATCCCTAAAAAAATGATTCGAAGTGGTTTATTAACGGATTTAATTGCATGAAAGAGGTTCTCTAGTATTAAACGGACTTTACCATGACGAAAATGATGTGTTTCAGATTGGAATCAGCGACGAGATCTCTGGAAGTGCGAGCGTCGCAGCGAATAGTGTTGGACTCGTTTGGGGGTGAAATCCACGCGTCCTGTTTGTCCGACCTGACGTTGCAAAGCGTTGAGGGAGCGATAACGCTGCACTCGAAATCAGTCTTCCTGAAAGGTCTAAAGGTTGCCTTGCCCGTGCAAGGTCACTTGTCAAGGGAGCAACCGCAGCAGTTCTCTGGCCGTGGCGGACACCAGAACCAGAGAGGGATCTACCAGCTTTGTGCCTGCGAAAACGGCAAACTGTTTCTCGCGAATCCCGAGGGAAGTTGCCAAGCGGACACGATCGTTTGTCAATGATAACAATTGCTGAGCATCGGCCACTTTTGTACCCCCCGACTTTTTTTATGGTGACAGTATGGGATGCGTAGATGAAATGTGTGCTGAACAATATTTCAGACGGAGTAAAAGTGTCGCTTCAAATGTTCCGGTATTGTGCTGTGTTAGACGTACGACAAAAAAAGCGCGTTGCGATGTTTGTTACAAAGACGGTTTCGTTCTTTGCAGATTTCAAAGCTGGATGTTTTGGACACTTGACTGAGAGAAACCCGCGGTATTGCCGCTGCGAGCGCCCTCTCGGCCGCGCCTCAACTACCGTTTTCATATCGCAGTTGCTTATTTTTTTTGGTCGTCCGCGTGAGATCCTGCGAGAGACAATGGAGTTTCGAGAATAAAAAAAGAAACAACAACTGTAGTTCAAGAAGAAATTCTGTTTGCTCGCGGTGGCGGATACTGCTGTGGTTTCTCGGTGCTGACGTAATTAATTAAACATCCGAATTCAGTTCCGCAAACGAAATTTTTTTTATTCTTCAGACTGTAGCCGTGTTACGGAAAAAGCTACTACGCAATGTATATCTTGTATATCAATAAATCATGCGATTATCGTTACAAATCGTTTGTCGATTTTTTTCGACTCCCTCTTTTATTTTATCTGTTTGCTTGTTATTTTTGGCAATAATGAAAGTTATTAAAAAACTGCTTCCTGCATAATAAAACTACAATTGGGTTCGTTTATTCAAAATAACGGTCTAGTCATTCCATACTAAGATTCAAAGCAATTTCAAACTACGAAATCTCAATTAAATTTAACGCGCATCCAGTGTTAGCAAGAATCGACCTAACATTTCCTTGAAGATGCCAACCATTAATGGTCGCCAGTGTCATATTTGCGGTAACGAGCTTGCCTTTAAAAGGTTATGAACTTTAACATTCAGCTCACTTTAAGCTTATCCAAATAGCTATTTATACATCTTGATCTTCATTTCCATTTTTTTAAATTTACTTGAATTGTTAATTTACAAGATCAAGCTTAGTTTGAATTTTAACGTTCTCATTTGAGAAAAAAAATGATTTGAACCATTAAAGAATCATATCGATGAAGGGAGTAATGGCATGACAAAACGAATATTTGCAGGTAAGTTTGCACATAATAAGAGAAAGCCAACAAAAAGATCCAGCGTAAGAAAACACGTTTGTTTAATGCTGAACATCTTAGCCTTATACGTCAAGAGACTTGACAGCGAACAAAGGCAATCTCACCTAGTAGCCACTTAAGCAGCTCTGACGGAGAGGTAATTTTCTCAGAATTCAAGATTAAAATTGCATCCAGGAGAAACAAAGTACAAGTGATCACACGATCTCAGTTGCGGATGAAAAATAATCGCTGATAAACGTATGTTAGTGCCTGGGCAGTAAGTGGTTGCGCTAGTAATTTTGCTTTCCGGTAGAATTTAATCAACGTTTGAAAGATACAGAAAAAAGGAAACTTACAGTTGAACGAAAAAGTAGCAACCATTTTATTCGCTTTGCAAATTCATGAATGGAATGACGCATAAAATTTGAGCGAAAACTTCAAAGTTGTGGGATGACGTGAAGATGAATGAAAAGGAAGAAGTAAATGAAATCCGATTATCATCTGGTTGAATATAGAATATAACATTCATGAAGGTCCTAATTAGTGCACGTGTAGAGATTCGTTCTGAGCTGGCCGACCAAAGTACTCTGGTAATACAAATTTCTTGATGAACAAGACGTACACACGTACACTATCTGGGTCGTATTTTCGCACGCGCTACATCTCGCTAATTCGTATTTAAAGCTTTATCGGACATACCCAGACCCGTGCAACAATTTCACGCTCTACGTAACCCATCCAACCCTCCTTTCTATTCGCAGCAATATTGCAAAACCATATCCTCGGGCTTATGCCATCCTCTTATTCGATCTAGATGTATGCCACTTGTGCACCAGACATTTTCGACGTATTAATTACATTCACTAATCAAGGCTTTTCACGCCCTCGAATAATTCCATCCCAACACGTTTCTAACGAACTTTACAACCAAAAATAAGTTGTACTTTTTCTACTTTCAAGCATATCATTCAGGTTTTGACATTGATAAAACAGTCAATTTTAACCTCCTTGATATAATCTTTTCATCTTTCGCAGTGATTTCATCAAATAATAAAATTGGTAACTTTCATCATATCTTAGATGAGCAATATCAAAATATGATACACTTGAAAATCTTTTATGCAGAAAACTAGAAGCTCATATTAAACTTCATTTCAGTTCGAGCTTGTATTATAGCTTAACTCAGTGACACAAAAAAAGGCTAATTACCTTTTTTGTCAAAATCCATCAAATTAAGCAGAAGTCATTTGTTTGAAAATTAGTTTGACTAGACAATTTCGTGTCTAGTAGCAATTACATTTTTTTACTTGGTTATCATTATTCAATAAGTTTTGTTAGAACGAATTTTCAAAATTACAAATGCTCAAAGCTTACAAAACAGGTTTGTGAGCGAATTTGCTCATTAGCAGTCATGATATGCATGAATGTATTTTTGAGAGCGGCAAAGTAGGATCACGTCGAGATCTACAACAGACTGATTTTCACAATTCAAATATCAGATGAAAAACTTCTAGTTGGTGTACACGATGATGTACACAAGCACATAATTTACGTTTCTAAAATTCGTCACAAGAACGAGAAGTAAAAGAAGTGAAAAATGAAACTTCCGCGTTTCAGTTGAAATAGTTGGGTTGAAAAAAAACGTACGTTCATATGAAGGAGTTTAATTTCGCGGAGAATCCTGGACGCGGATATCAATCCTTAAAGAGCGGGGCTCATTTCATTTTTGCATCGCGCGGTCCTCAGGTGGAGCTAAATGGGACGTAATGGTAGCTAAATTCCAGCAACGAGCGGATGCAATTTAATGCACCGTCGTCGCGCTATCATCGCCACGCTGATGCAATATCTTTCGAGTTGCCGACGTATCCCACGTCTAGTTAGTACGAAACTGGGTGTTGATAAATTTCTCCCCGGCCCCGCCCCATCGGAGCACTTCTCTCGTCGTCGCACGGACGCTCGTTCGCGTATTCTCGGTATGTGGAGGCCATTTCTCCCGCCCGAAATTACATCCCCAAATTGTAATTTTGTCGGCAACACTCTGGCAGCTTCGCATTATTTCCCGTCCCGCGGTATAGAATCCAGCCAACTTCTGGCTGGGCGACCTTAACCCCCCTCTTTACTTTTTCAACAATCTCCGTCCTTTTCCTTGATAAGCAAACACTTTTCAACGTCTTACCATCAGTGCCCCTTGACTAACATGATTGTATAAAAATTATTCTTAAAATCACAAAATTTAACCCATTCAAATTTAAAAATTCAAGTGGATCATATTTAAAATTTACTTTCTGTTCGACATAGTATTTTGATTTTCAGGCTGCTCTATCTTTTGATAGATTAATTCAATTAGATGATTATGGAACTTTGTTCCTAAAACTTTGGTACGTTTATTTTATCGTTTCTAAGTTGTGACAGACCGTTTTTGGTACAATTAGGTATTCTCATTCTGATTATGAAGTACGTAAGTAGCAGAAAAAACATGCTAATAATTAAATTTGCCCGGACAATGTTCCACGAAACTGGCGTGCATTCACGAATGAGTTGAGGGCACAAAAACGCTGTACATGTTTGCGCGATACAATGCTTCTTTCTCGTCTTGTTAGCATAACTTGCGCCTTACGCTCACCCTCTATTATTCATGACAATTATTTTGTTCGCGCGATAAATTTCGTTGCCGCTTATCTTGCATATTATTACAATTAAGAATCCTCCTTAATTGAGGATCGAGGCTAATATTGTTGATGGTATTAACTAAAGTATCATTTTTATTTTAGTGTATTTGCCTTTGTACTTGGCTGCCAACATATTGACCTGCATCACTGATACAAATTTGTCTGTCTAATTTGAAGGGACCTTTTCTTCTCTCGCCATGAGAATACTCACAGTTTGCTAAGAACATTATGATGAACTACAAAAGTTTGTCGTTAATGAATAAATTTATCATAGCCTCTATATATCACTACATCTTCTTCCCCACTTTGTTCGTCATGCCGAAGCCTTTCCCTTCAGGATTGCTAATTAAATTGGCTGGTTATCAAAACGAAGTTTCATAGATAACAAGCCCAATATAAATGACAACGCTCAATTTTGTAATAAATCAAGCCATTCAAATGAAATAATTATTTCAAATTGACTAACCAGAATTGAAAATTTAATACCAGTTCGTTTTTTAATATGGCTTCAAATTTAATTATTTTATTCATTCGCGTGGTTTCGCAAAACGTTTTTCCACCACAGCTTTGTGATTATTCATGTTATTAAATAAATGAGATTGTGCATCAAACGTTTGACAAAAGTAATTGATGTATTTGAAAAATCGAATGTCAACCAAGACTAGGACGTTACACAAGCCATTTCTAATTTTTTTGCAACGTTCTAGGGATTTCGAAACAACGAATCCTGTCCGGTAGGACGCCAGCCGCGAGATCAAATGCTAATTCCTTCGGGTGCTTCAATGCTGGAAATTCGGTTTGGATTACAGCAGACGTAAATCTTTGAAAACGTCAGCCATGAATAATAAAAAACGTCAACTTGACCTTACAACAGAAAAATAAGTATTTTATTGTTGCCACTATAAGAAACGAAATTATTTTCTATCGAGAAAAACCAATTAAACAAATACTTCGATTCGTGTTTAAATCGACATTTTTTCAAAATGTCGATTTCAAAAGTTTTTTAAAATCATGATTTGATAAAACATAAACCTTCAGCGCAGTTATAAATTTTTGATATTTGAAAAATCTTCAAAATGATAAACGCAAAAAAATTGCACTGTGTGTTGAGAAAGAAATATGAAAAAATAAAAGTCATAAAGTTTGAAAACGATTTGTTTAAAAATGTAACAGTTACTGCACTTTTAATTTTGAAATTAAACAGATTAGTTCAGTCGGACCTACTAATGTTAATATTTAATTTAAATCATAAAAACTTACGTCTGCACCTGATTACTTTTAAATAACAGTTTCAAACTTAAATTCCTTGAAACAATTTAAAAATTATTTTGACCTACAAAACTGAATTATAATTTGAGCTCAGAAAATAACATTACGCTGTTTTTCACTTTATTTTATTCATACTCTCGAATAAACAATCCGATAAAGAATTCAAACGATGAAATCACTTAGCCGCGTTTCGTCCTCTATTCTTAGCGACGAAACGATCAGGTTCATCAGACTGTGAGACGTTGTTGACAAATAATTGAAAAATTAGCTAAGCGTTAGTGGAAATAAAGTGCAACGACACGAACTGGTTGAATTTTCAAAATGCGCGTGCCACAGATTGCAGGAGAGTACTTAGCAGCTTCGCGGTATTTGGCTTCGAGCAAAAAGCATCCGCCGAATGGAGCTTTGCAGATTGCCGTCCCCTTGTCCTTCATCTTCTTTCACACGCTTCGTTGGGAGAAGCGTCGACTGGATGCCTAATGGTCTGGATCACATACCGCAAAGATCGCGCTGAAAGCTCGCTCTATAGCCACGTGTTGACACAAGCTGGCTAAGTAAACGGCTGCTGCGGCAACAACAACGCGCCATCCTCATTCGACAATTTTAATGTTATTATTTGCCGACACGCTTCTCTTTGCAAACAAATTAGTCATCGAGGCGACGCAAAGTGCAAATAAATCTTTCCTATTTGGAACTCTGATTATCCTCCGGCTCGTTTTCCTAACTCGAATGAATTATTAAAGTGGAACAAAATTTAAACCATTTGAAATCTTGATTTCACATCTACTTGCACTTTAAAATTTAAGTTTCTTTGCAAACGAAGTTACATCATTTTTTCACGAGTCGGAATTCAATAAAAGTTATTTGAAAATTTATTACAAAAAAACTTCTTTTTTAAGAGGGGTTATGAGAAATTCATGAAAAAAATTGGAGACCAAAAATGCGTCCATGTTTGTAACTAATTCTTGATTCGACCTCTTTTAGACAGTCACTTTTTATTTATGTATGAATTCGTATAATTTCGACTGAATCAATTATCGCAAACTGACAGAAAATATAAGCTGAACAAACCGCAAATGTCTCGTTTGTAATGAGAGAAAAATTTTTTTCATGATGCATATGTTGAATTGAAAAATGTGCCGGCAACGAGGACAAACTGTTTGCTTTTTTAAAACCATCGAGAAAGACAGAGAGACCGAGTTGAGAAGCGGTCGAACCGGCGTAATTGGTCAGCGAATTTGTTTTGCGCCGCCAGAGAATTTCATAGCAAAGCAAAAGCTTTGAAATGAGTCAGTTTCAGTATCAATGTATTATGAGACTGTCTCGGCACGTTTCCAGGATCGCAATTTTTACGTTTACATACTCAACGACTTGCCTTGATAGAACCAAGTTCCACATTATACGTATAATAAACCCGAGCCTCTATTTGATCCTGGATGAATTCCATCATGCACCATTAATTCAATATTTGTCTCGTTTTCTTATGAGATAAATATTGAACTGCCATTTTAACAGTTCAAATATATCGTGCAAAAATCAACCGTTCGCCAACTCGTACAGAATGCTGTGCGGCATTTTGCTGTACAAATAAACGTGATACGTATGCAAAATATGGTCAGACCAACTCGTCGGACATCCCAACCGAGTTATTATCACTACAGCGCTATTAGTGATTTTGAGATTGTATAAATGTTTTATGAACCTGAACAATGGGGTTTGACAAAAATAACATTTCCAATCACGAATTGTTTCAAATGTTTATTCATTTTTACAAAAATGGAAAAGAAATTAATTGTTTTCGGAATGGTAATTGATTGATTCCAATTTTGTGGAACTTTTTTTCAATCATTCATGCATGCTAAATCAATGTAATTGAAATTGAATAATTAAAAACCCATTCAAACTAAATTTGCTGCGGATGAAAATTTAATTTATACTTTGAAATGTAAATCAATTGACAATTTTTTTTCTCATCAACGAGTTTTCATTTGATGTGAACAATTTAATTTTTAGTCTATAAGAAATATATACCTGTTTTAGCAGCATAACTTTCGGTTTTAATTTTCGATTTGATACAAACATTGTCCGTGTCATAAACGTCATTATCGTCACGTATTTGCGTGCGTTTTCACTCGTCGCCAATGCACCGCGAGTACACAGCATGTAATTAAATAAATCAACTTTTTCGTTCAAAAAAAAAAAAAGAATCAAGTGAATTATTTGCATATTTACTCAAATGTTTTATCGCGGACACGAATCGCATTTCGACCATACCAAAACTCATTCGCTCGCACGTTTTCACATTTTGCATTCAATTATCGCACTTTTACTAACTTCAAAAAAGAGAATTCCCAATTAGATCCAACATGCAAAAAAGTGAAAGAAACATTTTTCCTTCCTCTTTTTTCACCCACTTTTGTTTACTTTGAAGATCCAGTTTTGCCACTTTGGCGGAAAAGTTAATCGCACTCATTGCGTCGAACAGAGATGAAATATAACTAATCTAGAATCAAACGTTGGGAAAACGATAAGTTAACGCGAGCAAAGCGTGGCGGCAGAATTTAATAAGCGCCGCGCGAGTTGACGGAGGAACGGGTCCCGTTAAGACATGTAATCTTGAGCTAAAGTCATACGTTAAACCGAGCGGGGATACATTCCTCCGTCTAACAAACGCCGCTGTGGCACATCGCTCACGACAAGCGCTCCTCCCCCTCCCCTCTTATCCCTCACTCCTCGACCATAATTCTAATTTTATTGTCAGGTGCGGAAACGCGGCAGCCAAATTTATAGGCAATTTTTCTTATTAATTTTCATAAGTTCGACATGTGAGCGCTCGGCTAGCGACAAAGCCGAAAGCGTATCTTACCCCTCCCCCTCCTCCTCTAAACCACTTTCCATCTTTCGTCGGTTGTGGCTTATTGAAAGATGCCTGCGAGATTCGACGCAACGACGACGTGACGCAGTGCAAGAGTCAACTCAACTTTTTTACGAGAATACTTGCCGCTGCCCGGGTAAAAGTCTGCCTAGCTTCACGTACGGAAGAGATATGAATTGTGCAGAATACCGGGCTCTAAATTAAAAAGTTTCAGTCATCTCTCGAGTTTTTGCCGCCCTCCCCCCCCCTCCGTCCATATATCCGGCGGTGCCCATCCTATTTTTGCGAGTACTTTGCACAACCATGTGTTGTAGGAAATAGAATGAAGGGGCCAACCAGATCTTCATTTTGCGATACACAAGATGAACTTTTTGAGGCTTAGCTTGATGGACGAAGTAACGACACCTTCTTTTCCAGTTTTTTTTGTCGTGAAATTATGATGACGTCATCTTCATGGGTTTAATATCGGACTTGTGGAGGAAAAATGTTAAAAGTTGATGAAAGAGATGAAATAGCTTGGAGACGAAAATGTAAAACACGTGGTATTACAATATTCGATAGGGTGGCTCGCAAAGATGATCATTTAAATGAGGATCGCGAGTAGATTAAAAAATTACAGGAAAAGAAAAGACTTTTTTTTGGACGTGATGTGAAATGAAATTTGTGACTGAAAGTTTAGCAGACCTGGTGTCAGTTCTGCGAAGAAGAGCGCGCAGTTTGCGAAAGAGATATTTGTGAAAATTCGGCGGAACATTTTTCCGACTGGCCATGGGTCGTTTAACGAATTAACAATTATAATATCGGGGCTTAGAATTCGCATCATTAGCATAAGAGCTCATCAGTGAGATCTGAAAAGTTTGAATAGTGGGACGATGGAATACCGAGAGGAATAATTTTGTGATTAAATGGAGACCGACAGAAGGAAACGAGAAAATTGCAGAGGAGAGATTGAGGGAAACTAAATTAGAGAGAAAGATACCCGCATCTATATGCATGCGCGGCGCGTAACTTTACCATAGATGAAAATCATAGAAAATATTGACACCAACTCTTAGATTTTTCGCAAAACTTACTTCAGTATACAAGAGAATAAACTCCAGGGAATAATTATGTATCGATTGGTTGTTATTTTTTTCGAATTTCGTTTGTGTGAAAAAGAATAAAGCAAGATATCTCAAATCGAGTGTTAAATTTGAAATAAAATTTGCGGGAATGCATCAAAATGTATGAAGAGATTATGTATAAGTTTAATGACAGAAATCATACAACTTTCATTCAACTCTAAATTTTCGTTTAAAACTGACTGTTTTCAATTCGTACAATGTTTAACCCTATGTTGGTATCGGATGAAGCGTTGTCCTCGTATGATAACTCAAATGAAAACAAAAGTATACAATTTTGAAAATATTAGAACATGAACGTGAACATGAACATGAACATGAAATATTAGAATTGAACGTTCAAATAAAACAAACGTTACAATGTTTGTACCATGAGCAGATTAGAATTTTATAAATAATGAAAAAAAAACTTTCAGACAATTTATGGCAATACTACAATTCATTCAAATTACTCTACAATACGTTTAATGTCATTATTGCACTTAATTAAAATAATGGTGAAACTGTAATTCAACACTTCCAAAGATTATCGTCTCTGCTAAAATGTTACCTGTTGAGTTGCAGGTAACATTCCTTTATGGAATGGTTACCCAATGTTGTTTCAGGTTACTGAAAATGTTGATCAATAAGTTTATAATAAAAAAACTATGGATCAGAAAGACTGAATAAACATTAATATTGCATGAATAATTATTTATCGCAGATTACACATACAGTTGCTTGGAATTATTTTTACATTGAATTCAATATCTTACTTTTTAAAATGAAGAAAGCATCATAAAATAGGTATATCCACTCTTTAGGAGCTAAAACAATTGTTACGCATTAAAATTTAAAATAAAACCTTCAGTTTGTTCATTACAAACCTTAACGTGAGCCGACAATGATGATGTATAAACCCCGTAAGCTTCGACAGATCTGACTTTTTGACAGTTGCGCAAAATCATGCCAACAAGACTTTGTGCCTTCAAAGACGAATTGTACCATTTTGCATCGTAACTAAAAAGTAGTTATTTTTTTATGAAATAAAAAATAAAAAATTGAGCATTCATTTTGTTTGTAAATACCACTTGAAATTCAAATCCTTAAAATGATTACTTATCAATTCCCCAATCCAGCAGTACACAAAGTTACCGACATAAATAATAATAATTAGAATTAAAGCTTTGAGAATTCCAAAAGTATTGGATAAACCAATTTGTTGGTGCATCATTATTTTGACCTAGAAAATGATATTACTTTACCCATCTTAAAAGAATGCCCTGAAATAAAGTTAAAAGATTTCTTCACCGTGTACAATATTGAAGATAATCTACCGATGCTTACAGTGAAATCGATGAAAAGGACCAATTTAAACATCTTTTTTATGTAATACATAAATCTTCCGAGAAATCGAAATCATTTCATTAAAAACCAAGTTTACAAGGTCTGTCCAAATGTAAGATTTTACTAACTTGTCGGCTTGCTGGTGCTTTTTACAACAAATCCTTATATTAATAACATCATAATTATCTGCAGATTCAGAGCCTACTACATTCATATAAGACCTAAATAAGATGGAGTTGTAAAAACGATTTCAGTTGGTATCAGATCTTTTTTTTTATAATCACCCAGCTGTATCTATCAGAGCCAAACAATGTCCCATCAAAATAAGAAGGGTACACCAAGTTAAGTAAAACCGTATAATGACCGATGTAAAAGCAAACGTGTAAAATAAATACACTTGTAAAAACTTATGCTGATAGTGAAAATTGATTTCTGTTACTGTTACATGGTATTCCGGCCGTGGTACATTCAGAGGTATTAACATGTCCAAAAGTTTAGGAATTAACGGAAATGTAAGAACCATTATGAACATGAATAAACTGAAATAAACTACGGAAAAACATCACAAAATTGGAAATCTAATATTTCAAACTTTAGAATTAATTAATTCACAATTCTAAGTACTTGTAATAGCGTTCATGATCTTTTTTGACTTGTTGCTGTACTTGAAAAATGTTTTGTACTCTTCTTCTGAATTTATTGTGTTCCAATGATATTCCATATCGTTATGTAGTCGACGAAACTTTTTTGTAGAAACAAACAAATTTAACATATTATGTGAGACAGTTTGTTTTTGAAAGTACTTCAAATAAAAGCAAAATAAAAGTAAAAAAAGAAAATAAAAAATTTGTTCCTCAAACAATTTAAACCATGTATTTTTGAACAGGGAGTTTTTTGTACAGGGAGACTGATTCTCATAGATTATTAACAACAAATTATAAGCCCAATAATTTAATTTAAGTATTGATTAAGTATTTATATATTGATTTGGTTAGATTAACAGATATGACATTCGTTTTGAAAGCATAATTTCATCTGTAAAGATCACAATTTCAAATTTGTCGAAGTCAATTTCTAAAACATATTCGATAATTTCTCTTATAACATTGTCATCTACAACGAATATGACATGAAAGATATATGAAAGTTATAATGATAAAAGCACCATGAAGTAGGAGAATGCAGTATGTAAAAGCTGAAACAAAATTATTGTCTTAACATTATTTTTTAATTCTTAGAAAATCGTTTAAATATGAAATTGATTGTTTTACCTACCATCCCATGATACCCCAATGTACACTTGTAAATTCCGTAAGCTTCAATACATCTTACTTTGCTGCAATTGCACAAAAACATACGAACTACTTTTTATACTTTCGAAGAAGTATTGTACCAAGCTGAGTCATAACTAAAAAGTTTCATTATTAAGATCAATATTTTACAGAAAACTTGAATTAATTTAATTCAAAATCTATGAATTGACATTATAAGTACCATTTAAAGCGAAGATCCTCGAAACGATTACTCATTAGTTCACCGACTGAACAAACCCAAAAATTTGTAATGCAGATGCAGAAAATAAGAACGAAAACCATGCAAATCTCCATAGCACTGGACAGATCTATTTTTTTCTGCGTCATTTTATGAACCTGTAAAAGCAGAACGAAATTAGTTAACCTGTCAATAAAACATGAAGCCTGCTCAAAAAATTTATTTACTGTGTATAACGATGTAGCTAATGTACAAATAGCAATTGAGAAAGAAACTAAGACAATCAATTCAAAAGCACGTTTGATGCAAACCATGAATCTGAGGCACAATTCGATTAACTTCATTTTCAATCAGTTTTAATTCGCAAATTCCACTTTGCAAGCGAACTTACTCGTCTGCAATCTGGTGTTTTTTATGACAAAGTCTGATTTCTTTCATAGAATGTTTGTGGGACAAAAGTTTGTATACTGGATTATGACCAATTTGATTCATATAATATCTGTAACAAGTAAAAATAAATTTGATGAAAACATTGATTCAACGTCTTCGAAATTATTTTGTTTAATAATAAATAAAGTGACTTTTATTTAATTACCCAGCAGCATCAATTAAAGACAACAAGTGAACCATAACAATACAATAGAACAAAAAATTAAATGAATCCTAAAAATATAAGTTGTAGCAACAAGCGCGTAGAATATATGAACCTTCATAAATTCATGTTGATAACGAAAATTGATTTCTGTTTCGAAAATGTGACATTGGGACGAGGTTCATTAAGGGGCAAAATAATGTCGAACATTTTTGGGATCAAGGGCGCTGTGAAAAGTGTAATGAAACAAATAAACAATACACCTGAAAATTTTCAAAAAACTGACAATAAATCTTGTAATTGTTTACTTTATTTTACGATATAATTGCTCAGTTATGTACCTGACACTGCGAGTAAAAAGCGCTTGCCTTTTATACAGTAATTTTTGAATATATTGTACTCGTCATTTGTCCCGATCAAGTTCCACTGACTTTCCATAACTTGATGCATTTGCTGAATCTTTAGGTATAACAATTAAAAATTATTAGAATTGATGATTGACTTTCTCTATAATTTTGAATTGCATATTGTACAGGGTGACTGATTTTCTGATCAGCGAATCAGAAAAATAGTCAAATTTTAAAAAAAGGTAATTGTCCGGTCGAATGTTCAAATATTTCGATAGAGTGATCGAGAAGTTTTGACAGAGTGATTCGGATCTAAGAAATCTGACTTTTGAGATGCATAGCTTTTTCAAATTAAGCATAATCAAAAAGGATGAAACGCCAACTGTTCCTAATCTGATTCCTGTAGTTATAAGAGGGACTAACTAAGATGGTACTGGATTATCTGTAAAAAAACTATTGCACTCTAAGGGTACTTGACGCTAGTCCGAGTTTCAGAATTAGTAAAGAAAAATTGAAAAATAATCTGTTAGATTTTTTTCTATTCGATTATATTAATATGAACAACAGAATTGAACAAATTATAAAGACGAAAGCACCATGAAGTATGAAAATCCAGAATTCAAGAGCTGAAACCATTAATGAAAGGTACTCATAACATTTTTCAGCAAAAATTCCTATGAAATCATTCAACAATAAAATGTTTCCTCGTGCTTACCATAAGATGATCCTCCAGTGATGATCTGAAAAATCCATAAGCTTCGACACATCTAATTTTGCTGCAATTGCACAGAATCATGCAAACTCCTTTTTGTACTTCCAAAGGCGAATTGTACCATTCTGAATCGTAACTGAAAAAATTTTCATAACTCGCCATACTGGTCAATATAATTTTGACAATTGTGATAAATTTAATTTGAAAGCTTCAATTTGATGTTATAAAAACCATTTGAAATTGAGATCCTCAAAATGGTTACTTAGTTTTTCTCCTACTGAGCAGTACATGAAATTCGAAAGGTAGGTGGTGCAGATGAGGATTAAAATTACAAGAAGCTCGATAGCACTTGTAACACTGATTTTCGTTTGAATAATTAAGTGGGCCTGCAGAATCAAAACGATATCAATAATCAGTTAAATATGACTTACCTCAAAAATTATATATTCACTGTGTATAAAGTTGCAGCCAATGCGCAAATACTCAAGGCAAAATCAACAAACAAAATCGATTCATAAACATGTTGGATGCAAACCATGAACCTTCAAAAATTAGATTTTAATCAAATTTTTAATTCATTTAACTTTTGTTTCCAAATTCCATGTTTTCATATCAGCCTACTCGATGGCCATCTGATGTTTCTTGTGAGAAATCTTGATTCCGTTCGTTGAATGTTTGTGGCACAGAAATTTGCTGACTAATTTCTTTGAACCGATTTGATTCATGTAATATCTGTACAAAATACACGTGCATTAGTAAACATAGATTAGCCGATATCAATCTTGAGATGATAATTTTTGGATTTTGGTTTAATTACCCTGCGGCATCGATCAAAGACAAACAGTGGATCATAGCAAGCTCTACTGAACAATAAATCAAATGCGTCTTTGAAATAATTACCGTGGACGTGATTGCATAAAACATATAAAGTTTAAAAAATTCATCCTGATAACGATGATTGATTTCTGTTTCTAGAACGTAACATTCAGAACGAGGTTTATCCAAGGGCAATAAAATGTCGAAAATTTTTGGAACCAACGGTGCTGCGAAAACAGTAATGAAATAAATGAACAATAAACCTGAAAGTTTAATGAATCTGATTAGTAATTTTCTGTGATTTTGATGTGATTGATGATTGCTCAGTTATGTACCTGACATTTTGTTCAAAAACCTCTTGCCTCTCACGCAGTAATTGTAAAAAATGTTGTGCTCTTCCTTTGAATCAATCAAGTCCCAATGACTTTCCAAATCTTGATGCATTCGATGAATCTTAACATTACAATAAACTTTTTAAAATTCAAATCTTAATAAGAAAAAATGTTATTCAAATTATTCAAAAAATCTATTCAAATAGATTTGAAGTTATATAAAAATTCTTAGACTCTGTTGCAGCAAAAAGTCTTTTCTGGATACTGTACAGGGGGACTCATTTTCGAATGAGCGAATCAGTTACAAATTGACAACAAGTTCAACAAATATTTATTTCACTTCTACAACATCCATACGTGCATTTAGTCTGTAGAAACTGAACAAAGCATCATGAAATAAGAACATCCCTTTTTTACAAACTGAAAGGTGGTACATTAAATATGTTAAAATATTTTTGTATTCAAGTTATTTGTATTTCTATTTTTACCTGCAAATGCAATTCCAACGAGGATGTACAGACTCCGTAAGCAGATACACATCTCAGTTTTAGAGTATGTCGTGAAACCATGAGCAGCGATTTTCGAAATTTTGGAGACAGAAGATACCATTTCGAACAGTAACTGATGATATTGCAAACAATCAATTCCAATTTTACAAACAAATAAGTAATCCTTACTGATATTGAAAAGTTGGCTTATGTTTTTTTTCTCAAGTTGTCTGTTTTTCTTAAACTTTATAGACTAATAAAATGAAACGGATTACCATGCATAGTTGAGATCTTCGAAGTTGTTTATAATCTTTTCACCGACTGTACAGTACATTAAATTAGCGCTGTACACGAAAAAAATTGTACTTAAAATTATAACCAAATTCGATGAGTCTGGTTCGTCAGAAATTGTGATTTTAACCTGATGGCAAAAAAAGTGATTGATTAATTAGACTAACTGGAGATTAAAATTATTGTTTAATCTTACCGTGTACAATCCTGTAGCTAAAGTACAAATGCTGATAGTAAGGCAGATCAGTAAAACCAATTCATAAATTTGTTTCATACAATTAACATAACTTATTATGAGAGAAGTGTAAATTTGTTTCTTCTTATGTTATGCATTTTGAGAGAGATTTTTCAAATAGTAAAACAACTTACTCATCAGCTTCACGCTGTTTTTTGACACAGAACTTGATTTGTCTACCAATGTCTTTGATCATATGTTTGTTTCTATCCAGATAACAACCAGACCCCAATTCTTGAATATAATATCTAAAATGTTATTTCACAGTTCAATAACGAAAATTACCAATCACTTTTTACTTTTATTGTAACTTTTAATTTAATACCTAGCAGTTTCAGATAAAGTTATTACGTGAACTGATGTAATAATTAAAGAACTAAAAATCATATGCATTTTTCCGATAAAAATCATAACTGAGATGAAGTAGTACGTATAAACTTTGAAAAATTCATTTTGGTAAAAATAATTAATTTCTGTTTCAATGATGTGATTTGAAGGTCGTGATTCATCTAGTGGCAAAACCAAATCTAGCACAATGGGCACGAATGGTGACAAATTTCCTACGGTAAAAACTAGAGAAAAAATTGCTAAAAAAAGTAACAACATGATTATATCAATTCCAAGATTTTGAAAATATGAAATTTTACCTGTCAGGAAAACCAAAGCTCTCTTGCCATTATTACCATATCTGTGAAAAATGTCGTTTTCTTTTTCTGATCTGATTGATTTCCATTGATTTTCCATGTCTTTGCACATGCGATCAATCTTAAAAAATTATTTATCAAAAAAATCGTATGAACTTTTTTTTTGAATTGTCCGTTTTTTGAGTACAGGTAGATCTCGAGTAAGTCTCAGTCGTCAAAATCCGTTCGTACAGTCAAAGTAAAGTCAGTTCAGAGTTTTTCTTATAGTGAATTGAAAATAAAATATCAATTGAAGAAAAATGATTTATCTGTAAAAAATGGTACACTAGAAAATGAAAGTGACACAACGTTTTTTTTCTGATTTTAGTCGATGACTCATCATGAATTACCGTTTTCCATCGTCGAGACTCTTTCCTGTAATACCTGTTAATCTCAATTTACACCAATGATTAAATTCAAATAAATTGTTTAGTTATAAAAAATGTTTACTACATTCATAACGCAAAATCATACCAAAACGCAAAAAGAAAAACTTATCGAGTCGCCCTGTACATCACAGAATGAACAACATTTTTTCATTTTATCAATTAAATCCAATTTTTATATTCACGTGAAATTTTACTCTGACTTTCAATTTAAAATGTTCCACTTTTCATTCTGTGTTAGAAACTATTTTTTAAAATTTGCTTGCAATATACAAAAAATACCTACAGTGTGCCGATTAGCATAAGCTGTAATATCAAAAAAGTATACAACAACCAAGTTACCAGCGTCATAAATATTTTGCGATATTTTTTGTAATTCTCGTCTGTTGAAATAAAGATATCTTATCTATAACCATTGCACAACAAAATTATTAAAAATTTGACAATCACAATTGTTGTTGAAACGAAAAATATTGTAACCTCGGTTTACCTCAAGTATGAATAAGATAGACAGAAATAGCCGGTTGAATAGAAGGAAAAAAATGCTACTATAAAGTGGCTGGACGAACCCCACCCCGTTGATGTACCGCGAGTACTTGTAGATTTTATAGTGCGTGTCAAATATCGATTCGCTTTGACGGCGCATCTTTCTTCCAATCACACAAAAATGCTAAGTTGAATTGAAAATAAATACAAACATTTTCACTAAAATTGAATAAAATTGTACTTCTCAATTTCAAAGTTTGGTTTCAAGTTCAAAAAACTTGCGTCGCTTAGCAGGAATGCAGCGAAGGATAATCGATGAAACTACTGCGATAGACTTTCGCTGAACATTGAATGAAAACGTAGGTATAAAACCGTCGTCCGTATAATTGAATTAAGAATTCATAACTCTTTCAAAGAGGAATTTCAAAGTCCTCACTTGCGAATAATTTGAAACGATTAAATAATTTTCAACTCGCAGTATTCTGTCTTTTATTAACATTTTCTGCTCTCAAAGAATTAAAACTACAATTTCTTTAATTTGTTCATTTTTTATTAATACTACGAAGTCTCGTTTTTACAAAAGTAACTTTTCTCATTCACTTCTTCTTCGTCAAAAGTTGAGCAGTAGACTAAATAGTTTTCAATATTTACAATAAGTGAAATTGTAAGTTCACTCTCTGAAGTGGTAGTTTGTATCTACTCCTTTATAACAATCGAAACGTATCATCAATTTTTGTCGTTTTAATAAAATAAGTTTGAGTAAAATCTACAACGGTAAGAAAAGTCTGGTCAATGATTTTCAACTTCTCCCTCTACTTCTTCTTCAACTTCTTCTCTGACTTGTTCTTCGTCATTTTCTCCATCTTCTTCATTAACTTCAAATTCATCAACAGGACTAATATCATTTTCCCGAAAACATGAACAACCAGAAAAACAATAGAGATAATCAAAAAACCACTTTCTGAGAAACCAAACCCCAACGTTCTGATCGCAAAACTCAACCGAACAATTTTTCAAACTACAAACAAACTTATAAACTCGAGAGCCATAATTCTTTTCTTGATCAAGAATAAACATCCGTAACGGTTCAGACCTCAACTGATTTTCCTTCGTGCTAACTCTAAACGGTTTGAACGTTGAATATTTATCCAGAAAGACAATAACGTCGCTATCAAACATTCGGCTGACTATCACTTTGCAAGTCACTTCAAAAGTTTGTTCCTCGGGCAAACCGTAGACAATAAGAGTTTTCAACGCAGGCATCCTCGCGATGGCATCACACAGGCCGGAATAATCACAAATTCGGCTCTGATCAAATGTGATATCGAGTCTGGTCAATTTCTCAAATCGAATTGTGTCGATTTGGTTTCCACGGAGTGATTCGGATCTGAAAAATCTGACTTTTGAGATGCACAGCTCCTCCAAATTTGGCAGGGTCAAAAAATTTGAAACGTCAACTGTCCCAAATTTGATTCCATCTAAAAATCATAGATAATACAAAGTAAAATGAGCAGTCCATGATTGATGAACACAATTTTGTTATTAACACTTGTCTAAATAATAAACATAATAATAAATAAAAAATATTATGTACCGATTTTGAGAACTCTGAGATTTCGACAATTTTCAATCAGTTTGATGACTGAAGAATCGTGATCTTGGGTTTCACTGAATAGTCCGTTATACAAGATTTGTAGTTTTTCAAGTTGGGTAAAAGTGCCGATGGCCCACAACAGTTTCACATAAACATGTGGCATGAAATTTGTACAGATGATAACGTTCAACGACTTGACATTTCTAACTCGCTGCAGAAACATTCTGACGCGAGGTTCCACCAGGTGTAACGGAGCCGGAATGAACAGTGTCAGTCGTTCCAACTTAGGCAAAACCTGCAATCAAGAAACAAAATACAAATAAATTTTTGAACGTTTTAATTGCATTTTTTTTTAAAATTCACGATTAAAAATTCATCAGAATTAAAATACAAACCAATTTGAACTTTGTTTTATACGTGACCCGCCAAATCAATTCTTGAATTGATTCAAATTCGTTATTTGAGAACGGAAATTCGCATCCTGGTAGAATGAGTTTTTTCAAGTTTTTATTCGATCTTAAAAGTTGTTCTGTAGAGTTTGTGAGTTTTGCAAAAACTTCTCCGATTTGCATATTCTCAATGTTTTGGCACTTTTGGGACAACAATGAGACAAAATCTTCGTGTTGTAAATAACCATCCATCATAAGGTAACCGTAACGACCATTCAGGTAAATTGCTGGAAGGTCACAGTTGCCCAGTTTGACTGTTTTTACATAGGGTCCGACGTAAGGCAGAAGTGTTTTGATTTTGTGTTTTGGCGCAAACACCAGTCTTTTGTGCAGTTCAGGATGGTCGTTGTAGCAGAGTTTTGGATCACTCAGTTTTATGGATGAAATTCGTTCAAACATCTTTAGAGTTATCTGTCGCCATCTTCTGCAGACTGCAAATCGAAGAAAAATCGAAAAAAAATTATTAGGAAAATGTATGGTTTTTTGTATGTAGTGAAATTTTGTCAAAATTGTTGACCCTGTTTCGAAGAATGAGTTAAAATTTTACCTCTAGAAATCGCAACCCAGCTTAGAGGATCGAGATATTCAAAAATGTGCAAAAGACATTCGTCGAAAAGATTATTAATCAGCACGACCATGTTTCTGTCAGAGAGCAACCTGTGGAATGTACTTTTAATTTCTAGTGACTGCATTTTTGTATTTAATTCTAATTTTTTGGTCACTCACCTCGGAATAGAATTTTTTGAATATTCAAACGATAATTAAAAACGACAAAGCAGTTATCGAGTCACAAATCGATAAACATGATGTTCTCATAAGTATGCCCAAAAATACACTAAATACACTTTACCGAGATACCTTTATCGAGAACCCAAACAAAAACAACGGCATAAATTGGCTCTACTCACACCGTCAATACCGTTTCGGTCATTCCTTTTAATTTCAAATGATTCAAATTCTCAAATCGAACTTCGTCGAATTATTTTATTGAATATTTTTTATTAAAATGTTTATTCATTTAGAAACATTAAGGACTGTATGTTCAGTTTATTATTTATTCCTCCCAGCTGGATGGGACATTAAGATTCCAATACCAAAAAATACCAAAAAATTACAATTGCAACAAAGAAATTTTAAGTACTAGTTTCAGTATCAACAAATGCGAGGAGCGTTTCAGAAATACAGTTAATAAAAAAAACAAAGATAAAAACAGTGTAGAAAAAAAACAAAAAGATAGTCACAGGTGCTACTTAGTGTTTCGTTTAGACAAATGTAAAGTAGAGCAATTCAGTGAGCCAATGGTATCATGCCGAATGACAATTCAACCATTCCTAAGTAACGGCGGACTACCGGTAATGAAAAATATGAAACATCGTTATATATTTGGAGCAAGAAAATTTTCCACTTGCGGGATAGATTTGAGCGAAAAAAATAAGTCCGACCCTGTTTCATTTTACTGCAGATAGCGTTGCTGTAGATAATTTCACCGCGAAAAAAATTTAATTCCAAATATATTTTTGCTAAAAAATTGCCAAAAAATATTTTCTACCAATAATTTTTTATCAGAAAGAGAAAGAGAAGGGAGAGGAAGAAGGAGTTAAAAATCAATGAAATTTTGTAGACCTTGCAGACCTTATTCATAATAATTCCTTAATTTTAGAAGTAAAGTTCGTTCAAGTTCAGTAAAAATATTCGGAATCAGTTTAAACTTTGGAGAAAATGCAGCATCAAACCGCCTCGATATTTGACACACATTATAAAATTTACAAGTATACTCGCGGTACATCAACGGGGTGGGGTTCGTCCAGCCACTTTATAGTAGCATTTTTTTCCTTCTATTCAACCGGATATTTCTGTCTATCTTATTCATACTTGAGGTAAACCGAGGTTACAATATTTTTCGTTTCAACAACAATTGTGATTGTCAAATTTTTAATAATTTTGTTGTGCAATGGTTATAGATAAGATATCTTTATTTCAACAGACGAGAATTACAAAAAATATCGCAAAATATTTATGACGCTGGTAACTTGGTTGTTGTATACTTTTTTGATATTGCAGCTTACTCTGCTCGGCACACTGTAAGTTCAAAGTAGGCATTTTTTCAATACCTAGGTTTCAGGCTTATTGAGGTTGAAATTGTTTTTAATTTTCAATTGATTTACTAATACAAAAGTGAATGTAAAAATTATTCTAAGAAATGTCTTGCAAACATTTTGATTGTTCGAGATATGGTTTTCAAATTAGATTCGTCGAATGCACCAAGCTATGGAAAGACAATGGGAATCGATTGATTCAAAGGACGAGTACAATATTTTTTACAAATACTGTATGAGAGGCAAGCGATTCTTGATCAATTTATCAGGTACAAATTGAGCAACTACATCAATTGAATAGAGTTGAAAATTACTAATCAGATTTATTTAAACTTTCAGGGTTATTGTTTGTTTGTTTCACGATAGTTTTCACCGCACCCTTGGTCCCAAAAATGTTCGACATTTTGTTGCCCTTAGATGAACCTCGTCCTGAATGTCATATTCTAGAAACAGAAATCAACTACCGTTATCAGAATGAATTTTTGAAAATTCATGCGTTTTATGTTCTTGTGACAGCTACGCTTATTTTGAGGATGCATTTGTTGTTTAGTTCCATTGTACTGGTATTAGTTCACTCTCTATCTTTAACTGATGCCGCTGGGTAATCAAGCTAAAATCAAAAAATAATTTTCTCAAAATTTTTGACGATACACTTCTGCTAATATGTGTTTACTAATTCACGTGTACTTTCACAGATACTACATGAGCCAGATTGGTCATAACCCTGTAGTTGATGAGACAAACAAATGTTTATCCCAAAAAAATTCTATGACAGAAATCAGAATTTGCCACAAGAAACACCAAATAGCAGACGAGTGAGTTCACGTGAAAAGGTGGTATTTGTGAATGAAAATTGATTGAAAGTATAATTAATTCGAGTAATGATTTTGAAAGATACATGGTTTTCATTAAAAATGTTTTTGAATGTATTGTTTTCGTTGGTTTCACAATTGGTATTTGCATATTAGCTACAACTTTTTACACGGTAAAATTTGGATTATTAAGTACATAAGTTTCATTGACAGTGATTTTGATTTTATAATGATTATGCAGGCGCAAACAATTCTGCACAAGAAAATAGACCTGTCCAATGCTATGGACATTTGCGTGGTTTTAATCCTTATTTTTAGCATCTGCCTGACAAATTTCATGTTTTGCTTAGTAGGTCAAATAATGAGCAACCACTTTGAGGATCTCAGTGGCAAATGGTGTTTATAATGTCTAATCTAAAACTTTACTTCACGATTCTAAATTGATTTAACGTAATAAGTTCAATCATGCAATTATCTAGTTTTTATTCGGCGTGGTACAACACGTCCCTTAAAGTACAAAAAGGAGTTTGTATGATTTTGTGCGATTGCAGAAGAATAAGATGCGTCGATGCTTATGGAATTTTTAAGGCTTCACTGGAGTGCCATGTGATGGTATGCACTGAAAATATTTTATTTCATACTTGAGTTATTTTTGAAGAATCAAAACAAAACGATAAAACGTCACCAATAATTGTTTCAGCTCTTGAATACCGGATTCTCATATTTTATGGTTCTTTTGTCGTTATGAAATCTTCTAATTTCCTTGTAAATATTGATATTGAAAAAAAAATTATCGACGAAATTTTGTTTTTACTTTTCCCCCAAAAGTTAATTAAGCACATCAAGCTACATAAGTTTTTTTGCGTTTTTTATGTTGCTTTAATAATAAAGTTATTTTTTGTCTGTATTTCGTCATTTTTCTTTATGGATTACTTTCAAATAATGACAATGAGATTGGGTTGCATTAAAAACTTGCAAATGTAAATGTTTGTTTTGTCTCTTACCGGAAATGTAACAAACAATAAATTTAACTATGCTAACTCACGGTTCATAGTTGAAAGACATCAAGTTCAAATAAAACAACAACAAAGCATAAACCATATCTAATCATAAATTCGTTATTACATAAAATCTATGGTTCAAGATCGAATGAAAAATCTATCGCTACTCAATGTCAGCACATTTCTCATTCAATTCATATTTCTTTGTGATATAAGAATTGCTTCATTGAAACTTTGAAACTATTTCACATTCATATTTTGCATAATGCTACAGCGCGCGTACATTTGGAGTTTTTTTGAGTGTTTTTTCTTTCACCATTCAATTTGATTGAATTGTGTCATTCATCAACTCATATACTATTCATCTTGATGTTTATCTTCAGTCCTCGAAATCTAGTCGATGTAGGTATAAAAAGGCAACTCACTGCTTCCAAAAGCATCAGTTCTACACTCGTTCTCGAAGTGACTAAAATCAAAAACAGAAAAATGGCATTCAAGGTACGCACTTAGTTGAATAAGTTCAATCATTCTAACAATACGATTTTTCATCGAATTATTTCATCATTAAATAACATTTTTCAATAAAATCTGGTTTTTAAATACACATCAACAAATTTTATTCTTACATTCTCATGAATCTGAACTCCATGAAACCAAAAATTATAAAATTTGAGGAACAAAATTTGTCAGAACATAAAATTAAATTCAGACATTTATTCAAACTATTTGTTGTTTAACGAAATCTTGAAAATTAATTTAAAAATTGATTTCCAGTTCATCGCTTTCGCCGCTATGGTAGCTGCTGCCAACGCTGGTATCCTGGCGCCAGCACCTTTGGCGTACGCGCCAGCAGCGGTGTTGGCGAAATCAGTCGACGCTGAATTCGACCACAACCCGCAATACAGCTACAACTACGGTGTGCACGACGGAACCACCGGAGACGTCAAGAGCCAGCACGAGAGCCGCAACGGAGACTTGGTCGAGGGCAGCTACTCCTTCATCGAAGCCGATGGCTCCAGACGCACTGTCGACTACACCTCCGACTCCGTCAACGGATTCAACGCTGTTGTCCGCAAAGACCCGGCAGTCGTTGCCGCTCCAGTTGTCGCTAAAGTTGCCGTCCAACAACAGTACGTCGCCGCCCCAGTTGTCGCCAAGGTTGCCGCTCCAGTTGTCGCTAAAGTTGCCGTCCAACAGCAATACGTTGCTGCCCCCGCCTACGCCCATGTTTCCGCTCCCGTCGTAGCTGCTCCAGCTGCCCAATACTACTCCCAGTGGTAATTTTTATTACACAACTCCGTTCCTATTCTACTGTAAGAAATCACCTTGCCACAAAAACAATAAATAAATAGAGATTTTAATATACTTTCATTGTGTCAATTTGTACCCTCTCATTACAATCAATATGGTCTGACTTTTTTTATAAATGGTGGTATTTCGAAATGTCATTGCGAGGCATTAAGTCTTATTACAATCAGAAACCTTTTCAATTGGTGTCGAAAACTTTCGATCAAAATGAATGGTCAATGGAAATATTAAAACAACAAGGATTTGCGAAATATTAGTCGTGAAGAAAAAATGATCTAAGAATAGAAATAAATACTAATCTATCAATGTGACATTCGACAATGAACCGTCTAAAATCAAAATTTCGATGCATTGATTATCACCGATCAGACTAAAGCAAACGTGACATTAACATAAAGTTGCCTAATTCAAGGTAAACAAACGTCCTTCGCACACATTCGACTTCAAGACGCATTGTTGTGGTCAAATTTCTTTTTCTACATTATATATGTTACAGCCGTGACTGTATCATTTTTATTAATTTCTGATTTGAATTTTAGTTGAATGGAGATTTAAAATTTCATATACTTTTTAAAAATCATTTACTATGTTTTTGTGCTCTGAAGCATGCTATTTGGACTTCAAAAACGTAAGATTTAGTTTTCCGAACAAAATTCAACTCCATAAACTCCCACGAAAGTCAACGACTTAATGACGCTGTATTCAACAATATGGAAATGAAAGTGGAATGGAAAATCTATATAATAGTTGTAACGAGTTTTGGTTACAATAGTTGTATTCTAATAAAACCAGAACAAATATCCAAATTGTAATTGTGATAATATGGTTGATAAGTGTCTGTGTAATCGCTGTCTTCGTACAGGTACGTTTCGTACTTTCTCACACCTTTTGAACATCCGCTGTCCTCAAGAAACACTGCAGCAATTAAAATTTTAAATTGAAAAATTCACAAAACTGAACAAAACTTTTAAATATAAATTATACGATTGAAAAAAAAACTTACTACTAGCCATTCCCTTGATGTACAACAAATATTCAAACGTATGAATATAATCGTAAATATCGTTTTGATACCAAGTAGTGGATCTGATTATAAACTTTTCCTCCGAGTCAGGGTCCACGTGCATGTACGTGTCAAAATTATAACACTGCGGTACAAAGTTCGGAAACATCACCTTTTTCAGAGTCATGACAATTATTTTGCTAGCATTTTCACTTTGTTCAATACAATATTCAACTGGATGACTTTTTGAAAACTAAAACTCAAAATTGTTAAAATATTTATTCCAAAAAAATATGTTTTCATCTTTTTAATGTAAGAATGTTCCTGCGGTTTTAATTGCAGTAAACCAGAGTTTACAGAACCAATTTACTAATTTACAGAACTATTTATATCTTTTAACTAATCATTGCTTTGTTCATTTCAACTACTACCTCACTCGTGGGAGAACTCATTCATGAAAAAATGTCATCCAGAAATTATAATTCACCCAATTAATTTCGTTCAATTATTTGTTAAAACATTCTTAGGGAATTTCTTACTTTTCTGATTTGTCAATACTTCTATTCTGATGAATAAAAGTTATAGTTGAACAATAAACCTAAAATTGATCAAAATCAAAAACGAAATTCAAGTGTCTACCGTTTTTTCGTCAGCTTTAAAAAATCGGGCTGGGATTCACTTGGGGAAAGCCTACGATAGTCGGTACTGTGTTAAAAAATTTCGCTCTTCGATTGATACAAATCGTTATATTAGAATTAGCCTCATAAACGTGAACTTTGCTATAAAAAGTTTCTCTGTCCCTTTCACTTGAAACGTCATCTAAAAACTAACACTGCCCAGTAGCCTTTCAAATGTGAAAATTACGCTAATATTTTCGAATTCTTATCATGGAGCTGCAAAATCAAAATATCAGGACAAATAAAGATCAGCATTATTCTTTTTCATTTAAATGAATCAAATTAAAATATTTTCAACAAGTATTTCCGGAAATTTATTTTTGAGTGCCTATTATCGATATTCGTAATTAAAGATATTATACTTCTAATCTTTCATTGTGTAATAAGATAATCAAATAACTATGAAGTAGCTTCAAACCAGGAACAAAACTTTTTAATAGAGGAAAGAAAGATCGGAAATTAAAAATGAACTTAATTCATATTTTTGTTGTTATGAGTTACCAAAAGTTAATAAAACATATAAAATATTATATTTCCTAGTAATTACCTCTTTGGCATGTGATTATTTTAATAATTGCACGTACGTTCAATTCCGCATGCAATTATTAAATTAAACAAATGAAGAGGTATAAAATAGTAGGACTTTTCCGGTTTTTTTTTATAAAAAAGATACTCTACCGTCATAGTTAGATCAAATCGTTCAAACATGATGCGTATTACCATAGCTCTCTGTACAATTTTAGCGATTGTGAGTACACGTATAGTAAAATTCATTTAAAATTGTTTGAAAAACTTATTATATTTATTATACAGGGAATTGTCGCTGGAATTCCGCAAGGTGGTCCTCCGGATAGTCCAAAAGGTCCAGGTGGTCCAGGAGGTCCAGGTGGTCCAGGTGGTCCAGGAGGTCCAGGAGGTCCAGGAGGTCCAGGTGGTCACCACCATGGTCCACCAGAATTTGTTAAGAAATGTGAAGAGAAAACTGGGTTCAAGAAAAGTTAGTAAAAAATAACAACTGTGTTTCTAATTACTGTAATTTATACAATATGAATGGCAACTATTGAAATTCATGATTTGATTCTACGATATCATTTTATCATTGTTTACATATTTTCAGAACATGGTGACCACGAAAAAGACGAACCGGTAACCGAACAAGAAGCGTGTTTCGGCCAATGCATAATTGAAAATCGTCCAGAGGTAAGATTTTACATTACCGTAATGTTTTTGCACACGTTTTTACAGAAAGAATTTTTGAAGTGAAAGAAAAAAACATTAAATTGAAACAAAATTATTGCAGGAGAAGAGTTTGGAAGAATTGGAAAAGAAGTGCCAAGAATCTGGGGATTCTGGAGACTCCAAAGAATGTCATCATTATGAACACGTCAAGAAAATGAAAGAATGCATGGACAACAGTAAGTTAATTGACTCGTACAAGTAGTATCTTTAAAACTTCAGGATTATGCTGTTGATGCCTAAATTGAACAAAAATCTATGAAAATTACATGCAAAGTTAATCATTCACTTTTCTACAGCTGAACCAACTACCGAGGAGTGTGCAGAAGGTAGTGTACTGGCACAGTGTTGGAGAAAACTCCATAAGCACCATCATCATCATCACCATCATAAAGGTCCGCCTCCCCAAGAATAGGTCACTGTTTTATTGTAATGAATAAAATTAACAAAAATGTTACATATATATAAACAAAATGCAATTGTATAAACAAAAGTAAAACTTTGTTTCTTGAGTTCAAAACCTTACTAGTCGTCGAACTTATTTAATATACCTTGAAATTTTTATCATGAAAACTCATAAGCGTTCAAATTTTATAAATAATCTATGCAAAATTTAAATATTAGAATCAATTAAAATTTCTTTATCTATACTACTCTACAGATTCATTTCAAAAGATAATTGTTACAATATTGTTTGTGAAAAAGTGTAAGTAAAACGTGACTAAGTAATGTGGAGCCAATAATTATTATTATAATTTGCACTATATTACTATAATTTGAAGAAAAGCCTTCAAATATTTAGAAGAGGCCATCTTTAAATAGTTACCAACATTGTAACACAAAAAACTAAAACTACATTATCGACCTAGTTCCAATTCCCTATTTCAACACAACTTTGGAGTAGCGCTGCTGTATCTCTATGTCTATGACGTCTGCTCGTTCGTGTCAAATCTTATCGTTTGTAATGAGTTGTCATCGCAAAGATATTTAAATTAAATTAGCAACAACGATTAAATTTCAACCATGACTTTGTACCATTTTGGAAACTGTCTCGCTTTGGTTTATGTTCCTTACTACCTCACGTACAAATATTCCGGACTGTAAGTACTCAGATAATTACTCTAAAACATCCGGCATAACCTCTTCCAAACTAAAAACAATGTTTATTAATTAAAAAAAATCAACTTTTAAGGTCAGAATATGGAGCATTTTGGAAATGCGTCCAAGCAGGTGGAATTTACGTTTTTACCCAACTTGTCAAAATGTTAGCTTTGGCAACTTTCTTCCCCACAGCTGACAATGTTGGACAGGAAGGTTTTGATCTTGTAGGGGTGAGTATAATGACACAATTTGAAAATAATCATGTATTTGAAATTCTGTGCATTCTTTGCAACTTTTGAAAAATATTTTGTTGTTGCAGGAATTCATGAAATGTTCAATAGATCTAGCGGATCTAGTAGGAATTCTCATAGTTCTCAACAGCATCCCTGGAAAAGGACATGCCAAAGTTTTGACAGCTGGAATTGGTTGGGCCAGTGCAGAAGTTATTTTAACGAGATTTTTACTGCTCTGGTTTGGAGCAAGGGGAGCTGAATTCGACTGGAAATATATCCAAAAAAGTCTCGAATCGAACATCAGCCTGGTATTTAAACTTTACTTTCTTAAATCTGAACAAACAAACGATAGGTTGAATTTGAGTACTATAAACTTTACTGCAGATAAAATCGTGCAAAAATCAAATTTAAAATTAATTCAATCATTAAAAACTATTTCTTAACTTTAATAATTCTTTTTTAGGTTCAACACATTACGACTGCAACTCTAGTCTGGTTATGGTCCCGACATGATCTGCGTCAAGGCCTCGTTCCAATTGTTGTAATACTTTTAATTTCAACTGTTTATCGACCACTGATCCTCGACACGGTCACTTCGTCGGTTTTGGCTGGACCCTGGTCTTCCCTTTTCATCAAAGCTATCGTCACGACGATCACTGGTGCAATCACATTGCATATGTATGCAGGACTTGCTCACGCCATTGGTATCTTTTAATTTAGCAAAATATTTTAAGTATCAATTTATACATAAAATGAACGACTAAAAAGTCACTGCCTGAGTGTGAAGTTAAATAAGAATATGAAAGTAGTTTGTCACTCAATTTGTAAATAAGAATAGGTCGTTAGAATACAGGTACAAGAGTTGTGAGTTCTTACGATTATCCTTATTTGTTGAATATTTTTTTGTTAACGTTTTGTGTTCGTGCTGTTTAGAATGAGAACAAATTTGTATCGAGTAGTATTAAGAATGAAAAATAAAAAGAAAATTAAACATAAAAAATTGTAACATTTTATGACAAAATCAATCTGAGGTATTTCTGTTTGAGTTGGGAATGAAAACAGTAGAAAATTAAAAAAACAACTAACGATTTATTTCCAAAACACGACATTTTGAGTTCAGTGCTATAAAAAAATTCATAGAAAGTCTTCGGTTGATGCTGCGGTTGCTTCGATGAGTAATTCGAAATCCAACTCAGTCAAACTAGCTGAAATTGTCAAAAAAGATGATCAGTTCACGTAATGAAAATATAATTTAATCAGATGGTAATAAATTGTATTCAAATTAAAGTACCTTTTGCAGTTAAGAGATCAAGAAAAGTATCAAGTGGAGATAACCGGTCTCCAGAAGGGAAAGCTGATAAACCTGAAACAAAATGTTCAATTCAATAAAAATTCTGACAATTCTACAAATCTTTTGCAGAATTCAAGAAAATTTAACAGTACCATTGTGGGTCCTGCGTTGCAAAGGTTTTGTTCGAGTAGGACATATCTCCCCGCTTAAAATATTCGTCGCATGTTCTCTAGCCCTTAACATAAAACTGACAGGGTGTAACCACTGGTTCAACAAACGTTTGGCTCTGGACCTTGGCAACATAGATAACAGTTCTAATTTTCGGGGAAGACTCGCTTTGTCATCACTAATGTCTGCAAAAAATACCTAATCAGTCATATGAACAAAATCGCATAAACAAAAAACAAAAAATATCATAATTTATTTACCAGCCATAATAGTTTTAACGACGTCAACTTGTAACTCAAAAACAGATCGCTGCACGTACTGCAGAAAGAGAGAATAATCTAACGTTCGATAACCAAGATAAGTGAAAAACGACGTGAATCCCTGTGGGATGGGAAAAGCCACGTTTTCTGTCGCATGTTTGTACCTCTCTAACAAAGTGAATAATAAATACTGAGTTGGTTCTGGCAAATTATCTCTGAAACAATGTTAAAAAGTATTTTCAAACAGTTCACATCAAACTTTTTTTTTAAAGTAAATGTTTGATTCAAAGTTATGATTTCTTACATGAAAGCAAACCCACGTTCCTTTTTATTTCCTAAGTGAATATTGGCAGCTTTGCAGAGCATCTGGCACAGCAATCTTGAAGTTTCCAATTGTGCAGTGACATGTCGCGTGGACATCGCATGAACATGAAGAGGTGTGCAAAAACCATGCAATCTTCCACTACTGGTCTTTGTGCCATATTTTAACAGGTGCACCGACAACTCTCTCAGATTCACTGCAACTATGTGTTCCTGCTTGGACGCTGTGCAGCTCTCCATCTCGATGAATGGCAAATTACTATCATAATATTTTCCTCGTCCACCCATCAGTTCACCCAAAGTTGCAGTTGTAACAACCAATCTAAAATTACATCATAAATTTTAATTTCAACATTGCAAAATGTAATTAAACTTTTTTTAGATACGAAAAATATAAAAACAAATAACGTTACAGTAATTTTTAACGAGAAATTAATAATTTTTAAAATTTACCCTCCAGCAGGCGACATAGGCGTGCTACATCTAGACAAAGCCTCGGGTTGATAACAAGCAAGAGACAGCATCAACTTATCAACAATCTGGCTGGGTTTGAATCTCGGTCGTTCTTCACTTTTCTCGCCCAACTTGTCCCACAGTTTGGTCCACAAGTCGCTCCTGTACGGAACCAGTCTCTGCTGAGGCGAGAGCAGCATCACCGAGGTGTTCCATAGTTTTTCATGAGTCAACGAGACATTCAGGTCGTTCACCTTGGCTTCAAGACCCAACGACTCTTCCATAGTCGTAACCACCAACAGGCACAACAGCATCGTCGCATCGTTAGGCAAATTCTGCTGAACCAAAGTGTGTGCACAACAAACCAAAAATTCTTCGAAAATTTTCGTAATGTTCAGAGACCGAGGTTTCTCCGCCAGATTTGAGATCAGCTCCTCCACTACGTCCAAGTCATTTTTGTGACACACAAAGTAGTGCAAAATTCCGCAACGGATTTCGATCGATGGTTCCTTGCAAAATATTTTTATTAAGAAACTCGTTGGGACTGTGAGGGGAACGAGATCCAGTGTTGGTAAATCTGCAAGCAAATTTTTCAAATTAAAAATGAATTGAATTGAAATCATGGATTTTATATTGTAATTGGTTTTTTAAATTCTTACCGATAGTTAAGATGTTAGTTCCATAACTACCCAAGCTATTGGTCATTTCAGAAGATCCAAAATTCAGCAAAGGTACGAGATAAGAAGAGTGTGAAGGGACATTAGGCAAAGGTCCACAAAGGATATGGCAGCATGGTTCATGATGGAATCCAATCTCTAGAAGGTGAGTAAAAAAGTCTTGCACAAAAACGATCATATGGTTGTCCCCGTAGAGGGCGAAGGTGGGTCGCATGAGTTTAGCCTTGGCCCAGGGAATGCCAGGGACCACACAGTGAAGGACACAGCTGTGATGCAGCACTGTCACGGAATATGCAAAGTGGACAGTGTTGGAGTCGCTGAGTTCCGAATCCAAAACATGCTGCGGTGGCTTGACTGGTCTGTACAAGTAATGATGGCACACACAAACGATTCCCTTGGAATCCGATATCACAATTAGGTCGAGCGAACAGTCGTGCACCCTGAGAGGAATCACGTCGTCCTCGTAGGTTCCACAGTTGTCTGTCGTGGGAACTTGCGGCAGATTTAAAGGAATGTTCAACTGAAAAAACAGGGGGTTTACTTTTAACTTTATACTTCATATTTTTCAAAAAATTTTGTGTGTTTGAAAATTACCACAGTTTCGTGTGGGAGATCGTCATGAAATTGCAGTCCACTCAGGGTAGGACAAGGCTCGATTGGTTTTGGTGGTGATTTTTCAGAATCCTCGACGAAGACACTTGTCACTGGTTTTCTTCGATGGATATGATAAAGTACCTGATTCGTAGCGTCCCACTGAGCCCAAATAAACGTTCTTGCTAAAGATTCAGATTTCATTTCTTTGATTGACCTTTCGCCAGAATTAAAAGCAATTGTAAACATTTGAATATCTGTGAAAAATCGACAAATTATGTTAACATGAATCTTTCACGTTTCATTTCTTTATGTATTCATTAAAAAAAAAACAAACAAACAAACAAAAACATAAAAATACTCACATTCTGTATGCACCAATAATAAAAACTTGTCCATCGACGGTACCTCCTTCTGTTTATACAAAAATTGGATCCTGGCCTGTTTAGTAGATCCACTTTCGATAACATGCACCTTTCCATCATGTTCTATTTCTACCACATAAACCTCGTAAACTTCAGAACCGACTGATTCTTCTTGAGTATTTCCTCCTTTTTCTTCCGTTTCATTTTTCTCAACTCGTTCTCCAGTTGGAACAACCGAATTTTTTAAAACGTATCCCAATAGGGAATGACTTTGGTTCACCGTCGCTTGAACCAAATTTAAAATATCACTAAATTTATAAAGCACCTAAAAATAAACAACAAATCTTGTCAGTAACAATTTTTTGGATTGGAAAATTTCAAGTTGTAAAAATGCATTTAAAAATGAAAAAAAATACCTTCAAAGTATCTTTAATCCGGTCGTAAAGTCCAATCACAGACCGCGAGCGATGGGCACGAGATTCGGCTGGGAATTCCTCCACCCATCCTAGTAGCAAAGATCCATTCTTTTCCTGACCCAACAGTTTCCATTGTTCAGCTAGAAAAAAATACGTTTCATCATCCACCTGTTTATCTTCTCTCAACAGATATAAACAAACATTTTCCATCCAAGCCCTCTTAATATAATTAACCGTATCCTAAAGAACTTAATTGCAATTTTCAAGCAGAAACAAAAAAACATCTTCCCGTACAAAAATATTACGACAAAAACTTTCTAACGCTAATCCCTAAAATCTGGCCACCGATTTTGGGGATTGCCTGGGATTCCCCCAACAGCTGTCAAAACACTTAAAAGTTGCGTTGTCATGCAGATTAAAAGAAAATTAAATTAATAAAATGACGTTAAAATTCATGTTTGTTAGAAATAAATGAAAAAAGAAAATTTTTTGATAAACTCTTGTATGAGACGTTGAAGAGTACAGTCTTGAGTAGCAGTCGAGCTGTCAAAACAAATCGATAACGACGCGTGACCAGTGCCGCAGGGGCTCAGGCGGTCAGCCGTGTGGTCAAGCCAATTAACTTGTTACGCTCAATGAAAATGTCTTGTTTCAATCGACAAGAAAAACATAATCAAGTTTACCACTCGATGCGTCGTCCGGTAACAGCGAACACAATTTCGCAGCGAGATTTTCTACCATCTCATCTCCTTTCCCCGCGAGTTTATGGAGCTGCTCTCGCCAAACTGCGCATCGCACAGTATTGCCAACAAAGAGCTCTGATTCTGATATCAAATCATACTTTGATCGAATGATAAATTATAAAAACCTTTTTTTTTCAATCATCATCCAATTCATTAAAAATTCAAATCTAAAATTGAAAAGTTTGAACAAATTTAAGTTGGTTTATTCAAAAAATCATAATTAATAATTGTAGATACGTTTTTAAGCGTGAGACAAACAAATAAATTGTAAAAACTATTCTTTGAAAACTACATGTGCAATTTTTTAATTTGAAGTTGACAAATTTAATGAAGATGAATATGGTTCGATGATTATAGAAGGAATAAAATTTGTGAATGTATAATAATGTTGTGAAAAGTGTCAATGAGTGGTTTCGATATAGGTTTTATAAAGTAATAAGCGGTGCCCATCTGCTGGTTAAGTTGAGAGCTGTAAAGCGTGCGGTTCTGGGGGACCGAAAGAAGTTGTTCCTCGGTAGAAATTGATGAATTTTGGTCCGACTGCGGAAATAATTAATAGGACGAAATAATGACAGGGGAAAAGTTCGTTTCGCATTACTTTGGTTAGCCATGTTTTTGGTATACCTTTTTGTGGTATTTATTCGGTTTAGATAGTTCCCCATGAATAGGATATTTTGATACCTTCATTAGGTGTCAAATACCTGAAATGATCGCGACAGTAAACGAGATGATTACCTGTCTGTTCATTTTTCAAAGTTAACAACATGTTTCAAAGTTTATATTTTTAAAAATTTGAGACAACAATTTTAGTTTCTTATAGAATTATATTTTAATGTTCAAGAAAAATAACAAAGATTCGAAATAACAAATACAGTCAACAATTTCCGGAGCGATTCCGTTTCGGTTCCGGTACGATTCGTATCGGACCCGAAACCAAATCGTTACGGATATTTTAAACCGAGAATCGATCTTTTATTGAAACCAAATGTTCTTGTACTTTAATTGAAAAAGGTATGAAAAATGCCCACAATAAACAAAGTTGCTAATCAGGCGAAAATTTTTTCATGGTATAAAACGATGGGCTAAGAGCATCAGGTCAAAAGTTATTTAAGCAGAAAATCAATTGACATGTTGATAGTAATTTTTAGATAAAAGGAAACTGTCAAAGGTTTTAGGTATGCGAAGTAAAAATTACTTCTTATTAAAACCATGAAGTGCTGGTTTAATTTTGTTTTTTTGGTCAATTTCGGTGGAAATGAAAAAGGGATTGGTTGTGCGTTTACTTCCCGGTGATTTTGAACGAGAAGTTTTATTTTGTATTACAAAAATTGTCGGAGCAAAGTTTTTTTAATATTTAATAAGATTTTTTAATTGTTATTCTAATAACAAAAGTTATCGTTAATTTACAACTTCATTGTATTTGGGGAGACAACAGTTCGTTTAGTTAGTGGTTAAATTTCGGTTTAGCAATTTTCTACGGGGGTTTTTGGGCTTGACCACATTTAACAGAAGTTAAATGTTTCCGCTATTAAGATGTGGTTGCCATAATCTGATTTATTTCTTACCTGTTCATTGTCCCATTGTCTATGAATAACTTCATTTACTTTTTGGTTTTCTGCTAACCATAATCCTTTTTTAACCCTTTTGGACAATAGCATTCGTTCAAAGCCTTAACCGATGTGGTAAAGTTAGAGGCACGGAGTGAAAAAATTGGAAACCACAAAGCCCCTTTACAAAGCTACATTCGTCGCCCCGAAAAAGTATCTACCTGTGGAGGAAATAGAATTATAATGGTATATTTTGGGCGAGTTGAAAAAAACTAACGCTTCCGAATAAGTAAATATAAATATTTGCTTCTGTTTTCTGCGGCTTACCTTTTTTTCGGGCATTTGATACGGATTAGAAGACTAAATCTGGTACATTTTCACTCCTGTGAGAATGAAGATTAAGATAAGAGCTGTGAAGTTTCCTGTCAATAAACACATTAAGAGAGATAACAATTAGGATTTTCAAGTTCTTATGCTATTTTTGTAATCAAAATTGATTTCGGAAAAAAGTTTGCGTCTTTTTATTTTCGAAATGATTTTTTTTATCAGGTTTACTTCACGATTATTTAATTATCATTTTTTCTATTGAATTGAACTTATATAGAATCGATTTCTATATTTACAATTGCCTCTTTCGATTTTTAAATTATAATATAGTCCTATAGGACTTACTATTTTTTCATCTTATTTAGTTTATATCTAAACATTTTGTATCCGTATTAAGAAAAGCTATGACGAAGACTTTATAATAAAGATTGTTATCCAATACTACCAATATTTACTTTTGGATTAAAATTATCGAAGATTTTACTTTGTTATAATAAAACTCAACATATATAATAATATAATAATGAACTAATAACTCTGAAGCCAAAACACAGTACCAACCGTTTAAATCTTTATTACTCTCATTATTTCATTGATTGTTTTGTTTATTAACTTTCGTGTCCTTATTTGACTTCATAAATTTCTATCGTCAAAATCCAAAATCATAATAAATCTGTTATTACTAATGATTATCCCATTGAAAAGAACTATACCGTTATTATTACATTGTTGCACTATTATTAATTAAACAAATGAAATCACTCACAGTCGACAAACTGTATTCTTATAGATTGGTCCTTAGAGAGCTTGGACACACCCCCACTGGCTGCCCCCTAAACTTAAGGTCCAGGCCCCACTGGTGGGGACAACACTTTATATAACCTTGCGGTCAAGGGAGTCAGCACAATTCGTTAACCACTCGACCTCTAAGGATCTCTCGAGGCTCTTGCTACAAAGTTAATACAATTTTTACAAGTGTAAACAAGTGTGTTTTGTGTTGTTCCACTCATCTACTTCACCAAACCAAGTCAATCAAAAGTAAGTATCCGAAATCTAAAAAAAACATTTTTTCAATTTCTGGCGAACATCTTTCGAGATCCAAGGCAGAATATTTTCTCAACTCTGGTTTCCAAGTTACCAATTTCAATTTTTATTCCATTTAACAATTGTAAACATTTTTTTTTTATTTTTGTTGTTGAAGTAATCAATCATTTTCGTGTCAAAAAGTCTGTATCGTTAAAAACCAATATCTAAAATGCCTCCTTCACAGGTACTTTGGCAAACCTCCATTTAGTCAAGGTTAATGTAGACAGGTCAAGTCATTGTCTCTCGGGTAGCCGCAAAGTATCTTTTTCGAATCCCTTTTTTGGCCTCAAAATAAAAGTCTCAAACCGAACCCTAGCAAAATATCATTTTAACTGGAAACCAGACCATTCCAACTTAATAATTCATTGTCACACTTAACTAATTGCTTTTTTCTCTTTTGCAGTGCTGTCCGACGAAGATAGGTGCAAATTCCACATCAGGCGCTTGATTTCCAAGTTCAGAAGCACTGCTGAATCATTGGACATGACCGAGGACACGATCAGCGACATGATCAAGGACATCGACAGCCCGACCAGATCGCTCTGTGACATTGTCAAACTGCTGCAGTCGTGGAACCGCAAGCTCCAGCTTAAACTCAACAGGAAGCGAAAGCAGCGGTCCATCGAGGAAGGTACCAGGTGGTTCCACCCCGGATGCTTCGATTTCAACGGACAGGTCGGAGTGTCTAGTAGCTTCGCCCTTCTCAGAGTTCAGAAGAGCGAGCACTTTTTCCTACACTCCACCAACTATGCGACCAACGTCAGCGTGCCACACGACAACTCAGTTGGCTTCAAATTCCACCGTGTCAGATATCTTATTTAAAACGAAATTGTTTGATTGTATGGAGGGTTAAGTTAAGTTTTATATGATTGTTTTATTTGATAATTCACCTGGTGCTAATGTTAGGTACACAAGATGGCTGTAATATTTGTAAATATTTGTAAATTTTATTCGAGGTTGTATAATACATGACTATGTTTTTATATTTATCAATGAATGTTTTTCGTTTTGATTTTTACCTATCCTAAAAGAAGAACTATTCAACCAATCATTAATTATCTTGATTAAATCACGATTTATTTAATTCATTTTCATCATTCTTTTAAAATATTTATTTTTCATATCAAGGATTGATATAATACTTACATTATTATTAAAAGCGTGAAAAATAAAAAAAGAGGTAGAAGTAGAAGATGAAAAATGGAAAAAAGATCAAGGGATAATATCAGAAGTGCATTCTTAATGTCATTCTTCTTAGCAGTCGCATGACAATAAAGTTAAAACCATACTTAATACAAAATGATTAAAAATGTAAAAAAAAACATGAAATGTCGTCAAAATTTTAAGATTAATTGCAAGCATTTGTTCAACCGTCACAAATTTTCCGCTAGGATTACGCCGGACTGTTATCAGAAAACGGCGCGTCGTTATCAGAATTGTTTTTATTCTCCCTTTGAACCTCAACAAATTTTACAATAAGTTACTTCAAACTCGTGGTCACTGATAATACGGTATCGGTAATTTTTGTACGTCATAAAGTCCTCATCACGCATCTTGCTTACATGCTCGTAGATCATCCTCACAACCGGCGGAAAACTTTTGGCTGAAGCTGCCGTTGCCAACTCCTCGTAGTACGCCCACTGCCTATCCTTGAATTTGTTTATATGCCGGAGCTGAAAATAAATCAACAAGTATATAACCATCGATACTAAATGAGAAGTTAAAATTGAAATTACTATTGTAAAAAAATGTACCGGAATGCCTTGTGAAAGTAGTTTCTGCTTTTCCGCATCGTAAGCCTGATGCATCTTTTTGGAGGAAGGTAATTTAACACGACCTTCTAGAACGGCGACGACGTATTTTACTTGAAAGTGTACCATGGGGAAAGGAATACCAATGTCTGGCAAGCCGAGGAAAAAGATGTTTGGTGCATCCATGTGGACGATGTGTTTGTATACTGGTTCTACGTGGTTGTCTTGAGTGCAGACTTGGATTTTTGGCGACAGGAAAGGGTAGGTGAATTTGTAGCCTGCAAAAATAAAGGAAAAGTAAAGTCAGCACAAGTCAGCTTTATTTTCTGTAGGGGACTATGAAATGGCTAAAATTTATAATTTTAAATCATTGTCAAAATAATAAAGAAAAATGTTTAATGTTCCCTTGAATAAAATTTGATATTTTTAATTTTTTTACTGTATTTACCAGTACAGTAGATGAAATCATCAACTTCCGCGCAGGAACCATCTTTGAAAGTGAACATATTGCCATAGATTTGCTCAATCCCAGGTTTTTGTTCGATTATGTCCGACATCCTGGCGTCAATTGGTTTTGGAAGGTTGTGACTGAGGTAAATCTGAAAAACAGTTTTTTATTGAAAATAAAACATTTTTTAATTTTCGTTTTTTCACAGTATAGTAATGAGAAAGATAAGAAAGAATGCAGACCTTTTTTGCATATTTGCAGACTTCCAGGGCGATATCAATGCCAGACCAGGAAGCTCCGAGGATGCAGACTCTTTTGTTGGTGTATTTTTCTGGGATTCTGTACTGGTGGCTGTGTACTCGACTTCCTGGGAAGGTGTCTATGCCTCTGATAGTCGGGATTTGACCGACGCTGTAGTGACCATTGCCCAACATGATTGCGTCAAAAATATTTGTCTGCGATATTTTGGTATCCAAATTTGTATACGTCACAAGGTAGACGGTTTGACCGTTTGGAAGGACTTCTGGTTCTATCCAGTTGACTATCGTTTTTGTCTGAAAAATCAAAGTACAAATTTAAATTTCTGTGTCGTGGAAGTTCAATAAACATTTAAATTTCAGTTTTATTTCATTTTTAATATTTTAAAAATTGAAATGTAGTTTTTTGAAGGATTGCTTACCTTGACATATTGGTGAAGATTGAAATGTTTAGCATACGATTCCAAATATTTGCGAATGACACTGTGATGAACGAACGAAGGACCGTCAATATCCCGGAACGGATAATCTGGTATTTGCATGATCTCTTTTGGCAGATTTGTCCTGAAAAATATACAAGTATATTAAATTTTTGTACGGAAATTGTTTCGGAATCTTACAACTTATAGGATATAAAAGAATTCAACGCCAATTTCATTTTTCTTGAACGAAAGCAACTTATTTACTAGAACTCTATGATTACAATCTGCTTCTCATTTTGCAATTTGACGTCAGACATGGTATTGTATTTTGATAATCTTTGCAACTTTTTTCTCAAGCTTTATTGATAAGAACAGTCTTTAAAAGTGGGCTACTTAGTCTGATTGATAAAATACAGATGTTCCTAAACTTTGAACTTTTTAGAAGGGAGAAAAACAAATTGTAAAATTATCTTTTATCGTTTCAATGTCAATGACAAGATTGAAAACTCTAACCAATTGTTTAACTGAAAAGTTCTTTACATTTTTGTTCATTTGAGACTTTTTTAAATAAGTTTTTTATTTTTTATTTTTTTGAATTTTGTTGTTTTTTTTAATTCTTACTTTAAATTTTTGTACATGCTGCTGTGTATAGGAATTCCATGTTTGTCATAATCTATGGCGTCGGTGTAAACCCAAGTGCCACCAATATGCTCGGATTGTTCAAAAACAGTCAGACTAAATGTGTCTAATCGGCTAGATAACTGTCGTGCCGAGACCAAACCAGCCACACCAGCACCGATCACAGCAACTCTCGTTTTGCTGCTGGGCATTTTAGTGGACAATTATGTTTCCCTGCAATAAGCAATTGCCTGTTAATTCAATCGAACGCAGGATTTCATCATCCTGATCACTTACAATAAATTATCCCACCTTGAACTCAACTACCCGATTAAAATAACAAAAATGACGATTAAATACTGACGTGCATTCATTTATAAGACATCAACTCGTCTGATGGTGGAGCGAAACATTTTATCACCGTTTATTTTCGTTAATTTGATCATTTTTTGTAATTCAAAAAGTTTTTTAATCAGGATTTTTATGATTTTGTCGGTTTATTTGATCTCACATATTTTCATCGTTGGAGTTTTGACAGTGAAAAATGAAATGTACTGAGATTTATTTAATCATCAATTAAATTACATTATGATTAGTCCAAATTAATAATTAACATTTCAAAATCAAGATTGAAACGGTTTTTGATTAGATAATTTGGTTAATTATATTACTTATCAATAATTAAAACAGCTTTACGTTCAATGACATAACTGTATTACTTCATTTCTTAAACTGAAAAAGAATTATTAATTTCAAATTAACTTTACGACTAAAACAGGTGCACAAAAACGTATTCCAATATTATGCTTAGCACATGAATTATTTTGAATCATGATTACAGTAATTTGTCTAGAAATTTTACTATCGTATTGCATTGCATAAACAATCAGTGAAAACAAGTCTTACTTTTACATACCTTACAACCTTTTTTTACCCAGTTCAACAAATTACCAACAATTTTATTTTCAATTTTATTTCAATCTTTCCCTACGTTAGAAAAGCGATTAGAAGAAAATAAAAATATGCGAATGAAACCATTAAAAAAAGACACATTAATCACTTCTGCAGTCATAATGGAATTGACCTAACACAATTTTATTCATACTTCTAATATCACCACATGTTTATTATTCGAGAATAAACAAAATTTTTACAAAACTCAAAGAAAAAGATAAAAATTCAATTTGTTATTGCAAAATTGAATGCAATAGATTTACCTTGTACAAATTCAAGAAGACCAAAATTTTAGCGAAGGTAAAAATGTGATCGCGATTGTTTGGACGGTTTAATTGATCGGGTCAATTTTGATGTGAACTTGTTCACGTTTCAATAAAGACTGAAAGTCCGAGTAAACGCGATACGCAATGAATATTGAATTCATCCCGGTTATAAGTTCAGCGAGAGCCTCCCCTCTTTTTTTCGCCTTTTCCTTTCTTACGCTGGTGTTTTAATTTGACGAGAACCGATCGAGAGAGGCGAGCAAATTCAGCAAAAAGGAGCAAGTTCGTCAATCCGAACTTCTGATGTAATCCCCGCAAGTGTGTAATCAAGCTCGATGACCGCTATTTTTCGCGGGCATATTTTGCTCTCAATCACCTTTCGAATCACCTCTTTTCATCATCCAATTTTAAAAAAGTCCAATTATTTTTCAAACTTGTCTTCCACCCACTTTACAAAAATGAAAAATTGTTCATTTGAATAGAATTTTTCACGGTGATACTTTGGCATAGGAACCTCAAATTTGAATTCAATGAAGTTAACTACAAGGGCAGCAAGAAAAATCGTTTCTCATTGTCTTACGGTTTTTGTGGTAAATTAGACAGGTCATTACAGAAGGAAAGTCGAATTGTTATTTTCACGTGTGGTCAGCCTGAGCTTTTTGTAGTGGTTGACCACAATATTCGGTCCTCTTTGACAGAAGTTTGATTTTGTGGGAAATACACTTGTAAGGCATTCCATTCAGTAGGCCAATAATCATCTGTCGAGGACAATAATCCTGACCACCGATTATTATTTGCGGTCTGTCCAATCCTTTGACTGATCGCTCTTATTTGTGCTCCAAATTGTCCACTAAGGTAGGCCATACCTTCCAACCACATTTCAGCATCAGAACACACAAAAATTTACTCACAGTTACCAGTATAGTCTTAGAACGTTAAAGGGTAAAGAGGTGCACATTCAAAGACAAACCATGACGAAATGATTTATTTGCCAAAGCATCCGCATTTTTCACACTGATTAAGGTGGAAAAAGGGTACTCATTGTCGATGCACTTTTGGCTACTTATTGGCCTTTCATCGATAATTTATGCAACAATTTCGAACCGCATCCAAAAACCAATTTTCAGTCGAACAACTGAACCATTGAATTCATCGCTAATCGTTTCGCCAATTAACCACAAAGTTTACTATCTTTTTTTCAAGAATTTAAAAGTTTATTGTCGTCGACTGTAAATTTGGTTTTGTGTGTCCCTTATGATGGGGTTTGGGGTAACTAAGAAAAATGAAGATCAATTATTGATTGTAATGGAAAATTATTAATGTGTGTTTCATTGCCAATAGAGCTGTGAAAAAAAGAATAATGTTTAAAAAAGTAATTTTCTTAACTTTACGAGCCATAAAATGTGCGGTATTCAGCATCCTTGTGACGTTATGTAATTGTGTAGTAACATTGTAATATACTAATGGTATCAACGACGCGGATCATTATTGATGCTCAGTGACATCCTTATCACACATAACATTTGTTAGAACAAAAACTACATATTCATGGGCAGATTGCTGTCTTTTTCCTCCAGTTGCACCGAGTGGCTAATGCGTATAGGAGACATGGAGTTATATCTGAATAGATATGGATAAAAACAAGATGAATTTCGTAAACGCAAAGTCCAAGTTAGAACTTGATTATGTTTACGAATATAACTTCTTGTTTTTTATTTGTAATCAGATATTGAAATAATTCTAGAAGCATCAACATTGACCAAAACGTTTGGTGTTCGAAAATGAATTTACTCATAGTTCGTTTTTACTTTTTTTACTTTTTGAAATTACAAAGTGCTGTTGATTTTTCGATTATTCTCTCAGTTAACATTTCGATTAATTGAATTAAAAGTCATGTCACTCAAATGACCACTTTGAATTTCGATTGAGACATTTTGTTAATTTTTATTTGATAGTTGAAAAATGAAAAAAATCTTGTTACTCAAATTGACCTTTGTAATTGTTCATGAATGAATTACACTTTAAATTAATTAGGTTGTTTAAGATTACACATTGTAAGATTATAACAATTATCTTGATTATGTCACAGCAATTGAGACTTTTTCGAAACGAATAATCCAACTTGTTTTGGAAGTACAAATTTTAATTTTCACTAAATTTACCACTTGTCTTCTGAGATTATTATTAACATTGATATTCGATTCTTTGCGGTTATTCTTGCATAAAACTTATTCTACACCTTTCGAGACTTGGTATATAAACTGAGTGCGCCACTCGGGGCACATAAAGTCCAAGACAACAATGTAGACTAAACTTGATGTGTGAATTATTTTATCAAATATCTTTTAACTATCTTATAACTTCTGACTATCTGAATTTTTAAACAAAAATGGTGTTGCTTATGTGATTTTTTAAAAGTGCACTGCTTATTTACAAAACAATAATTTATTTTGTAATTTTCTCCAGACTTTTTTGTAGTATCTTCAGAGAAAGCTACTCTGGACTCTGAGTACTTATAAAAACCCGTATCAATCCGTCTGCTATGATAAATTTTAGATACAAAAAACGTGAGGATTTTAACATCGCAGTTCGCTTAAATTTTGCTTTCACTTTTTTTCAATTTAATAAATTGACTAAATAAAAAAGGATTTTCATTGATTTCAACTATATTGTTACAAAATGAATTACTAAATTATAATAACCCTTTTAAAAGGTTTTGTATCTTATTAGCTTGTTGTGGCTGAAAGTAGTTCATTTCGTACGACAAGTTTGACAAGAGTAATAGTGTCTTATGTTAAGTTTCAGCCGCATCTAATAAAACATTGAGTATATTATTATAAAACAATGATTTGTCAACAGAGAGATTTCATGATGAATCACATCAGTTTTGATAACACACAGTTCAACACGTTTAATATCTGTGACATGAAACAGGAACTGTGTTTTGGTAAAAAGTTTGATAACTAAGTTATTCCTTATCACAATGCAAACTCCTTCAAGTTTAAATCGAAAACTGAAATCGGGAGATTCTGATTGACATTCAGTATTCTGATTTACCTTTATACGAGTAACAGGTGTCGCGTCAAGAAAAAAACAAAACAAAATTTCAAAAAAGTGATAACCATTTAATTTATTATACCTTTTTATGATTTTACTTTGAAATGTTGTAGGTTTAAAGTGAACTGAAATTTGATAATTTTTAATCTTTTTCTGTTGAAGTTACAACTCAAAAAAATGATACCAAACCGAAATTCAAGTCACTAATTATTAAATTTGATGAATAAGTTCACAATTAAACAAAGCTTTTAACTTAAAATGGCTGTGCCTAAAAAAGGTAAGTTCAAAATTTATTCAATCTTTAGAATTTTAAAATATAAAAAATGAAGATCATTTTGATAAAGTTTTAATGGTCCTGAATTTTTGTCATAAAAAGAAACTCAACTGCGACATTTGTGATATCGAAAATCTTAGAAACGATAAAATAAAATAATCTTAAAAATTTGATATAACTGACGTAAACAGTGTAGTAAAAGAGCCATTTAAACGTACAGAAATATAAACGTCAAATGTAAAAGATTCATCAAACAAAATTTAATCAATGTATTAGAAAAGAATCGTCGTAAATTTCGTTACATTACCATAATGAGATTCAGTAACCAATAATGTGATGGGTTTTTAATTGCGAAAAAAATGTATCTTATTTTATCAGTATCGTCATTCTAAAGTGCCCTAAAGAAAGGTGATCTTTAATTATTATCTGATTCATTAGCCTTCAATTTACCTTGAAATAATTTTTACAAGAGAAACGACAAGCCGGTTCATGAGATATCTATCCTCTTGTTTTCATTTCATTCATATGTTTGTATTAAAAATTGTACAGCATTAAATAAACATTTCGTTTAGTTACTGTTTAACTTGTTCATTAAATGTTTCATATCAAAATAAAAATTTGATAACAAAATTTGTGTGTTGTAGAACGTGTAGATCGGCTGTCATGCAGGGATATCCTGTGGGTGATGACATTTTTCGGATTCGCCATCAACTACATGTTGCGAATCAACATGAACATCGCTATAGTGGCGATGGTGATACCGCGATCAAAACCGGCAGCAAGTGTACAGTGCAATCAGGGGATGCCGGCCGATATGAGCCGCCTGAACGCAAATATTACATCATCCTTGCTTTCTCCTAATTCAACAAATTCTCCGCTTATCATATCACAAGTTCCTGCTGCCGTGCAGGTATTAATGCAGACTACTTGCAAAACCGCTCTCGGAAAATAAACTTGAATAGTAGGCACATTTTATTATCACTCACCGTCCACTTCATTTTGCATCATCTTTTCTTCATGTCTGTGAACTTGTATACCCCACAGTTCACAATTTTCAAAAAAACAAAACAAATCATTTTGTTCATTTATTTTTTTGAAAGTTCTTAGTTCTAAAAAACAATAAAACTAAATTAAGTCAACCTTAATGTTTTGAATTGTTAATACTTTTAAATCCGAGGTCTTAATTTTGAAATTAAAAAATATGCTTAATTTTGAAATTTGCAGTACGAAAACCGGTATGTTTGGAATGAGTACGAACAGGGTTTAGTTCTAGGAGCCTTTTACTGGTTACAATGTGTGACTCAAATCCCAGGTGGGCTGTTGGTGCGAAAGTACGGGACGAAATTAGTTTTCGGTTTGGGGAACCTGGTGCCATCGCTGCTAGGATTTTTTATTCCACTTGCAACTCGACAACATCTGTACGCACTCGTCTGCCTGCGAGCTTTTCAGGGATTTGCTTCGGTAATTTCTTTGTTCTTTCGTAAGAGATTAATTTCAATTCTCAGCTCAAGAGTAAGTCATATCTCGCTGATACAGGAAGACTTTAAAATTTTGTTAGATAACGTACAATTTCATTAACACTTGTTGAAATTTCGAAATGTATTAAGTAATGAAGCGTAGCAAAAAGTTCCGGATCAAGAAACGATTAAGAGTTTAAGTTTGTGTGTCAGTAAGTTGTGTATCGTTGGAAAATTGATACAGAAAAGCTGAATGGAAAAGTTTTGAACGTTGGATTTTTTCATTTCAATTTTAGAGTTTAGAAACATTTTCAAAAACATTTAAAAACCTTTTTTTTCCTAGGGTGTAACATGGCCAGCCATGCATAGTATGGTTGCAAAGTGGATACCACCCGATGAGAGAAGCAAATTTGTGAGTTCCTATCTAGGTAATTCAAACAATCTCAGAACAAGAAGAAAAACTAAACAGTTTTGAAAAAAAAATGTTACATTGAGAATGTTTCTTTATGTTTAGGAAGTTCAATCGGAGCAGCAACGACCTATCCACTTTGCGCAGTGCTGATAAGTTATTTCGGGTGGGAATCAGTTTTCTTCACAACGGGATCCTTGGGAGTCGTATGGTATCCTTAGAAAACGTGAAATATTCTAAATTTATCATCCCAACACTTCAATAGAAATGCATTTTAAATTCATTAACTGTTTCCACAATTTTTCTTAGGTACGTTTTCTGGTACTTCCTAGTCTACGATTCTCCAAGTGAGCATCCAAGAATTTCAGCTCGAGAGAAGAGTTGCATATTGCAAAAGCTACAAAAGTCGGTTACAACTCGACCAACCAAAATTCCATGGAGATCTATCTTAAGATCTGGACCTTTTTGGATGGTTGTTGTATCCCAATGGGGAGCTCTTTGGGGATTCCTTACCTTCATGACCCAAGCTCCTACATACTTCAATTTCGTCCATGGTTGGAACGTCAATGCCGTAAGAATTTCAATTTTTTTTAAATTAACATAAAATGTTCAACTTATAAAATTCATTGTTCAAATTGTAGACTGGTATACTTTCTGGTGTTCCCCACATCCTTCGATCAATTTTTGCAGTTTTGTTTTCCACGTTATGCGATTGGTTACTGCGTACAAAAAAGATGACTAGAACAAACGTTAGAAAATTAGCAGTATTCATGTGCACAGGAGTGCAGGGACTTTTTACTCTAGGTTTAGCTTATAGTGGGTGTCACCCGTACCTCGCAGTTGCTTTTATGTGGGCTGGTACAACTGTCAATGGAGCAGTCTCTTCTGGATACCTTTCGGCCCTGGTTGATCTTAGTCCAAATTATGGAAGTGTCCTACTTGGTGTTTGTGGCATTTTTATTTCAGCCAGTGGTTTCCTTTCACCTGTCGTAGTTTCTGCATTAACAAATAATAATGTAAGACTTACACTTTATTGGGAACTATTTATCTTGAAAATTAAAATTTCTTGTTCAAAAGTTTGTTTACAACATTGAAACGTACTTTTGTGGAAAATTTGTTTATGAAAAATAGAAATTGTTTTCTGATAGTTTGTTTGATAATCGTTTGTTTACAAAATATCGGTTTTATTTTGCAGCAAACAATTGAACAGTGGAGGATAGTTTATTTGATAGCAGTGATCATCTGTGTCATAAGTTGCGTGACGTTTACGTGCTTCGGAACAGCAGAGGAACAGAGTTGGAACAAATATTGCGACGACGCACAAAAAGACGATGCTGAGCTACACGTTCTAAATTCAGAACCAAAGTCGAAGAAAGATGATAACCGAGTGATTAACGACAATGATAAACCCGAATCTGAACAAAAGTTGTAACAAATTTTGTTATTCTGTTGAAGCTGATTTTTACATTTTTATACATTTCTTCCTTTTTTTTATTATTATTCAAAACAACAACAATTTAACTAAACAGTACTCAAGTTGTTAAAAATTGTTAATATGTTTTCTACCTTGAAAAAAAATCATGCTCAAAGTTGATTTTATAATAAAAAGTTTTAATTTTCTTTCCCACTTGTTTATTCAATGTTTTGTTAAGAAACAAATTAATGATTTGAATTTCCCGCTTGAAACGCTAAAAACAGTTCCATCTTTTTCTCACCGACTTTCCTTTCTACCTCACCAAAAAGTTCAAGTCCAATCTTACTTGTCAAATAACTGATGTTTTGTTTGCAATCGCGTTTCAAGTTGGAAATAAATGATGTTGCAAATAATCCAAAAATGACGCTACCGAATTTGTATTACAACAATCTTAAGTAAAATTTTCCATCACATCAGTGGCAAGTGTATTTGCGTAAATAATGACTTAACGTTTGCGACAAAGATTCGGTCAGATTTGAGGTTGTGAAAATCAACAGCAGTGAAAATACACAAAGCGAGAACGAGAAGTTACACTGGTGATTCATTATTGAGCATACAAGATGACGATTGCGGACTTTTTTGGCTGTGCCTGCTTGGCCTTTGGCCCTCCCTTGGCCATGTTCACGCTCACGATAGCTGTGGAGCCGATCCGAGTAATCATATTCATAGTCAGTGCATTTTTCTGGCTCATCTCCTTGCTCTTATCTTCGACGATTTGGTACATTATTTCTCCGCTGCAAAATCAACTTGCCTTTGGGATCTTCTATTCTGTTGTATTCCAAGAAGTTTTTAGGTAAATTTACATTTCTACACTCATTTTTATTCAGCTTTTGTAACAATAAAATAAGATATACTGATGATGTACACTTTTGTTATTCAATAACAAATTATACAATACGATCTAAGATGAAAATCTTGATATAAAAAATCCAACTTATCAGGAATACTGACTTTCAAAAGTTATAAACTGTATCAACACCGCTTACGATAAAGCTCAAAACTTAGAAAGAATTTTCTCAGACAGTATTTCGTAAAGCAATTTGATAATAACTTTTCAACCAATCTGTCAACTCTTTCGTTGACATTCTCCTGTTACCAAGTTATCTCGAAATTTTAATTGTCTAATCACGCGAAGCTATAAATCACAAAACATAATCAGTCAGTTACCTTATTAAACAACTTATTTATAAATAACCCCTTATCTCAAACTAAAACGCACAAAATTAAAAAAGAAATCTAATTCTTTTTCAGGTATCTCCTATACAGAATCCTCCGAAAAGCAGAAACAGGTTTAGAAAAAGTAACAACAGCTCACGTAGCAGATAGCAGACACGTTTTTGCATACGTTTGTGGTTTGGGTTTTGGAGTTATGAGTGGAGCCTTCGCCCTGGTCAACGTTTTGGCCGACGCTGTTGGGCCAGGAACCATGGGACTGTACCAAGGAACCGAGTACTTTTTCATCATCTCTGCTTCTACAACTCTTGCATTTATTTTGCTCCACACCTTCTGGGGAGTCATCTTTTTCGCTGGATTTGATAACAAAAATCGAGGCCAACTGACTTGGGTGGTTGGTTCGCACTTGGTTGCTTCATATCTGACTCTGCTCAATGGGTACAAGTACCACGCCGCTAGCCTCGTCTCGCTTTACGTTATTCTTGCCATCACTGCTGCTATTGCGTTCAAAGTTGTTGGTGGACGAGTTAAAAACATCGCAGAATGTTTCAAAAAATGATCCATCGTTACCACCCTCTAAGTATGATTTCTTTGAGACAAAAAAAAGTTCAGATCTTTCACTTGAATTTGTGAACTTTTTGAAAACTGGTTGAAGAGAAGTTTGTACGAATGCGAAATTTGCAAGGCGAATGTAAGAGATTACCAAGATGTGATTTTAGATAGAGGGTGAATTTTGATTTTTGTTTTTGAATATTAAGTCTGACGATTATACTAGGAATGAATTTGTATTGTATAGGGTATAGTCTTTAGGTCAAAACGATAAACGTTTTTGATACTAAACTAATTGAATAATTTTAGATCGAAAAGATAAATTTGTAATTGAAATTAAACTATACTTAAGGAGACACTTAATTTAATGTATACATTCGTCGGTCCATTCATTCATGACAATTTTAACATCCGTTGATAATTATCTTATAAGGTACTGTAATAAAAGATTGTTTTTTAAAATCACGCCTGGTTCATTGTAAAAGTATGTCTTCATCCTCTTCGTCATCATCATCCTCATCGTCCTCCTCATCCACTCGAGCTAACATTTTGTCCGGGATAATATTCTGTAATAACAACGTCACTTGCTTCGAAATCATGTCGTTTTCGTTCAGCTCCTCAACGAACAGCTTCAAGTCCAACAGTTTTTTACGTAACCTTCGATTGGTTTGCTGTACAGATTTGGCTCGTCGAGACAAATGGACGATTTTTTTTCTCGCGAAATGAAAATATTGTTCGGCCTTTGCTGGATCCTCCATGTCTTGGAGCACAAAATCTCCTTCGTACCGAAGTTTGCGAGCTGGATCAAAGTTCACTATCCGACTTCTTGCACTGAAAAGTGAACAAATCTTCGCATTAACACTTTCACTTGAACTACAACTGCTAGAAATTTGTTGTAATTTATTTATATAACAAAAAACTGGATTTTTTAAGGTGATTCTTACCTGTTACTTTCATCTTCATTCGTAGTCGCAGTAACATCAACGAACTGGTAACTAAAATTTAAAAAAAATCAGCATAGGTACATATAAAATTTTGAAATATTTTCATAGAAAAAAAATATCTTTTTACCTCGCAACATTTTCTGATCCTGAATGAGATTCATCGTCGCCTGATAATGTTATGGTTTCTTCTCCATCATCGTTTTTTCTAAAAGAAATAGTTTAATATTTTCCGTTAGACAAATAACAAAAAGTAGTTCAAAATGTTTCATAAATAAAAAACTAACGGAGGTTTTGGAGATCGTTGTAATATGAGTGGTTTCTTCTTCTGTTCCGAACTTTTTGATTTTTTTGCAGGTAAGATTGAAGGCACAATGCCTTTTTTGAGACTACGTTTACCGAACTGAATCTCATAGTCATTTTCTGTGAAATGTTTTGAACAAATGTACGTAAATACTGGTGGTTTAAAGTCTGGTCGATTTATTTTTTCCAGCCACTTTTGTCTCATTGCTGCGTCTGATGGTAATCTGAAATATGAACAATTGAAAACTGTTTACATGTACAATGCAATTAAAAATTTTGGATCTGCAAAAATAGTTAAGGTGCTATGAAAACAAGCATACAAAGAGCACTTACTTATGGAAAGAATTTCTATTAGTCTTCGAATCTTTCTCATTGCAGTGTGGCACGCAGCAAATTCGCATTTTGATAAAAAATCAAAATCTGTCCTGAACTTTTTCAAAAACTAAATGAATCGAAAAGAAATCCGAATAAGGTTTCAAGTAACCTACATAACTACGACGCTTTTAAAATGGAGACCACGCCATCGTCACGTGACTATTAAGTGAAAACGTCCCGGGAAATTCAAAATTTTTCGTTATTGTGTCATCCTACGAATTCAGATAAACGATTCAAACGAAAATACTACATTCATTTTGTGAAATTGTCGTCTAATTTATTGAGTATGTCTTACAAATAAAAAAATGAAAAGTTCAGACCAGAAAAGTTCATAACAAAAGTTATTACTTTTAATAACAAAAATAAGAACAATTCAAAAAAAGCAAAACCACTCTTATAGAATTGTTGTCTTTTTTATTGCTCATATTGTACAAAATTTTTATTCGACGATGAAAAATGTGGAAAAGCTGAAAGAATGATGAATAATTCGGACAGCTCTTATCAAGTTCTCCGGTATTTTTCATCGTAACATATATCAATAATTAAATTACTTTGTATCTCTCACTCTGTTTTGCCATTCTCTTCTTATTCTCAAAATTATTATCTAGAAACACAATATAAGTAACATTCACGGCGGCGCTGACAATTTGATTCTAAAAACGACCGGTGTTCAGATATTATGAACTCGTGAGCGACGCCATCAGCAGTTCCATCTTGTTCAGAAAATTTTTCCCTTCCATTTTGTCCCATCGCACTTCTTTGAACGAACCGCCGAGATTTTCCCATTTTCTCTCGCGCACCAGCTGGCCTGGGAAGAAATCCTTCCTCGGTGAATGTGCTATTGCAACTTGCACGCCACTTTGAGGCTCACATCGAACAGCAATCATTCTGTAAAAAAACATTTTTTAGTCTCTAAAATATTAAGAATATTTGAATTGAATCGTAATAGCAAACAAATAGAACAAGATTTGTTACCTGTCGCCAGTAGGAGAAGCTAAAATACAACTACTAGCATTTCCCAGAGGTTCCACTGTACCGAGTCCTAAATTCGAACTGTTGGCTAAATATTGCCATCCCATACACTTTGCTAATGCTTGGACAGCAGCAATTTGGTGTTGGCAAATCTGTAATTCGTAAAGAACAAATCCAAATTTCAAAATTGTTCAATTTTTCTGCTTTCGGATGCATTTTTTTCAAAAAATTTAATTTTACCTGACAAAGAATAAGATCTCTCAATTCCTGAGGTTCGTAACTTATATGCATAACCCTGCCGTCTTTACAGACGCACTTGAGCGACTTTTCTCCAACGTGGACAACCAAAGAAGTTCTGCACATGGCATCGTAACCGTGTGTGAGAATGATGATCCTTACACAACTCTGCGTGGGCGAGTTCAAAGCGTTCCAGTGAGACACAATAAGCGGATCTTTGACCTCCTTCGCAATCGTATCTAACACGTACTCAGTACGAAGTCTCATAAAAAAGTGCTGAGCCTGTTGGATGATCTGTTCAAGAAGGGTTTGACTTTTCGTCATCTCCACCAACTCGTACCTGTCCGCAGCTGTGGGACCAGCCAGACACCGACGTTTGCTCGGTCCAAGAGGACCCGATGCTGGATGAGGGAACGGATGGTGGGTGTTTTTGTGATGTACCTCGCGCAGAAGCTGGTGCAGGGAATGTTCTAACACATGGTCGTGTTCGTTTTTGTGCGGCGGTGGGTTTGGTTTTTTCTCGTTTCCGATACTGTGACAAAGACCGATGTTTAGTTGGATCCCTGGAAGAACCTGGAAACAAATTTTAAATTTTAGCAAATCGTAAAAGGAGTGCAAAAATTAGTTTATGAATTAGTTTATTTTGATTTTAGTCTTACCGTCGCCATGATTTGATTTCCAACAACCATGTGAGGAATTGGAGCTCGCAAATGCACAGCTTCCCTGGCTAACTGGCCAAAAAGCTCCTTACAGAATAAAACGTTCTGTGCAGCTTCGAGTTTTTGTTGCCAGTGCATGTCTGCGTTGGAAGTATTTGTACTATTGTTCAACAGACTTATATCCACGCTGCACAAGTCTTCTTGATCTAAAATTGAAATGTCATTTTCTTAGTTATTTTATACAAACATCAACTGGTTTTTAACTTCCTAAGATAAATTATAATATATGTTTGTCTGCTATCCAATTACGATGACCCGTACGAAAATCATTTGGGGAATATTAAAAAGAAACAGAAAACAATAGATCGGTTACACATGCTTCGTTCTCAGACCCTTGTACCATGCATGGAAAATGAATAACTTAAATTTTTACTAATTTCGTAAACCAAAAAATAGAAGTTAAGACAAGAGTTGCTGTTGAAAAAGACCAATACCGCTTACGCAATCCTTGTAGTCTCCCATATGAAATAGACTGGGAAATTTAAAAAGACTTTTTTCTAAAATAAACGAATTAGTTTTTGCTAGGTCTGTTGCTCTCAAGAGACTCTGCGCAAGATCCGATGTTTTAGTGTTTTGAGTAACTAACAGGCAAACATATTTTAGAATTCGTATAAACTCCTAAATTTACGTTTCCTAAAATGCTTAAAATCGATTCTATAGCAGTTTACGATAAGGTGAAAAAGTACCCTTTTGACACAACACTTGAATATAGGCCACTCCTTGAAGCTCGCTGGGAATAGTAACTCTCAATGCTGAAGGTTTAGTACTCGACGTTGAAGGAGTTCCTGCGCTCGGACTAGGAGACGCAGGAGGACTCGTAGTACTTTTTTCCTCTTCCTCTGCTTTCGTCACTTCAAACATTCCTGTTTGTGTGTACTTTGATCCAGCTGCAATTTTAACATTATTATTTGAAAAATTACTCTTATCAAAAATGATAAAATAAATAGTCACAATTATTAAACAAGAACGATTGTTTTGTCTACCTGTTCTATAACTAAGATCTCCAATAATGGAGTTTGATACTTTTTTCAACCGCCAATTTTGACGTAGTCTCAAAAGCTCAATATGGAAGTCAGGTGTGGTGCGATTTCTGGCAAGCTCATTTTGACAATTTTTCAATCGTTCAGCACCCATTAGAAGCACGGTTGCTGCACCTGCAAGTGCCTTTTTTCTAGCATAGATCTGCACCATCTGTTTGACCTCGACGGTGTCTTGTTGAACCGGGTCCAATACCATATACCTTTTGTCTTTTGCTATTGTCAGTACGTCAGCGAGTACACAAACTTCTGTCAGGGCATTTCTGAAAACCAAAATGACAAAATTAAAGGGTGAAAAAATGATGATCTTTTTTCTGATCTCTTTTCATTCACAAGATGACAAAAAATACCTTAGTTTATTTCGTACACTATCCCATGGCCAGACAGCCGACTGAAAAGAAGCAGGATCTTTGCTCTCCTCTTCATTTTTGTCTGTTGATTCCAGCTGCTCTTTTTTGATTTCCTCGCCATCATTTTTACTGAAGTCGATCTTCTGAGCGATTTTGGCCAAATTCTCAGAAAGTGTCAAGGGTCTAAAAAAATCAAACTGTTATTTTCTCAAGCCACGAAATTTGCAATCAATGCGTTCAAACACAAACTTAAAGTTGACAATAATACAATTTTTTACATTCCAACGTTACCTTTTAAATAACACAAAAAAGTAACAAAAAGTACGATCGAATAAAACAAAAGGGTTACAGCAGAATAGAAAATTATTGTCTCGTCTAAATTTTGAATTCTAAACTGTCTAGTCTGCCGAATCTAAAAGTAGAAAAAATAACTTACGCCTGATAAATCTCCTGTCCATCATAAGTGATCTCCTGGATCTGGTTCTCGATCGGAGCCTCGACCGAGATGTTCACTGAGTACGCCATCGTCGAGGACGTTGATTTGCACCACTGGTGTCAATCAGTCGTCATCAATCCGCCCAAGAAAGTTGTCAAATTTTGGACGCCAGTGGACGCCGCTGATACGCTCTGACTCTCCAAAGCATTCAAACATAACATAACCTCAAAGCTGACTCCAAATAAAGTTCCATTTACATGAAAATTGCGACACGTCAAAAAACTCCAGCTCCATTCACAATTGTTGCCAACATTCTCAACATTTCATTGTTAAAAACAAACAAACAATGTATACATCAACCACTTGTTATGGTTTCGAACATTGTTTTTCTTGTAAACAACTTCTTGTCAACTTTGAAACGTTTTAACACAGAAAATGTTTTAGAATAAAAGTAGTGTAAATTAAGTTATTATATGTAGAATTATTGAAATTTAAGGACTATAAGTTAGCATTGTTTACATGTGACATGAAAGTGTCATTTATGACTAGAGTAGTATAGATTGCATTTGCAATGTGTGCAAGAGGAAAAAAAATGTGTTTGTTAATTGGCACAACTGTATAACTCAGTTTATGTTTGTGTTTGCCAGCTATTGCCAGCATATCATGGCGAACGTTTGCTCTCACCATACACCGTCACGTTGGCCCGCGTAAAACGCCGTGCACGCGCGCGATTTGTGTCGTCTGATCAAAACAATCCACTGTTGGAAATGTTCAAGACCTACTGACCCATAATTTCATTTGAAAAAGAACTCAAATTAGAAAAAATGTTGTCAAACAATGTTCATGGTTATGTGCGTGGTTAAAAATGCGGTGACTCTGAACTTGGAAACAAGTAAATAGATAAACAGAGCGAAATTTGAAAAAAAGGACAACCTTTATTTTTATCATTTTGTTGATATAAACAATGACAGACGACATGGAAATTAAACAAGAACAGGTATAGTTTTAAGTTGTTCACATTGTTGTAGTGTTTACATTTTTTAAATTTTCATGGGGTTCAATGATTTGCTTCGACTTTTTGGTTTGTTTTTATTTTTACTTTTCTGTTTGAGATGTTTACAATGATTCAACTTTTTTAGTTTATCCTCGGTGATTCACCAGAACAGGAAGAAGACGACAATTCCTCGCAAGCAACAATTATAAATGAATTGAGGTAAATTTGTCCAAAATTGTGTATCAACGTGTTATTATAATTAAATAAACATATTTAATAACCGTAAATTGGTGGTTTTAGGAAAATCAACCGCAGGTTAGAGAACATTGAAAACCTACTTTTTCGTAGAAATACGAATACAACACGTGCTCCGCTGAAACCAGATATACTACCCATGCGTACTCCCCAGGAAGTTGTGGAATTTAATGAAAGTGATAATGACTTATATGAATCAGTTGTAAGTTTTGAATTTTACATTAACCTTTTTATATCTAAATCTTATAAAATAGAATATTAAATTTGATTTTTAATCAATTTAGGTTCGTTATTTGGAACATGTTGGAGGCTTTAATTTGAGGGAAGCAGTGAATTTATGTCTGAAGGAATTGGTTTCTGATGACTGTGCGTCGTATTTCACTTGGTGGGGCAAAGACACGGGGCACCGACCGCAGCGGATGCCGTTGCACAACACCAAACTTGTTCGAGCAATTAATGGTAATAAAAGAATTTTAATATCAAAAAATAAACAAAAAACTAACAATATTATATGAAATTATGGTGCTTTTCAGATGCTGTATCATCTAATACTCGATTTCAAGCTCCAACTCGAACGGAATTTGAATCAAACATGCGAGAAGCTTTGCGAGTAGCCAAACAGAGAAAACGCAACTCTGTACGACGGACCAATCAATTTTCTGATAATTCTCTGGTAAATTCACCGCTGAGACAAGACGATGAAGATTCGAAGTAAAAATGCGGTTAACATGGCTTGGAGCACAAATTCGTGGTTAGAAATAGAATAAATAAGTCTTTTTTATCAAAAATATAGTTTGTAAATCGTTAAGATTTTGATTCGATTAAAACGTTTGTTTGTATTTCAGGTACGCAGTTCCTTTTTACACCAAACGAAAAATGAAATTTGAACTTGTCAACGATCAAGTTTGATGCTCTGTTATTCCAGTTCGATTTTTAGATAGACTCGTTCAAAAGCACAATTTTATTTGTTTAAACTCAATTTTTAAAAGCAAATTCGTTTATAATGAATCGACGATTGGTTTTAGAACAAGAAAACGCTAAGAAAACTATATAATTAGTTTAAAAAGTCGATAATGTTTTGTTACTTATTATTACTCTGATGCAGTTCAACTTTTTACAATTTCACCAAGACAAGTTTATCGTCATTGTTAGCTTTCTCTGTTGCAGTTATTTACATTTAAGAGTTAATATTCATAGGGAAAACAATGTTGTTCATTTGTAAATCAATATTTAAACAAAATATATTCAGTAAGATGACTTCGCCATGTTTGTAATCAGTTTGCAACTTTCTTCTGAAGCGCCACCTCCATCCATCAATTTTCCTTCTTCAATCGAAAACTTTTTTTCCAAAAACAACAATCCCGCAAAAGTGAAGCAAATCTCAATTGAGAAAATAAAAACAATCAAATTCAATATCTTTACTTTTCATTTTTTCCAATAGATCAAAAACCAAAAATTCCAGATGGCCTCACAGTCGCCGTTGGTTTTTTGTAAGAAAAGAAGTAGATTACAATAAAATTCCTTTCAAAAACCTTGAAATCATTGATTTAGAACATAACTCTGTCATTTTTGTCCTCAATTGCAATACATTTTTGAACAAAACAAAAAGAAATGAATAAAAACAAAACTGAATGAAATACCTGAACTGAAACCGATAACAGCGCCACCAATATGCTCGGAGGAGTTGCGCGACGAAGCGCTGGCAACGCTCCCTACGCGTTTCTTGTTTCGCTCGCCGAACTAAAATCACATTACCAGTGCGGCTCCGATTGTTCTCGCGCCTTTGCGGTGCTCACTGATTTCCACCAACTAAAACAACACACTTTTCACATTTTACCGGAATTTCGTTCCAAGAAACACCGAACAATCAACGCAGCTACTGGATTTCACACCAACACCCATCCACGTGAGTTTCAAGACCAATTTTCAATGTCCCCACGTTTGTTATCTTTTTCAATAACAATTTCCGTTTTCAGACTGCGCACAAGAGATTTCTTTGAATCATCATAAAAACCGCTCCAACTCGTGTTCCAAAGAAGAAATGAAACAACATCCCTTTTTTGTGGTAAGAAACCGTCAAGATCTTGACAACCTGAAAATTATTTCCACGGTTTTTATTGTTACTTTTTTTTATTGTTTTGATATTTCTTTATTGTTTATCAACGGTTGTTGACTAGAAAAACAAAGGTGAAGTTGTTAGACTTTAGAAATGTCATATTTCAGTTACAATTTGTGCCACATTGGTCGTACTTTTTTGACCATGGAGGGGATAAGAATTAGACAAGGGTTACGGTGGATTTTTATTGGTTGATATTGGGAATCGATGGTTTTTTGAATTTTGGCAGTATGAAATGATGTGGAAATGAGTTTCAGTTTGTTGCAACAATAAAAGTGCGGTTGGGAAGAGATCAGGCGCGCGTTGTAAACCGGCCAGCTGGGCTGTGGCAGCACTCACGGTTCCTACCATATCAACAAGAGCGGAGTTGTTGGAATCCACTAGAATTTGCTGTTCGCAGCTCGATAAACCAGTCGCTCTTGAGGCCGATCAATTGTGAAATTTTTCAAGGACGTTTTTATAAGACATCAAATGCTTTATTTGTTAATATTCTGTTTTTGACTATTCATTCGTTAATGTATCAGTTTGATAACATTTTAAATCTTTGTAAATATTTGTTTATCCATTTGGATTCGCGATTTAAATTTCACAACATAAATACTGTAAAAACCTTTGAAAGAATGTTTATGAGATGATTCTCTCTCTTCAAAATTTGTTATTATCTTACATTTAGATGAAAAACAGAAAAAAATTGTTTTTATTCTGTTTACAAAGATAAGAATTAATAACTTTGTCCATTGGATATCTCAGAAAAAGCAAAAACAATTAAAATCTTGTTTGATGCTAGAAAAAGATATTTCTTTTAGTTTTCACACGTTTGTATCACGAAGACACGAAATTTCAGAAACTTGAAATTGAATGCGTTTGAATAAACGCGTCTGTAGCTGAAATCCAAAGTTTTCAAGTAGATAAAATTGTCCTTTCCAACTTTCCATTGTTACGAAACAGTTTTGTAATTGTTCAACATTTATTTCGCAGGTTGGCTGATCGGTCTCGCTGGGAATAATGCCGCAGAATAAGAACAATAACAACAACAATACTATGACCCACAAAAAACCAACGTTTCTACCAAGGTTGCGAAAAAGTCGAAGAGTCGATTACAAAATCGGTGACCAGTACTATGCGGCACTTAAGGAGGCTGTGTTTTCCATGAACAATCCTTACGTCCCCGCAGAACCGCCAGAAAATGTGAAAAACAATTTCCCAAGCTCTGCCAAATATTTCCGGTGTGAGCAATGCAACGACAGGTAATTTCCAAACTTTATTATAATTTTTATTTATCAAAAAACATAACAAAATTGCAAATCAAGTTATTGTAACATTTCGAAAAAATCAAAATTCTTAATAACGTGAACCGTAACTTACAAAATGTTTCTTTTTCAGTTTCCGTTTCGCTCACACATTTGAAGACCACAAGACTCGTCGTTGTTGGATTCTCGGCTACTGGTGTGTCCAATGTTACGCGCCTCCGTGTACCCACAAGAAAGACACTACCTGTCGGTACTGTTCAGCACTCGAGGAGAAAAAGCGTCTGTACCTTCGCTCGCGAGGCCTGACAAAGAACCAGAAACCGGCCACAGTCAAGATTTTCTACAACCAGTGTCAATTTTTCGAGCACTTGAAGAAGCACAATGTCGCAAGTCCGGAATCCGATGACCTAATGCTCATGCCCCTTCCTGGCTCGATCTCCAAGTCGGACTACCCCAAATTAGATCACATCTGTAGTCCCATGTTCGAACGAATGTTCCTGCTCAAAACCCACGTTTCCGACTGGCTCAAATCTCACAACATCCAAAACAACTGGTGGAAACTTAACGACAGCGACAGTTCCATAAGTTACTTACTAGAAGGATACAGATCTGAGGCCTACTTTGACGATGTTTTTGAAACTCTAATGCAGGAAAACCAAAGCGGAGCAGAGTCTTCTGACGATTTATGCCCTCCTCTTATCAGCCTGGACAGTTCGGAGGATAAGGTCCTGCCGGACAACAGGAATTCGCCGCAAGATATCGCGTTTGTAGACTGCGGTCCGACGCCAAAAACTTACATCATGAACACGAAAAAAAGGGTTCCATCGATGCCAGTGAAAGTACCTTTGAATGTCGTTCCTTCTGCATCCGTTCCAAAAATCAGTGTCAAAAAATTCGCAACGGATCAAACTTGGAAACACACCTCGGAACCCAAGCTGGCTCCGAAACTCCAAAAACCAGCTGGTGCTCCGAATTTGATCCCGATAAATTCGGTCGGTGGGATGCTGCAGGGACAGAAACTGAATACTGATACCAAAATTTTAACAGTTCGTGGACCTAAGGGAGTTAATCTGACCACTCTGATTAAGCAGTTGCCCCAGGATGTTATTAATAACAAGAAGATCGTCTTCGTTGGCCAGCAGACTTTGGACAAACCATCCGGACTGAAAGTCCCGGCCGATAGTAAAGCAACAACATACAAAAGTATCATGCCAGCGATGTACGACAATACCAAACCGCGGTTCATCAGAATTTTACCGTCTCCAACTAATCCGATCAGTTCAACGAAGATGTCCGAAATGAAAATCAACGGGATGAGCGTAAAAACGATGCAAAACAATGGACAGGTGTTTGTCAAAAAACGAACAAATATTGTTCCACCTGTTAAAGTCAAATCAGCAAATATTGCAAATACTATAACCAGAAAGGATGGAGTCAGTTTAGTGGATGTAAAACCTTCAAACGGCGAAGGCACAGTACAGAACTTCTTTTCGGTCGAGCAGGTGCTTAAACACATCAAGACCGATTTCACCGGAGAATCTCTAGAGACTTACGAGCACCCAACTAGAGGTTGGATTTTACGATCGGCAGCAAAACCGAAGAGCATGAAAAATGTCCAGACGGTTTATAGGTACCGGCAGAAGATGTTACAGAATTTGGAAACACTATCGACGAGGGAGATTAAAAAATATATCGACCATTTTAAGGTCCTTGACAAGAGATGCAGACAGACAATCAGTAGCAAGATGGAAAACGTGTCTCTTGGTCACGGGCAGATGATTCGAATTTTGGAAAATGCCTTGGACAAAGCGGAGGCGAGGTTGAACCCTGTGACGGAAGTTGTTATAGACGAGGAGTACGAAAACTATCTGAACAAGTGGGAGATGGGACTTCATCTGCACGAGATGAGAAAATGTGATGTTTGTAAGAAGGTCTGCAAGCCGGACCGATATATTTTTGGGATGTCGCAGGAAAGCAGAAAGTCTGTTCTGTACTGTTCTTGCAACGAATATATCTGTTATAAGTGTAACTTGTACCAGGGAAGTAATCCGAGGTTCAAAGCCCACTTGGAGTACCATCGGAAAGACGAGAACAACGTTTGTCCAGAGTGTTTCCAGAAGTTCGATGGGTACAAGGAACTGGCGGTGCATCTTTGGACGAGCTGCTTTCATATTCTTACCAGGAGGTTGCTTGGGTGCACCGTTTGTCAAATTGGAGGGTTCGAGAACGAGGAGGCACTTGCTAGACACTTTGCAACTGTTCATATGACTAAGGCAGTCACTTGTTCCAAGTGCTTGAAGGTTTTTAGAACACATGCTGAGTGCAAGGAACATCAGAAGGAACATATGGACCAGTTCGACTTGCATGTTGTCAAAATCCTTGTTTGTGATGTTGGAGATTGCGTTGTGGATCCGAAACTTTTTAGGTAAATGAACAGGGAGAAGATAGAATCTAGTTTTATTCTAGTAGTATTTGGGGTGATTGTCAAACTTTGAAACAGAGTTGATTTTAGTGAGTTGATTTTGAAATGAGTTGACATGAAAAAATTGTGTTATACACTTATATTGAAAAACATCACAAATACTTCTAAAAATTGAGAATATTTTATTAATTTCTGATTTCTTCTAGGTCTCACATGAGCTCTCACTTGGGTACCCAAAAACTCATCTACTACAAGTGTCCAGTTTGTTCAGCCTACATAAAAGATTCGGGTCGAGGAAAAGAAGTAGTGAAGCTGCACCTCTACGTCTACCACCTGGACAAACTTTCTGAGATCATCGAGAAAGACGTTCTGACAGAAATCATATCCAGTGGCGTACCAGACATGGTACGAGCCTCAGACGAGAACGCGAAGAAAGACAAGCGGAAAGACAAGTTCAGACCAAAGATTGTCCAAGCCTGTTCAATCACCTCGGAGGCTTTCGACAGCGCCAATGAGAGATCTGACTTTAAGATGGAATCTGACAGCAACAGCGAAGTCGTAAGCACTCCGACGTCATCAAAAGATGGCAAGAAGAAGAAGAAAAAAAGTCAGAAACCCGGTCGGATTGCCTTGAACGGACCTTCGTCTTCTAAGAACAACGAGGCCCAGGATTATAAGTGCCACCTGTGTGGTGTTCTCATCAACACTTCCTGGTCCGTTATACAAGAACATTTCCAAACGAGTCACTCTGACACTTATAAACTTTCAATTCTCACACCAAAGCTGTTGAGGATCTCCAACGAGTTTATCGAAAGAGGCTACCAGGAGTACGTTTCAAAAAAACGAAAAACTGAACCAATGCTCTCGCCCTCAAAACGGAAAAAACGATGGACGCCGAAGAAGAATTCAGATTCAATGGACAAACTGAGTGGGATTTGCGTGACCCCGGAATCGTCAGGTGACAACAGCTGTAAAAAGTGTGACACTCGTTTCGAAACGATGACGGAGCTGCGGAAACACATCGCGGCCAGTCACAGGATCAAAGGAATGTACCTGATCTGTTTAGAATGTGGGGACAATTTCATTGTCGCGCCCAGTTTGCAGATGCATTTGAAGGCCTTCCATGGGATTGAGGATCCGATTGGGTACCTGGATGAGAATCCTCTTTATGCTGCTGAAGCTGTGGATGATATGGAGGAAAAAATGAAGACGGTGGTGGACAACCAGTGCCATGTTTGTATGGCAGTTTTCGAGGACAAGGTGGCGGTGGACAAGCACCTTAGGGTCCATGGTATGGCTTTTCTTAACAAAAAGAGAATCGAGGCTAGAAAAGCTATGAAAAGCCCGGAAATCGAGAAGGAAGCCGAACAGGACGAGGGGATCAAGATGGAAGTCGAGGAAGAGAAGAGTGATGAGATTAATGAGTAAGTGAACAGTTGAAAAATTGTTGAAACATTGTTGAACTTTTATGTGCAACGTTTTAGTATACATTTTTGTGATGCTTTGTTTGTTTTTTGATTACTTGGGTATGGAATATTTAACAAAGAAGTCAATTTTGAGACTTTGAAGAAGTGCTTTTTAGATTTTTATAATTTATGATGAAAAATTGTTAAAACTCGATTCTATTAATGAGTTTAAAAAAATTACGATTGTCTAACCCAGATGATGCACTTGAGACTTTTAGTTTTTGTTCCTGTTGACTAATGATGGTTTTTTTTTGTTTGTTTCAGATAAACTTCGACTGACACATGATTTTTCCAGAATTTCGTCTGAACACTCAGCGGGACAAGCCGAATGATTGATTTTCAAAATGAAGTCACTGCAGTTCGGTTACATTTGATATTCTATTTTCATTACTGATTTATTATTACTTTTAAATAATTAAAATTGTTTTACAAAGTTTCAACGCAATAATGATTAATTAGACAGTTGACTTTGTATCGTTGTAAATACGACGCGTCTTTGATTTAACATTTTGTATTATTATTTTTTGCTAGCTCTTTTTTTTACCTTGTATTTCTCCGCTTTCCAAGCTCTGTATTGGAAAACTTCGTGTATTTATGAAGCAACATTGTTACTACAGCGAATCAGAAATCGCGAAACAGAATCTATCAAACGTGTACATAAGCGAAACAAAATAGCGACAGAAGAAAAAAAGGAAAAAACTGTTCAGACTTTTGTATCTCGAATGTCTACGAACGATGTTTATGATAAATAAAATGAGAATGAAAACGTTCGAATCGCATTATTTTCGACTCCACTTTCTGTATCAACATGCGGCGAACAATCGAGAAAGCATCGGTGTAGGAAATGTATACACAATTCGAAATGGATATTGCCGGGGTTTCCTTCAGAATATACAAAAAATTTTGGACCGACTTTTGTACATTGCAGACAACGAGGGTAGTCTCATAGGCGGATAATCGTTTGGCACGCGATCCAAGTGCTCTCCACCCTCGCCGGAGAAGGCACATTATAACTTTTTTTATTTCACCGTTACACGGCGAGACGCGACGTATGCCTTTACATATTCATAGGGGATGCTTTGTGCGGGATTACTGCGTTGCGTTACATTGCCATTCAGCGTCCAGACTCACGCACGCTTTTTTTATTTTGACCAGACGTTCGATTGCAAAGGGTCTCGCCTATCGAGTGCTTTCCTCTTTTCACGATCTCATAATTTTGAAAAACTCATTTCACATTTTTCATTTTACGTTTTTTTTTTGTTTTTGAAAATTATTGCTTTATGATTTTTGACTTTCGTTATCGAATTAGGTTTAATTGAGTGCAAATGTCAAGTACAATTAAAAAGTTTGTGTGACTGGACTGATGGATGGTTTATTGAGTTTGAGTGAGAAAAGTTTTCATTTGATTGATATTCGATTCTACTCCTACGTTGTCGTGCGATATTGAATTCCCTGTACCTTGCGAAGGTCGAGGTCGTGCTCTTGCCATTTTGATGTGCTGATGGAAATAACGCCTACTCATTTTCATGTGTGTTTCGCAAGGTGATAGTAAAAACCTTTTTTTCAGGTTCAGTTGATTCAGTGATATTTATCGACTGTCTGAAATGTCGCAGGGGTAATTAAGAATGACAAATCTGTTTTCTTTTTTTTATTTTTTTCAAATTCGTTCACAAACATTGAAATATGATTTTTAACTCATATTTTATTAAATAATGTCTTTCAACGTACGTTTCAACTATATAAACTGGGCTGAAATTTGTCATAGAATTGCTTCACAAATCAAGCAAGTGGAAGTATAAAACATCTGAGTGCACAACAATGTAGTCACTTGACCCGCGACTATTTTTCTTCGGGCTTTAAGAAAAGTTATGATTTTTTGCCCTGCTCGTACAAAAGCAACGCTCCTTGCAACTACGCTATTTACAAACTGTCAATTAAAATGTCCAACGATGAATTACGAGCCGTAGATTTACGAGTTTCATTACGCGATAGCGAATTGACAGGTGGAAAGTATTTCCTTTTTTTTTCGTTTCCTTTATTTTCTCGATTCTTTTCCTGTCTGTTTTGTAACATAATTTGTTAGAAAAAATTGCATCTGTAATAATCTTTAGAGGATTACTTGAATTAAGTACCTGTTCAATGAACGCGAAAGACCCGCAGATAATATCTGTGTCGAACTCAAAGTTTTTCCTTCGAAACTTTGACCCAACTTGATTTTGCGAATCATTTTCAAGGCTTCATTCGCACGAAGTTTTATGCCTTCGTGTTATAAGTTAAAAAAGTGTCTTTTTTCAGAACGAGTTTTTAGTGGCTTTTTTTCTGTAATACTTAAAACTTTGAATTATTATCACTAGACCGATCGAAGAGCTGTGTCAACGAAAAAATTCTACTTCTGATTTAATATTAAACCTCAATTAGGCATTTTAACTTGGAATTTTATTCTGACTATGATAAATTTGTTTACTCGCTTCGCTCGTTTACAAAATGAAGTACTTACACGCTTTAAATCATTCCATTTGAAATTATAAATGTCTAACAAAAAAAAACGAATAAAACTTGTGACATCTTGTTTAGAATCGTGTGGTGAGTAATAGGAAAACTGGTAGGTGGAGACTAAAAAGGGGATAGGGTGAAACTAGAGGGATCAAACCCCCATATCATTTCAATAGAATCGAACTAGAAATTTTGCCTACGGGTGACAGGAAAAAAAACAGTTAGTTCGGCACTAAATATTTTTTCAATTAAAAACATAAAATGAATGTAAATTGTATTTGACGTGATTAAAAAAATTAAAATTAAGGACGTGCTAAAGCAATTGCATGTTATAAAAGATAATTAGGTTTGCGAATAAATACAATAACTGCGAAGGAAATGTTAGTTTTGTAATTGAAGAAAAAACATGTACTTTTGTATAATTAAATAAAGGCGCGGGTTAAGTTTAACGTTTTACAGCACGAGTAACAGTGAAGAGGCACTCCCGAGCGATCAGGTCAAGTGGAATATAACGACATAAGTAAAACGAGCATCCGCGTGCATTCATTAACATAAATTTATCGGCGAAATATTGTCCCTTTGGAAAATGCCATCAAGGCACATTTTCTTGTACACCTAAGTTTATTACCGTCGTGGAAACATTTTATGTAACTTTTTCATCTCAGGTGGATAAAACTCAAAAAACTTTTATTCGAAAAAAAAACGTTTTGAAAAATGTAGCAAAATTTTCAGTTGAGATATGAGACAAATTTTCAAAAAAAAATTGTCAGTTCCTTTTTTTTTGAAATGTGTTTGTGAATGTAAATCTGAAAGATTTATTTGGTCCTTTTGAAAAGGATCTAGAAGATTGTATAACGGCCAATAAAATTGAAATTCAGGTGGATTTTTATTTGAACGTCATTCGGACTGTTCATGGCGTGGAACTGCGAAAAATTAACATTTCTGTGCAAAGTCACAAAGGGACACTTCGGAAGCATAATGCGAACGTGCGACTCGCTATAAGGGTCGGCCCACGGCTGGCGCCAAGTGTAAGGTCCTCCGAACCCCTCGATCAATATTACTGCCAGTAGCGTAGCATATTTTCACTCTTTCCCAGCATTACTTTGTTTTTCCCTTCTTTTTTTTTCTTCAATTCACACGTTTATACATTCGCAAAATGTGCAAATTTTGCAGATTTGAAAGTTTAAACTTTTCGATTTCTAAACTATGAGCATAAAATCAGGGATATTTTAATCTGATTTATTAGTTGAAACTAAACTGTTCAAACTTTTATCAATTCAAAAACTGAATCTCAAAAATTGAGCAACATTAAAATATTGATTTTTCTGTTTCCTCCTGTTTTTCTTATTATCTCACTTATTTTCAGATTCGTAAAATTTGCAAAGTTTACAAACTTAAAAATTCAAACAGTTCTATTTTGAAACTACAAACTTAAATTCAGGAAAATTTAAATTTAACTTTCTCAACTTCTATAAATTGAAATCTTGAATTTCAGTTTTTCAAATGTAAAAACTGCGTAATGAGGATGTAAAATAGAGATGTAAATAATTTGGTAACGAAATGAAGCGATTAAGATAGGTAAACGTTATGGGACCATTGCAAACGAGGCAGTTTTGTGTATAATCGATAATTTGGCATTAGGTATTCCCGGCTAGCGACGTGTACTTGCCAGAGCGGTTATCTCAAAACGGATTGCGCGAGTCTAGACGGACCCCCCGGGTCCGTGTGACCCACTGGGTCCCGCTAATAACTTAGCAACTAATCAGCCACTTTCGATTCCACTCGCATTCGCTCCCCTGAACAGAGCAACCGTGTACTTTCGAGTTTGCCATTATGTTGTCCGCTTGCGGATGCGTGCGGATTCCACTTGAAATGTATCGGGGAGATTTTGATGAATGCGACTACCGAAATAAAGTTTAATTAAACGGCGCGCGAGGGGAATTCCGCTGTTCTCCGCTGGCTTTCCAACTCAACTGCAAAGAAAAGGGACGAGTTCGGGGGCACCCACAGATAACATAAAATCGCGTTAAAATTTTGATCAAACTTTCAACCCCAACAATTCGGCTCTCTTTTTCTCTCCTCGTTTTGTAATCAAATTTCAGATGTGAGAATTCAAACAATTTTTGTACGAGTTTGTAGGTTCCAGTCAAACTTGACGTTTGAGTTGGTTAGTGTGTATATTTTCTCGCGTTAGTTACATATGTCGACAATGTTTTGCACTCAAGGGAGCCTCCAATTTTATGATGTCAAGTGCAGCGCGAACCCTTTCTTAAACACAACCAAGGAAGAAAGTGAAGCTCCAAGCTTCTATAATAACACTTAAAGGCAATTTATGTGCTGTCTATTCTTGGAGGATCCTTTGTTCGAGTTGGCACAGACACGTCTCAGACTTGATTCTGAGTGATGAATAATATTTTTTGATTTATGCCTCGTCTGTCATTGACAACTCAATCCCTGAAACTTAAAATTTAAATTTCATGATACTTAACACACAAATTTCCAAGTTTTTTAACTTGAAAAATGTTTTCTTACGTGCTTTCTTGTATTATTTTTATCAAACTTTCAAAAAGTTTGAACTAAAAAGTATGAACCTAAGAGAATGAATATTTTGCTGTTTGTTTTGTTTGATATCCGGCAAACAGAACCTGTTGGAAATTGACGAAAAATTGTAAGTGGCGCAATTTCGTCGCAAGCTGTAGATCTTTTTGAAAGTCACGCTTCTCTTTTGACGAAGCAACGAAATACGAGAGAGCTAAAAGAAACTTTATTTATCCGAAGGAGATAAACGAGATAGACGCCGAATGTTTGCCGCAAATTCACAACGGAAGCTGCCACGATATAAATATAATACTGTTTTGGTTTTCAAACTTGCCCCGTTCTTTGGGTTGTCCTCTTACGTATATTTTTAAACGGATTAAACTTGCTTCTTTGTTATCCTTCGAACGTTCCCTCCCGATTATTCGCGTAAGTCGCCAGAAATAACAGTATCGAACTGTACAATTTCACCCTGCAGAATTTTCATTAAGCAAGCATGAGAATTTATTAGCTTCTTTGCAACAATTTGTTTGCAAAATTTTACAACGACGAGTTTTCATGGTTTATTTTCTGTTCATTTTAGGCAAGTCAAATAGTTAATCTGCGATTAACGTCGTGGATAAAGCTAGTTTGTTGGAGAAGGTTTGTGAGTTCAAGCTTCGCAGCAGATTGGCCGCTTTGTTCGTCCGGTCAAGAGTCTGTGTTCCTCTCGAGCTTTTTTTTTCATCCGACCTGCCCTTTTCTTCTCTTGCATTTTGCTCTCGTTCACGTGAAGCTACCCCTATCCTTATGTTGTTCGACTAAAGCGTGACTTACGTATCAAACCACTAGTCCGACCTAAAAAAGTTCCACCCCTGCCGGATCTTTATGCAATTCGATAAGCTTTTTCCGACCGAATTTTTTAAAGTCTCAAATAAAATATACTACATTCACAATTTTTTGCAAAAAAATTGGTAACATTTTTTTTAAAATACTCTTTTTTAGGAACGAAACAAAAGTTGTTGACTTGTTTTTTTATGTATTTTTCGTTCGAATTGTTCATTGTTTGAAAACGAGCAAACCTGGCGGTTTCACTTTTCACACCACGTTTTTATGTTTACGTCCCTGAGTGCAATCTTTCACCAACTGAAGATGTATATTCGGTCGTGAAAAATTGTTGCTCAAATAACACGCGACTACGCCAACATTTTTTTCATCAACGCCTTTTACGTTAAGACTTTAATGGTTCTATTATGTTTGAACTTCTGCTGGACGAACTTAAATGGACTTTTTAAGGGCCGTGAAATGATTTTTTTGTTCATTAAAATTTCACTCCAACATTTCTCACTATTTTGTTTTCGATCCAAAAATCGAAACACAAGATTAAAAATCATAAAAATTCAGGTATGAAAGTTATTATAAAGTATTTTCAATAATTTTTAAATGTAAAATTAAAAGTTGGAAACAAATTTTTTATTGACAAAGGATATTTTGGAAGGTTTCAAAACAGAGTTGAATTGTGAATTCGGTTTAGCGCCTGGGTCTTGGCCTGGGTTTGTGGTCACTTGGAAATGAAATATTATTATTCATCAAAAGGGAGCTAAGATGCTTGTGAGTCATAAACGCGACCTCATAGCCCGGGCTTTTTCTCGTCGCGTCATCTGCGATTTTGCACCGTCTCAGTGTTTTGCGAAAATGGCACCTGCGCAGCATGTGGCGACGACACAAACGTCCGGGTTATAAGAGAAAACACTGCGAAATGTAACCGAGGACAGTCCGATATGACTTTTTCTTTCTCCAAACTTCGCGACAGTTAATTACACGCGGATCTTACAACTTTTTTGCTACTTTTTTACAAACGTCTTTTTGGTCTTTTCATCTTAATGAATTGCCTAACTTTTCCACATTTTTTAACATTTTTTTTGCTTCACTATAAAAAATCTGACAAGAACTTTAATTACAAAGTTGATGGTAAACAAATTTTGTCAAATTTTTGGCTATGATGGAAAAGTTGTACAAAACAATTTTGATTTTAATTTTAGACTGATGTGGAAAGTTGTGGGTTATAATTTTTCGAGGGGTGACTCGAATCTTTGACGGAAGTTTAAGTTCTTCGGAGGGTTCGAAGCTACTAAAAGGTTCCCGGATAAATCGTCAAGTGAATCTTCGAGGGTAGTGGCTGAGCCTTGGCGCAATCCGATTATGAAAAACGAGCCCGACTAAAATCAAAAGCGAAAAGACGTGCGTGCATTATGGCCGCAGCAAAAGTACGCAGTCAATCACACTGCTTGCAAAACTGTGCGTTGAAAAGGTCTGGTTGTGTATTTTAAATCAGACGCGTTTTTGCAAACTCTTAAAATTATTGTTACATTACAATTTTACATTATTATCTCGTTGGAAATACACCAATATTTCATCATTATGACCACGAGAATCAACGAATTTCAAACGGAAATATGTTTTTGTTCTAAATTACATTTGTCCGTATTGGTCACGAACTAATGGCTTCATTTAAATTCCACCTCACATACTTCTGATTCCGAGGTTTGTGCCCGACTATAAATTATTTCAAAATAGCGACTGTTATGATTATTAAATTTTGCAACAAAAACTACATTATTTTCAATTGTTTTCAAAAAGTGCAGTATAATTATATGATATTCGGTAAAGAAAATTTTTTATGTTCAATTCAATCTTAGATCCCTAGATATCATTTTTAATTTGTTTTTGTTCTGACAGTCTAAACTTTTGAATTTATTATTTATCCTACATTTTTTTGGACTTGAAATCTTTTGTTTTTTATAGTACACTTGAGGGTTCAAGAATAAACAGTCTGATAGTTTTAATTTTTAAAACATTTATGATGTAAACTTCACTATAAAACACGTCTAAATGCGGATGTCAGGTCTTGTTTGGTTTTTCTCGTCGAGGGAAGCGCCATAGAGGCATTTGAGGCATTACGTTTATAGCGCATAAAGTGTTTATTATCAGCTTCTTGTACGTAACGTGAATCACGAATGGCCGGTTTGGCGACAGTCGCAATACTTATTCGAGATCCTTCGTCTTTACTTGAACCCCCAGTGGGAAGATGTTTAAGCCTCGTTTCACGTAAAACTATACGACAAAACGCAATTTAATTATCCTCGTTATTCTGAAAATACGCCTTTTACTTGATTCCAAATTGAAATTCAAAATCTAAACTCCTTCATTGAAAAAAGTGTCTTTTAAAAACATTGAAATTTAAAAAAGTTTAAAGTCCTATTTCATTGTGTTTTTATTTTTCATTCAAGTTGAAAAAAATTGATATGTTTTTTTTTGGGTGTAAGTGTATATGATGATAGTTTTGCAAAAGCGAACATATAAAGATACAAAAGGAAGAAGAGCAATGGGTAGAAAATTTTGCAGCTCGAAAGTTCAAGCAATCCAATTATTTGAGGCGGTTAACTACAAAGCGAAAAACTGTCCACAAAGGCACGCTTGTTTCATAGTACTAGACACTAGAGAAAATTACAATCTAACTCATCGTTACTAAATAAAACTGAAAAAAAATTCTTGTCAGACTTAATGCAAAATCAAATAGACTATCGATTCTTCAATAACTTTGATATTAGCCATTTGAATATTAAATTTTATAGGCCATATTGTTTTTCATTAAACACGTGTTCACGAGTCAAAATCGATAAATTATCAAAAGGGTTTATTTGAAAATTCGCCACGCAAGTGTAGCGCTATTAATGCCAATTTACAACTTGCTGGAATTCGGCTCGAATTTATATGTTGTTAATTTCGAGAATAATCTACATTCCGAATTTTCGCTTTTTAAATAAATTGGCGCACTCGTGGTCTGGAGTATTTATAAATTAGAATATAATTAGTTGCCAATCTGGACAGAATAAAAGCGATGAAAAAACTTGGAAACTGTTTGGATAATAAGTGAGCGAGCGTATCGACTCTGTCTTTTTTTGCTACAAAACTTTTCTTTTCAGCCCATAGCTCATATAATGCAAGAGCTCATTATCGAAGTTGTGGAACTCGTTAAATAATCGGATTTCAATTGAATTAAAATCGTAGTCATGCGAATTCGCAGTTTTTTGCGAGACAAAGGGGTAAATTAGTTGATAACGACGTACGAAAAGGAATTGTTCGTTATTTATAAGATTCGAAACGTGAAAAAACATACTTTTACTTTGTTCGATATAAATTACGGTCTTTTGATTTTTTAAAGACTCGGGATTATATCGACAAAAAAGTTTTAATTAAAACAGTCTACTGCAAAAAAAGCAAAATGTTATTGAAATCGAAACGTTCCGAAGGTACAGCGAATTTGTTAATCCCTCGTAGTAATTCATTGATGAAAAAGTTACCGACGGATTAAAACCTTTACTTTGGATTTATTTCATAAAACTGGAATAGCTTGTGTTGTTTTTAAATTTTTTTGATTAGTTTTTTGTGAATATTTTCTTTTAAATAGGATAAAACTTCAAAATATTTAGGAAAACAGAAAAGATGGTCTGAATGAAGTGTGATGAATTTTGCACGCGATGCATTTCAAACAAAATTAGATATCAGAAAAGCGGAGCGAGACTAACAAATCGAACCAGCTGATTAATCACATCAATCTAACTGTGATAGAATTATTTGACCGGTTGAATGCATCTCTATTATTAGCGTTGAGTAGTATCAGGTTCGGCTGATCTAGGTGTGGATTGTTTTCGGCGTGTCTACTAAGCTGTCAGGATTCAAAATATTGACGCGCTTCGAATTCGGGATGCTCAATTTGCGAATGCAAATGTGGGTCAAGAATATTTAGAACGATCAATGATGCGGATTATACGAAGCCCGACACTGCATTGCATTATATGAGTTTCACTGTTTTCGTGATCTGTCATTCATGCCACTGGCTTAAATTACCTGCTCCGAATGGTCAATAAACTTGTTTTTACAACGGAATATAAGAACATTTTTTCCCTTTCATGATACTGTAAAATGAGTATTTGTAGAGCAAGAAGTAACATACAAATAAACTAATAAAAAAAGGAACAAAAAATTAGATTTGTTTAACGTAAAATAGAAGACCAAAAGTGTTACTTATAAATAACTAAACATTCAATCGTCTTTTTAAATTTTCAGATATGAAAATAGACTGAAAAAGTAAAAGAAGAAATGAGCGCAATTCAATGGAAAAAGAAGTAATAAATAAAAGTATGACATATAAAAAGTAGGATTTCAAGTATACCTATACAAATTTCGCAACCCTTAAAGTTTTAAGGTCAATAGGCCACCGTAGCGAGCTTTCACGGAGCAAAATCGAATTAAGTCGAGAAAGGGAAATATCGTGGAGAAGTTGTTGCCGTTGTGCGCCTCGATGGCGATGTTTTGAGGCTCAATTATCAATGATTTTCGCGCACCTAAAATTGTGTGCAAATATGTTTCGCAGCCGCGGTTTGACCCACTTCGTTGTTTGTTCTGCAGACTTCTCATCCACGAAACAAAACGAGCGGTAGGAGTTACATCTGTGCACGGTAGAAAAAAAAGTTAAAGAAATAGGATCCGGGATGATCTCAAATAGTCTGCTTGTCAACTGAATGCTCTCTATATGGTGTACATCGTTTTTTATCTTAAAATTCCTCTGAATTTTTTCGTACAATGTTTGTGATAAAAGTAAAGGTGCTTTTGTTATTTAATTTTTTGTTTACAAAGTAAATTCTTTTTATGGTGAAGATTTTAAAAGGGAAAAACAACGATGTTCAAATATTCTTTTGTTTGCAAATGAATTTGTTTGTAACGAAATTAGATTTGAAAGAAAGTGTATTAAGAAAGTTGAAGTATTATAAAGTTACTTTACAATATCATCAGCGAGTAAGAACACCGCTCATCTAATTGAATAGTATGATAAAATCGTCTTTTATTGTCTGCATCAAGAACACGATGCTTTTGGCAAGAGTATAAAGCCGAGTGAAACACCGGACTTGCATACACATTTACATCAGCGGATCAATTTGACTGACAACAGTAGGAAACACCAGTGCATGTAGAGGCTCGGGTAAGCGTGTCCAGCGTTCGGTTCAGCACTCGGTCAATCTCTAAAACATGTTAATAAGAGGTGAAATGTCGTCCCGTAATTGAATCGAATGAGCTTTTACTTCAAACACATTATTATGTTTAAAATTTTCAATGCTCATCATCGTTGACCCCGACGAGTAATTTTGATAGATTCTATATTCATACTCATAATTTAATTTTACTGATAATGAACGTAGTGGATAATTTAGTTTGCAAAATTAATTCAATATTTCAGTTCAGATGGAATTGAATTTTTGTATTGATTTCAATTCAGTTTCCAGGAGAAAAAAAAACACGGTTGATTATCATATCGATCGGTCAAATTTAATGGGAAGAGTCTGTGCCAAACAGTCGTGTAAGTGTACTCACCTAATTGTTACATCCAATCAACACCTAGTAGCTGTTCCTGATTAAACCAACCCTTATTTAATTAATCGCACAAAAAGTGAACTCGAGTGGCAGTTGCGATGAAAAAAAGGGCGAAAGCAAATCCTGTTCCATTTTCTTTGTTTTTGCATTTCTGAAAAATATTAAAGTATTGTAGAAATGAATGTATTGAGGATTTTTTATATTTCAGACAATTTTCGATGGTATTATCAAACTAATTAAATTTCAGAACATCACATGTTAGGAGCGTATATAGATAAGATACAGAAGCTCATATTGATCCGGAGATGGACTTTGGTGTAACTTGCCAAGTTCCACTTCAAACTCTAATTCGTTTTTACGATGGTGATTTGATTAGAAACTGTTTGTTCCTTTTCTTCATTTCATTTCAGGTGTACATTTTGAGATGATTTTTCAAATAATTTTCTTATGCTATACATTGCCTGAGTTAGCCTAGATAAAGCCCGGGAAAATTCAGTGCGCCACAAAGGAATTTCCTGGTATTTGGAACGATTTTCAATTAAGTATACATGGAGAGTAATTATGATAGCCAACGTGAACTTTCATTGTTGATATATTTTATGATTTTTAATTACTTCAATATTTTCAAAGCATGTGTTATACACTTTCAAAGGATTTTGCGAAAGAAATTCGTAGAAATTTTAATTTGTAGAAATTTAATAATAATTATTAATACATCAGTTTAATTCGCAGTATTTTGATAGTTATTGGGAACTAGACTTTTTTGAATTCAACAACAATGATAGAAGTTGTTTAGTTTTTCGCAAACTAAACAATATTAAAAGGATTCGAGCAAACATATTGTAAATGTTTCTGTTTTTATTTTGTGCCTTTTGTTATTGTTATTTACATGGAAAGCTCCCTGAAGTTAACTACTAAAAAACAATAACAAAGGTCTCAAAACAAACGGATTGTAAATGTTTGTCTTTTTATTTCGCGCCTTTTTTCATTGTTTTTTACTACAATTTAGACCGGAATCGGAACGGGAACCGGAATTTGAACCGGAACCTGAATTTTCATTTCGGCGTTTGTTTACAGTACAACAATTCTATAGTTACAGACTCCCCTGTTTATATTTTTTACCTGCTTCAATTAAAACGCCCTTTTTGACACCTTCCAAAACACCTCGACCTCGACCTGAATCCCTTTACAAAAAAATGGACCGGGGTGATAATCACAGGCCCACCCATTAGCACACAATCCATCATTGGTTATTTTCGCAACCCCATGCAACCGGGTTGAAATCGGTGCGATCTCTCGATCTGGAGTGTTTCGTGGAAGCGGCGGCAGTCATTTGGCCGCTTGCTGGTGGGGATCCCCTCCCCCCTCCCTCACGCAACCGACGAGCGAGCGAGCACGCCGGCGCCTCAGTCGAATCGCGTCCGCTGAGACATTCGTATCCGACGACGTTCAAGTGCGAAACAAAATTTGTCATCCTCTTTGTCGTGCGGCGTTTCTCGATCGCGGGCCGTTTTCTCGCAGTGACAACGGTCGCTCGCCAGTGTCCAACCTGTGCTTGTCCGACGCCAACCCGCGATTCGGTTCAGTTCGGTTATTTTCTGCTCCACAGTCGCAAGTTGAGTTCAGTTCAGTGACTGGTGCTTCGCTTCTGGAACAAAGGCACGAATTCATAGTATCGATCGGCAGACGCTGCACCCGTGCCCCTTTTTTATTCGGTAAGTCCATTTTTTTTCGTGATTAATTTTGCAGTGCAAAAAAAAAGTGGGGGAAGCCCCACTGCGCAACCGCGAGAGGGACGTTGTTTTTTTTCCTTCTGTTTGTTTTTGATGTTTAGTTTTGTTTTGTTTTTTGAAATTATATCGAGGATTAAGTTTCGCTTGCGACCTTGACACAAACTAGTCAACCCTTTCGAGATGCTTGGTAACGTTGCACTGGACCTCTCACGACCTTGACATTTTGCAATGTAAACATTGATGATCCCAACGACAAGGTGAATGAAACTTTATTGTTGTTTCTTGTTTAATTTTGGGGTTTTGTTTTTATTGCTTGATTTTGTATTTTTAGCGGTTCGTAGTGTGTGATTTTTTCTCCGTTTGAGTTTCCTTTTTTCATTGTTTATTTCCTACAATTCATTTCTGGAGTTTTGTTTCGTTTCGGTTTGAATTGTGACAGAAAAATGAACTGTTAGTTTTTTGCGCAGTCCATTGTTGTCAGTTGTCTCTGTGGGAATGGAGTAATTGGTATGTTCGAATAGGACAATTTCGGTTTTCAGTTACTGTTTCAGACCCTCGTTTTTAGTTTTTACTGTTATGGCATCCTGTCAAATGAATAAAATAAAAAGAAACATTCAAAAAATTTTCAAAATCCTTGTTTTGTTTCTCTCTTTTGATTCAATTCGTGGAAGTATTCATAATTTTCAATGTTTATCAAAATCATATTCAAAAATTGGTTCAAAGTTGTTTTGTTTTTTATTATTATTTCATTTTTAGAATTATTCATAATTCTGTTGGTTTGGAATCGATTTTCTAGGTTAGTTTCTTTTTGTTTTGAAAGAATCGCGTTTTAGACCACGTTTTCTTTCTGTTTGCAAGAGGGAGATGCGGTTTGACTGGTTCGTCGCGGAGACGTACCCTGAGCATAGCGAAAGATATAAGAGTTGGACGTCCTAAGCGTAAACCAAGGATTAAAAAGTATTGATTCTCACTGTCGTTTCCTTGAAGCATCCTAAAAACTGGAAGGAAAAAAATTCTTCTCATCATTTTGCAGTTTTAAATAAAACTTCGACCATAAGAAATAGTAAAAGTAAAACCAAAAATTTTGTTTTCATTTAATATGCTCGTTTAGCTGTGCCTAGTTGTAGATAACCAAGCGGACGTTGGAAAGTTTAAACTACAACAATTATCAGCGGATAAAAATATTGTCCTTGTCAATTACAAGCTTTCTCGCGTAGTACAAGGTTGGGATTTATTGTCTTGGAAGTCTGTCAACCGTGTGATAATTTGCGGACTCGTCTCTCTCTCTCTATCTTGTGCTTCCACTCGGTAGGATTGCAATTCATTAATGCAATCCTCAAAGTTTTTCGCAGTGATTAAATAGTGCTTGTTTTACATTCAGGGGCGGAATCGTAATCCATATTAAGGTTCGCGAAACTAGAGACACAGAGAGTGTCGTTGATATTCAACCACTTCTGCGAATGATAGCTCGGTTGAACGAGAGAGTTGTATGTGACACACAACTTGTAATGTCATCGGGATATTATTTTTCATCAATTCTTTTATTTTGTCGTCATAACATTTGAATCGTCAGAGATGAAAATTTTATTAACGGAATAAGTTAAAATAAACGCTTCCGAACGAAATAATTGAATTGATTTAAAATTTTATAGGTCGATTAATCAATTGGAACGAAAAGCGATTGAATTAATTAGTAACGTTTGCAAACCAAACGGTTGCAAATTATTGAGCCAATCAGAATCAAACAAACTGGCGAAACAATTTCATAACCTTATTATCCAGACGGATGAAATGTAACATAACATTTATTATCACACCTTACGACTTCGTTTGAAACAATAACATCATTAGTTATTCATATCGGTAGTTTGTTATTAGTAACAAATTGATGTGTTTTCAACTGATTATTTTATCCGATTGTTTTTTTACGGTTGCAAATAATTTGCACTTTTCAGATTTACAATGAAATATGAATCAGTTTATTAATAATGTATTTCAACTTTGAATCGTATCTAGAGATCTGTCGACAAGGTACAATATGTTAAACAGGCACGATTGGACCAACTTTGCAAGTGTATAAAGTGCAGTGTAACAATGTTAGGACGTTGAACCTATTGAGGACAGTTTTAGAAAAAAAACTTGATGAACACAATACAATGTTAAATGGACCACAAACGGTTTATATTGAGCACTAACACTATTTCATGATTACGTTTTCGTTTCAATACACACGATAATGTTTCAGTTGCAAAAAATCAAATTCAACAAATCAGCTTATTTCTATTCACATTTTGCAATTCGCGTTCAACGATCGATAAACTTCCAGTTGCATTTGATTGTTTGCGACTTCGAGTAGAATAATTTACTGAAGACATAAAAAAATGTTATTGGCTCAGTTATTGAAAATGGAGTTCTCATTTTTTCAGTCACTTTCGCTGTTATTGAATTCAAATTCAAACACAAACCTGTGTCGAAGGAGACGAGGAAAAAATGTCTTAGAGTTTTAACACACTGACTAAATGCAATTGACATGTTATTATTCGAGGACATTGAAATGAGAATGTCAAACTGAAAACGGAATTGCGTTGTTTTGACACCTAGGCGAAACTGTAATACAGTGTTTTACCTTAGGAAATTTGTGTTTGCAAAATGAAAATTACGATTTGATAAATTGGTTGATTGGCAATAAACAAACAGTAACAAGCAACCCTATTACAAATTGAGATACGTCTCAATAACTTCGGCTTGGACATTAAACAGTACGGTCAGAACTCATGAATCAATCGCCAAGACTTTTGACAAGTTTGAACGCGAGTTCATCGACATCGAGAATATTCCAATCAATATGTCGACCGACTGCAACATTATGTCGCTTCGGTCATTTCGACAGGCTATTTTATGGATGACGGGCGCGAGATAAAATCGGCGCAAAAATCAATTTACCAACTCACAACTTAACCAACTCAACAACTCAACTTCAGCAAAACTGTTTTGTTTGCTTTTTTAATAACTTTTTCCATTACCATCTTTTTTTTCTCCAACTTTTTTCGAAATTTGTTTTTTACGAACCAACAGAACAGTTAGTTTATGAGATGCTAATTATGCAAATCATTTGATCGACAGAATATTGACAAGTGAAAGGCCCCAGGTTGAATGAATTTATTCGCGCGTTAAATCACACGATAATCCAAGCGACAATAAATTGCTGGGCATAATTTTATTGCTGATCAAGTTTGGATGTTAATCACCGGAGACGCAATAGTCGAATCAATTTTCCGCAAACTGTTTCATTTGGCAGCAAACGTTCTTTGTCTCGCAAAATAACACAGAGGTTTTGGTGCTGCACGCTGCCTAATCCTAGTGAAACCAGACCGTTTGCCCGGATTATAGTCGCGTTAATTTTATATCCCAATCTATGTTTAGTTCTGATTCGTTACTCGAAACTTAATGGCGAAACTGTACAGGCAACTTTATTAATTTAGCACAATGTACATAAATACCGACTTCATAATTTCAGCACGTAGTAAATATAGACGTGCAAATTGATTACCGTTTATTACCAAAGTCTATTGCCATGGATCCATCAACTTTATCGTTCTTTTTTTTAGTTTCATATTTTTTTAGCCTGTTCCATCAATCATAACTTTTTCGATGAAAAAAAAAATATCTTCACAAATTTGTAAGCTGTTTACATGGCCTGGACAGGGTTAATTATGTAACGGGAAATGCACATTTGTGTGATGTTGGAAAACAGATTCTCTACTAGAAAATTTAAATAGAATTCGATTCGTTCATTTATTTACTGAAACATTTTAATCGAAGTTATATTAAACTTGATCGCGCAAATTAATGGTCTTGAAACAGTCAAAGTTAAACAACCACACAATTTGTTCCAACAAATTGATTTCGTTTATTTATTTAGGACCCGACATTTGTATAAAACATACAACCTCATTTGGTCCTTAATTAATTGCTCCAAAAATGTTTGAAATTGAACAATCATTAAATTCTAGTCATTCTCTTTGAAAAAAAAATAATCATCCAATGACAAGCAATTTGTGACCCAACTTCTGTGAGTAATCAAAACCGTCTCATTTATCAAACGTGAAATCGAACCCGGTTGTGTCCCAAAAATCCAACCCCTCAAGGTGCTCACAATAAGACGACGAGTTTGCATTGATGTTGCACCTTAAACGTCTTTCCGTCTGGCTGGAGCTCGAGGAGATCAAATGTCAGGGAGGAGAGTACCTTTACCTGTTCGTTTTGAAACGTCAGGTGTCCTTGTGAACAAGTCGAAAGAAAACAATCCCGGTTTGAGAGCCCTCGACTTTTGATTCCTGACCATCGCGTGTCTGACCTCGCATGAAAAGTTGCAAGTGCAACGCGCTGAATTACTCGGCGTTGCGCCAATTAATTGCCGGCGCCGTTCGATCACCGAGCGTAACGCGAATTCATTCTTCTTTAATTAGCGTTTGCACTACGTACCAACTGGAAACACACAAATGTCTTATACGGATTCCAAAACCAAGTTTTCAACCGAATCATCATTTTCCTTTATTTCAAAAACAAACTTTATTTTGTTTAATGAACTTAATAATGAAAAAATAATTAATTAAAAAACTCTACACAAAAGTTATATAAAGTTATTTAACTTTTGAGTTTTTACCGTGAGAAGAAATGTGAAATTTCATTTTGCAATAGCGAGACAAACATTTTCCATCACACGGTGATGAAATAAAAACTAAAATAATGAAATAACGAAAATGCGAAATGAAAAAAAGGTGAAATTACAGTAAACGAAAAAGCATCTAAAACAAACATTGAAAGAGACGAGGTTGTGGGCATTGAAAATGTTGATAAAAGCATAATCCACGCGAGTTATAAAAAGCGACCATTTCGCAGCCGTAATATTTTGAAGGGAACGGCGCTCGCGTCCGTCAATAATTTCACGTGGCGTGGTTAGACATAAACAAGCACCGGCAGCAGGGACATTAAAAAGGGTGACTGAACTATTTGAATCCGGGGTAGCAACAGGGTGCAACTTTCAAAGATGAAGCAGTCGTACGAACCAAGTTGACTGCTCAAAAAAAGCGCCACGATTCAACCGAGAACAAGTGCGAGCAAGAAAGAAGCGTCTCCAGAGTCTGCTGACACGCCGAATCTTTTCTCGAGTCTCTTCTCATCTCGTAATAATTTTGGGCGTTGATTTTAATTAGCCCCGTTTCTTTGTGCGAAGAGCAACTTCGTAACGACATTTGAGAACGGTTTTTTCATTCGTCTTGGTTATTAATCAGTTTTTCACGCACTTATCTCTAATAGCGGTGCGTTTACGAGCTGTTATCAAAGTTATGGTATCTAAAGAGCGGCTGCGAGGAGAATATTTTGCACTCAACCAGTGACAGTATCATCCAATGTCTCAATTTCTTATCAATAAAGTTGCGTTAATTATTGTGCCAGACTGCACTCTCTTGTTGGCGTAAAAAAGTTTTCGCAAGTTAAAAGATTTGAATCACCAACTAAAAGAGAAAGCACTTTGAAATCAAAAGTAAAAGCTTCAGTTAGTCTACGATTGAATGAAAATAAAATTACAGAACTAATGGTCAGGTTGAATTTGACTCGTGTTATTGATAACTTTGTGTCGTGTGTAATTTGAAATATGGAACAGACTGAAACTAAAATCAATAGTTCGGCCAGACTTTGGCACGATGCTCGTTTAATCAATTAATTAGACGCGGTAACTGGGTTTTTGGGTTTGAAGTAGCGACGACTGCGAGGATTAATTTATTGCACGAAATCTGAATCCGCCGATCCATCTCTTCGTCGCCCTTCTTTTTTCTCTTATGCCCGCCTTATCATATCGTGTTACCGGATTCTCGCGTGATATCAATTGAGAGCTCTTTCTCGTTTACACTGCCGACGCGATTTCACGTCCATCGTTTTAGCTCGCCTAATGGTTCGTTCACGAGTGCCACTTTACAATCGCATTCGAACAACGTTGCAAATTCAAAATAATAACAACAATCAAAAAATAAAAACAAAAATAAAAAAAAATCCTCTCTTGCGAAATCAACAAGACTTTTGTTTCTCGTTCACTTTTCAATCGCAGCATAAACAGAAAGAGTTATGTCACGGTACGTTATTATCAGTATTTGCTCGACGAGAAAGGGAAAAAACAACTGGATGATTCAGTTTCGCAGTGCAGATGGCCTGTTATCGCGAAAGGGAAACACTTTTCTCTTATTTATTTCGCTGTTCCGGTTGTCGTAACGCGACATTATCACTGGGAACATGATAAAATGGCTGGAGAGAAGCAGCTAGCAACGCGTGACTTCCTCTGACGCTGCTGGCTTGTCGAAGGTGACACTAGGCATCGATCCTTGGCCGTGACAATAGAAGGCCAACGGGTCTCGAAGAAACGCTCGATTGGACAATATTTGCGTTCCGATGATTGTGTGCGTTGCTCCACACACGGTAGCCAACTACTGTCACAGCTCAGAAACGCAGTGCGCGATGCAGCTGCATCGATGACGTCACTACCTGTTTTACAAGCTTGAAATAAAATACACCCCGGGCTGTAGGTCACAATTGTGCTCGTCCCGAGAGGCGCGTAATTTTTTTTCACCGATAGTGCATATTCAGACTTGGCGGAGAAAGTAAAAGTGGTGGGTGCATTTTTCTGGAACTTCTGTATAGCTGTATAGTTTGATCAATTGTGACAAATGTTTATGTACGGTTCTCACAGACCCATAATTAGTTTGAAAATGTCACGTGGTTGAGTAGAATGACTCAACTTTTTCAGGTACCCAAAAATCCCCTTTTTATACTGAATTTGAAAAACTGGAGCCGAAGAAAAGTTGGAACAATTTTGAAGAAGCAATAAATTGTCAAGATTGAGCAACCGAATTCTCATGTTTCCACGAAACTTCTGAAACATTCAAGAATGGCAACCATAACAGTGCTGTGTCGGAGCTTGGGCTAATGGGCAGACACAAAGTATAATGGATTTTGTAGTCGAGTTTCTGTGTCGGTGTGGAGCGCTCTCTGAAACCGTCAGTTAAACGGAAGGTTTTCTCTCGCGTTACAATACAACTTTGCCGACGACAATGATTGTGTGGATTCGACATTGTCGAGTTTGTAACGCCAGAGAGCAGGTGTAAATGATAAACTCCTGACAGACGACAGTTCATGAAAACGCTCGCGCGCCCAGCCGAATAACGCTTTGTTTTGTTCGTTAAACAAGACACAGTTTGTACAGATGTACAGCTCTGATACAAAACAATGATTTTGCCGCCGATTGATGGTTATTTTAATCAAACTTCGTGGCGAGGAAGAAGAATAACTTTTGAATAGCGATATAGACAAGGAATATTAGTTTTGATTCTCTGTCTCTGTCTCTCTCTGTTGATTTATCGCGAGGAAGTAGTGAGCCTACGCACGACTTCATCGTCGAGTGTGTGTAATCGTTTTCCGTCGTCCTATGAGGTGTATTTGTATGCAAACAAACAACTTCCTTGTGGACGTCGGTGTAAGCTTTTTGAACCGGTGCTCTTTCTTTACCAATTGTTTGGAGCACGTATACACTTTCAATAGCTTGGAAATAAAGAAGGATACAAAATTGTGGCTAATAGAGAACAAAAGGTTACAAAAGGAAGAAAAACACCACTGTAATTTGATATTTTGGTAAGACGACAACTGTCCTGGACACGTAATGCCCCATAATGGGACGCAGTACATACCTTAATTAGTGGTAAGAACGTAACCCTAGATGAGAACCAGGGAATGAAAATAAAAAAAGGGGAAAGTAGAAGTTGGAAAGAAAATAGTGTCATATAAAAAGATACATTTCGTGTGAACAAATTTCGTAAAGTTTACAAGCGAGGGACGTTATGAAAAGTTTATGATTCGTGATTCTAGACGCGCGTGTAACCCAAAAACTTGAACCGTGCGAAAATTTTGGCATTAGCAACCTCGCGGCGTAGTTGCGTAAAGACACCCTGTAATAGAGTTTTGATGAAGAGAGTTGTTTTCGCGAAAACTAATAATGTTGTCACAAGATGCGAATTATGCAGTTAAAATTATAGTGCCTACAATCGCATTAAATCTTGTTGCAATTACTGTTTTTCTATTAACCCTCTAATTCTAGTTTCGGGGTTTATTTTCATACTGGCTATAAAATTAAGTTGACGACATTTTTTGTCCCTAAAAGATTAAGATGAATGAAAATAAAACACTGGAAAATGTAACCATAAACGTCGCAATAACAGTATCGTTTTTTGCGACATGTTTTTTTTTTCAATTTCAATGTTCTTACACAATTAACCTAAAGTGTCCCTTTCAAATAAGACTGGCGAAATTTTGAGGCGCCGTCCAATTACATAAACTTTTGTTCCTCCACCAACGAAAAAAAGTCCCTCATTTGTTATCTCGTCAGTTCTTTTGTCTTTTTTCCCACCATCATGCGTGTCTGTGTTTCTTCCCCTCGTTTTGGTTTCTATTTCATCGCTATTGGTAATGGATGGCGCATTCGACGGAAACTCGTAGCGTGCGCGGTGTCTCATTCCGGACCAGTCGATTGGCCCGGATTTAATATCGCTGCAAGAAAGCCGAAACGGGAATCTATTCTTGAGCAACCGGCAAAATTAAAGTCAGATTTGGGGAGAGACATTTTCGCGACCACTCAAGCGAATAACTCTCTGTGTACGTTTCCTACCTTGAACTGTCGCGTAATATAACGCTGAAATATTTGCCACCTCAAAGAATTTCCAATTAGTCAAACAAAAGACGAATCCGAATTGAAACTGAACTTTCCACAAGGGCTTTTGTTTGAGTGTAAATAACTCAATCCTGTTTCAAATAAGTCAGGTTAAATGATTTGAATTTCAAGGCGTCAACTTCATTTTCATGTTTGATCGGTTCAAATTTTTTTTTTAAAATTTCAACCCTACCATAGATAAGTCAGGTTAAACAAGATTGAACGGTAGGAAATTCATATTTACCTGTAAATAGTGAAACCAGTATCTTTGAAAATCAAAGTTTGTTGCGCAAAATCAGAGTTTGGGAGTGGCAGGTGAATGCACGAGATATTGGCACTGTCCCAATGATAAATGCCTGACTCATTTATCTCAAATATTATATATAGTGCGAAGGTCTGACAATATATTCGCAGGGCTCGTCATAACAATGGCGTGTGCACGGCCAGTTCCAAAACCATTTGCATCACAGCGAAACTTTAATGACACGTCTGATGTTTATAATTTACATAAGCGTTATATAACCGCTGACCTGAAATGCACTTTATAATAAAAAGCTGTCATTGTGTTGCGCTCGCGACACCGAGCTGAGTTACATCGGGAACGCATCTTTTGATTGTGTAAATGACGAGACAGAAAGACACAATGGTGCACACAACACAGCACAACAACAGCGTTGACTTCATTCGGAACGTTTGGCTGGAAAAGTTTTCGGTGTCTATGCAGCTCGCGACATCAAACTTGAGTCACTTTAATGAAGACTGGCAGCGAGCGGCTCAAGCATTGATAGCACTAACACAGTTAACCAACCGCATTTCCTGCCAAATGAAACTGCATTGTGTTAATTATCTGGCTTTGAACAAACGAACGACAGATTCGCTTGTTCGACATTTGACAAACTTGCAAAATTGTGCATCTCCTCTGTTAATATTCACTTAGAAAGAAACGAAAATGAAAAATAAATTGATAGCAGAGAAAAGTGGAAACGAAAAAAGGAACGTTTTTGTACCGACATTACGATTGAATTTGCATCTCATCAATGAGTCGTGTAAGTTGGAACGTGTTTGATTGTTTTTCAGCGGGAGAATAATTATCATGTTTTGGCGTTCGTGGCATAAACGAAAAATGATGAAAAGAATTGGATGGTACTTCAATTACGGGGCGCAATTTCGTTTTGCGAATGGTATCGGGTCGTAAATTATGGCGGCGCTCTTCCGCTTTCGCGGCCGACGTTAGTATAAATATTTTGTTATCTCGCAAAACCGTACCACGCGAAAACACAAATAGGCTGCGACGGCGGCTCACGATAGCCGAATAATTGATGATGCCGTGTGGCCATTCGCGGCGAACGAAATGCTTCGGCACAAATACCCCGGCTCGCTCTTCTTATAAACCATCTTTCGCGATAGAAGGAAACGACCTAGATCCAATTATTTATCGGGGACCAACCTTTTAACAAAAATCAATCCTCGATCGAGAAACATTATTTTTCAGAGTCTTTTTTTGGATTTTATTTTTGTACGAACCGCGGCACTTTTGAACAAGGGTTAATATTTAACTGATCGTAGAACGGCGAAAATCTTAGTGATCGAACGGAGAGAGTTAAGAGATAGTTTTGGCCTGTCGGTTCTTCCATATTTAAACAGAGTGCATGAACTTAGAACACAATAGACTGTTATACGATTCGCTATTCCACTTCCGTGAGCAGACAGTGAGGCGTTGGACTATCGATTCCAGTAGTAGTGCCTCCCTCAATGTCAATAACCTGGCGTACGAAACAAGACGCGTTATGTCCGACTAGTCCGACTGGCGACTAGGCAAATTACGCCCCGATGTAATGTAAACTTCGTCGCCAAGTCGTCTTACGTTTACGAGGCTATTTAAAGCCATGATACCGGAATAGTTATCGCGGCAAATATGCTCACGCGAATCGACTATGACGATACAACATTTACGATTTCACGACCAGGCTTACGCTAATACCATTAAATTGATCAAACATAATCCTTTCTTTACTTAACGCAAATCTTGCATGATTTATTTTAGTTTTCATTCAATAACAAGATAATTGTTTCGTTTGAAGAGCTTATTTATTGCAGGTTCGTTGTAATGGGGAAAAATGAAAGACGAGAAAAGTTGCGAGTGGAATCAATAAAATATAGACAAATCGATTTGATTGCGTGGGAGCATGTGCGAGCGATCGGCTCTTCTGTGAAATTTGTTTCAGTAAGTCACGAAGAATGAGCGCGCGCACGAGCGGTTTTTAAGCCAACGGCATGAAAAAAAAGGAGTATTTAACCCACTTGAATTGGTTCGAATATGGCTTTTTTGCCACCGACGAAAGTGCTTAGCTCAATTGGAAATGATTCGTTCTTAATTCTCATCGCCAACTGGCACGGAAAACTCGAAAAGATCGACCAATTAAGAAGACATTAAGAAACCTCGCGCAATCTTAATCATAATCAAGAAAATCAAGAGGAGGAAAAAAATTTGCCTTTATCATGAAAACAACGCGATCTTTAAACTCGGTACGAAAATTTTCACTCGAGTAACACGCTTGTTGGATCGCAATTATGGGTATTACGTATAATTAGCAATATAAATTAGAAGTTGAAATTCAAATTTTATGTAATTCCGCTTGCGTCCAGACGAGTTTAATTGTAACTGTCTCGGGGAAAAAAACTCGCTCGTTATAGTTTCAAGATAATTACGCTGTTGCATTTAAAAACTGTTATGAACAAAAATTGTTTACAATTCGTGCTGTTGTGAGGAATGTAATTACAAAAATGAAAAGACGCTGAAAAAATGAAAGCAACCAGTAGAAACAGGAGGACGTTCTGGTTGGCCTGGCTTGTTTTTTTCTTCTCGTCAAAAGATAAATGAACAGTTGAAGGAGTGATAATCGCATCAATCACGTTTTTCAATTCAGCGCATCCGTCTTTGAGGAGGCCTCCTAAGGGAGATATTCACCATCAAGTTAACGGTAGTTTCTCGCTTAAAATTTCTCTCTATTCGGACTCCCTAATCGATAACACGATAGGCACCAAAATTTGTTCAATTAAAAGCCAAGTCTGATTTGCCATGAAACGATCCTTGTTAATAAAGCGAGTCAAAGTTTTAATAACAAAAGTCGGGTGAAAAAAAAACAAGTTCTGGCAAACTGTTACTAATGCTCGGATCGCACGCAATATCGTACACCGAAAACAAACAGCGGCAAATTTAGCCGGGGCAAAATCATTTAGCGAGATTTCATGCGATTTAACGCGTTACGTTATCTGTCGTCATAAAACCCGCGACGACGCCGAATTCGTTTACACGCACGTGAACATGTACAGATGAATCGTCGCTTTGTTGGCCGTAGCAAATAAATCTCCGCGCAAAGCACCAGAGCGACGCACCGCGTTGGCGCTTTTCGACGAACTATGGCTACTTCGTATCAAACGGAAGCGCTGCTGGAGATATATGTTGCTGGATATGTTTAATTAAATTGACTGAAACGCGGTTACCAGCGATACGTTAAAAGACGTGATTTACTCGTGCGACTTGTTTTTGTGGCTTTCGGCTGATTTCCAGCAGATCATTATTTGACATTTTTATTACTTTTAGCGTTTCAATTTTGTTCATCAATATTATTTTTATGAATTTTTTTGAACTCAAATTTGACTAAAACTGAATTCTTGAGTTCTGTAAACTTTTCGGGGTTGCGGGATTTTTGTCCGAATTGCGGTATTTTTTTCTTAAATAAGATTTGGAGTTGTAAAAACAATGCGGGATTTCGTTTCCTAATTTCATTGATGTTTTAAAAACTTGAGAAATCTTTTACACAATTATAAAACTGACAAGACGTCAAAACGATATTGAATTTATCATTTATCACATTGACAAGTTCGATACGAGGCATCAGAACTAATATTGAATTTTTCAAATTCCACTCTCAACGTTATTATATATTAAACCTTCGCCGAGCACTTTAGGCTCCAGCGGGAAGGACAGATGGTCCAGGATTATTAGACGTTACCTTTTACGGGCAACAAGTGGAATTCTTATGATCTCGATAGAGGCTCTCAAACCTTACATAAATTAGACATCGGCGAGGTACTTAGAGATAAAATTTTTGAAATTATTGTTCCAGAGCGAGGGCTTTCTGGTGCAGAGATTTGGACTGAAATCTTCTTTCTGCAGTCGAGAACTCATTTGAACAAATTAAAATGCTTTTTCACTTAATGAGTTCTCGATTCAAAAAGAAGTGATTGTTGATCTGAAAATTAATCAACGGCAAATGCAACAGAAATACATAATTCAAAAGAGCGGCTGCTTGCACACGGCTCTGGCATATTTTAAATTATAATTACCCATTGTTTTGCGCGGGTTTTCAAGCCCGAGCGGATCGCGAGCGTTTCTCTCGTTGCAAATTTGTAAAAATTGCAATCGCATGGAAACTATGATTTATATTTTTCTCTCCGCTGCGAAGCTCTCCGGGTGCATTAAAAATTCATTAAAATGTCGCATGAAATATGCATCTGATAAAAATCACCGGCGCAATATTTGTTATTCGAGTACCAACATAGTTGCTAAGCTTCGCACCCGGCGAAACAGTAAATCCAATACTCCAATTGAGAAAAATATTGTACTGATTTATTTACATTCGATACACCTGATGGATTTGGTAAGCTTTCCGAGTAACATCCTTGCAAACACAATTTTGAATTTAATTCAAAATTTCGTCCATCCCTGCTTTGAAATTAGTGTTTTTGAAATTTCTGTACTATTATTTTGTTGAACTTCGTTAACGATTTTAGATTGAAATTGATCAGTGGCCTGAACGGAGGATTGCGAAAAAAATGAATTCCATTTTTTGTCTGCACTTGACGGATTGGATATTCCGTCAATAAATGTAGCACGTTGATTGTGCAGTGAGAATAATAATTGTGGAGGACAGATGCAGAAACAATTTTGCGGCCATTAAGCTGCGACTGCCAATTGGGAAGAATGGAAATAAAGGATCGCAAAAGTCCGATCCAAAGTTGGCTCTACGAATGGACTCTCATGCGGCTATTGTCACGATCGTAGACGAATCGATAAATCGGCGGTGCTGAATGACTCATTCTTTCGGGTTCAATTACGTTGTAATTACAACGACCGGAGCCACAATTACAACTGGATATATATGTGTACTGCGGTACAATATACGACCGTGCGCTCTGTCTGCCATGAGTTACTGTCCGACCCATATACGGCCAACATCTTTGCCCTTATCGACATCCAGTTAATTTATGAAAATTTTCATAATTCATCGTCGCTGTTAATTCCAGTTCTGTAATTAACGGTCCGAATTGTTCCATCCTTAATAATATAGGTCATAAATTGAGTTATAATGTACTTCAGTACGTGAAACATATTCGTTCTTTCGAAAAAAAAACCGAAATTCTATTCGAGACAGTTTGCGGGATTGCGGGAACTTTTTCCGAATTGCGGTACTTTTCCATTTGAAGAGACGAAGCAAAAAAATTATGTTTTAGTTCTAAGGAGTTAACGTGATTGCGGGATTTTTTGTTGAATTGCGGTACTTTTGTGTTGATTGAAAGGTTTTGGATTGTTCATAAGGATTTTCGAGAATGTGAATCCGAAAAATAGGAAATCGGAAATGAAAAATGACAGGCTATTGACAATTCGAGCGGCCACAGTGGCTGGAAATCAATCGCACCTGCAGTGAAGCTACGTGATTTCTGAATGGCAAATGGTACTCCGCCGACGGTATATCTTCGTGAAAAAGTTTCGGTTGTAAAAGATCCGATGGCGTGTGCGATGTAAAATTCGGAATAAAGAGGAACCGAACGACATTTATATTTCATTGCTAAATCTCTCTCCAGTTTATAAATTTTGTTGGCAACATTTGCACGATGCATTCTTCCAAAAGACTTTATGGCGGTTGAAAAATGGATCTAATAGTTGTATTATTGTATTGTTTCCAGTACAATTTATTGCGAATGTGATTTTTTACAGATTTGAATACCAACTTTTCTATACAATTGAAATTCGCTGCGACGTTGTCGAGAATACATTTGTAACATTGTTAAAATAATTAGTTTTGAATTTACAAGTTTAAAGTTACGCAATAACTGTAAACAAATATCTGATTCATTGACGTTGCTTTTTTCTCTGTTACAGGTGAGTTCATTGTTTGGATTTTTCTTGGCTTCACTTAAAGGTATTGTGTTACTTTAGTATCTTTTGCGACTGTAATAAAATTAATTTGCCCGCTGACAGCCGCGAGGTTGTTGCGTCCGAGCATCAGCGTATAACAATCTCTGTTCCTGACATTATAAATGAACTTTTCAAAGATCAATGCATTTCCACACGAAGTACAATAATTCAGTATTATCCTTTTCCCATCACAATATTACGATAAATCAAAATTCCCTAATACGACATAATATTTAGGACTACACATTGCCTCATAATTTCTATCACCTCGAAAATCAATTTCAATCAGTTGAAAACTCGTTCAAAAGCTGCTGCTTAGAAACTAGGCTTTGCACCTAATTAACGAATGGTGTCGCGAAACTTTTTGAATAACTGAGAAATTAAACTTTGTACGAGCAACAATTTGACAAGCCGAACTAATTTTGACCTTTTCTAAGTTCGTTTCTCCAGCGAGTCGAAAGTTATGCAATTTACCATAATTAATTTTGCGTGCAAATAAGTTTCGCTTATTGAAATCGAATTCGACTATTGATATTGCACAATTTCGAGCACTAATTCGCATGCTCAAATGGCGTCAGTTTCATTTATTGAACCACCAGACAAAGGTACACAAGTCTGTGTGTACACTTGCAACGTTTTGCTATTGCGTGCACTTGGCACTGGCTGGCTGCGTACTCCTAAACAAGAGCGTAGAAACTGCAGCGCTATTATATGGCCGAGCAACCGCGCCAGACTGCGAGGGAACCGAAACAAAGTTAAACGAAAGGGCTAACAAACTAATTAAACTACTATCCAGCGACGTAGCTCGGGGCAGCGCCGTCAAGACTGATTCCCATCTTGAGCGATTTCGCTCGCGGCGAAATTTTGCGCAACCCCCCGACGACGTTAAGAATGCGTCGCGGAATCTTGATATTGAAATTAATGCGCTTCTAATTTGAGTTGATTAAAACAGCGCTGGTGCAATCGTCCCGAGAGCGAACCTATTCAAATCATATTCCAACGTAGTTTCGACCTTCTTTTGTTTTTGTTTGTCTTTCAACTACTCCGTTACGACTGAGGAGATCCACTGTTTGCTAAATCATTTGTTTATCTGTACTAGAAAGTCAATATTTAGTTGCTCGAAGATCCGTGCGTTTAAACTTTCCAAAAGTAAGAAATCCATTTTACAAATTCGTGGCCAAATGCGTTCAGCATTCCTGAAATCAGTTTGGTAAATAACTTTAAAGGTTCGAAATTGTTTATAAATACGATCGAAATGTAAAAGTACAGTTTGAAATTGCCTTACAGACAAAGTAGCTTGAATGAGATAGTTCGTCTTTTTTCCGTTTATTCGAAAATGGCTTGAAAGCATCTCCGAGTTATTAAATCTTTCCAGATCGGTCCACTTTGTCTTTATTATTTTCACGTTTATGACCTCGGCTGGTGTACGTAGTGCAAATGCGAAAATCTCAGCTCAACGTACTGCGCCGTCATTTCACCTAAATGCATACTTCGGATCCGATATTTCAAGCGTCGGTGAGAATTTTGCTTCACGGGCGAGCACGTCCGATTTGGAATCCGCTAATAAAATCTACTATCCATACCGCGACTTTCTCTATCGAATAACGATAGTCGTCTAAATACCAAGTGGGAGCGAAACAAAAGACGAAATGCTCGAAAGAATAGGACGAAAGAGAAAGAAACAAAAATTGGAAGAAAAATAATGGATATTGGCGAGCACGAACACCCGTTATATGCATGTCTTACATACTCGTGTTTATAGCATGTACTCATTCGAGTATATGCACCGGGTATACATGCCCATCTTTTCTCGCCTTCAGAAAGACGATAATCGTGGAGCGCCGCGAGAATCGGGTTAGACAAATATTTATTCCTTCCCGTTTCATTTTACGAGGAAAAAAGAACCCGGGGCGAGGAAAAATTTTCTAGTTTCACGTGAAGTTATTTTGATATCGAAATTTTGGTTCGGCAAAAAACGAGGAGAAAATGTAAACTGTTGGTTTCCTTTTGTGCGAGGAACAAAAAGCGAGAATGAAAGTGGTGTTTGGATGATTTCAGAGGTGTCAGTGCAACTGTAATTTCACTCCGACGGTTTTGTCGATTTGAGATTTCACTGAAGCCAGTTCATATCGACGAAATTCGATTCGTAACTTTGGTTCGAATCGAAATCAATTGCCACAAATAGAAAATGCTATTTGAATTGTGTCGCTGAAGTTTCTTCAATATTCCAGGTTGTGCAAAAAATTAAACTTGAAATTCCATTTGTCAAAAATTATCCGCTTGATTTTCGTTCGACTTTACGCAAGTATTTTAGAATAACGTACTCAACTGCGTTTGTTGAAAATTGGAAGAACAAACGTTTGACTTCACTTAAAATGTTTAAAATTCATTGTCCAGTTACTGGAATATTCAAATGGAATCCCATTTTTTTCACAAGTAACAATTTACGAACCAAAGTAACGCTATCTATTTCTTTGTTATTTTACAATTTGCAGAATCATTTTTATGCTTTTTTTTCAACTCAACCGCAGTATGCGATTGAACAATATTTACAAACTGCAATAACGTTTTTCGGCAGACGTGCTATACGGGCAAAAGTTCACATCGCGAACATTGTTTCGTTCGAAGCAATTCGAATGAAATCAAAGTTACTTAATTAAAATTCTCGCACTAATTAAACAAACCACTGTTACTTCGCGGCTTTACTTAACTAATTAATGCACCGCGTATCCGAACTTGCGTAACGTTTCCGATGCAGGCACAGTCTGCCGCTGCACAGTTTCGTGCAACTTTTACTCAGCGCTATTTTAAATTTGCAATAAGTCCGATTTCCTCAAACTACTTATTGGTTTCTTGATTGTCTCTCCGATTGATTCTCTTCTATTCATCTCTACGGTACAGTCGAGTGTAATTAAAGTACCAGATTTATTTCCCATTTTTGGTAATTTTGAAATGTTCAATTCGAGCACAAATAGAAGTTTCATATATGAGCCATATATGATCATATATGAATTATATATGAACCATATATGGATTGTACAAAAACACAAACAAATCACATAAAAATAAACGTAATATAAATGTTTCGTTTTCATGGGTGATAAAAACACGGTATAATTTCATGGCTGTCCATATTAATTTGAAATCGTAACAAACAACTTGGTTTGTAATCTGAATTGAGATGAAAAATTAATGAGCCAGACATGTTCGCTGTCGTGTGTTTTGGTTGCTCCATTATGCATGGTGACATTGTTATATCGTGCATTGTTTCTTGGCAAAGATGCTGGCAAGATTTTTGTGCGGTGGAAAAAGCGTGGGTTTTGGCGCACAATGCACACGCATCGCCAGCCCAAACATTCGCTATGATTCGGTTATAAATAGCGTCCCATGGCGTTCGTCACACGAGCCACAGTGCAGTGTCAGTGACTTCATAACGTTTTACGGCGCCCTGATCACGCGACAGCTTTTGATCTTCTGAAAGCGGGGCTATCTGTTATCATTTTCGCGATTGATAGCCCCGGCCGAGTATCGACGCTTGTAAATCTTTTAGCCCGGCTGATTTAAATCGAGTGATTCAGACGTAATGGATATTAATGGGCCGCAGAATTGACTTGATGATTCTTGGATTTGGAAGCTTAATGCCGCAAAGTGAAAGAAATGTGCCGTTTCATCTACTTTAGAGGCTTTTGCCCAATTGAAAGATAAACACTTTTGTAAATCTTTGTTAAGCTGGATTCCACGACTGGTAACGATACAAATAAACAACAAACGAAACGAAAGAAAAAAATTGGTCTACTCTAGAATTGATCTCCAGTCCCGGCTTGGAAGGCAAATTTTGAGGGTTAAAAGCTCGAACTATTTTGGGATCGGTTTTTTTGTTCTTTATTTTAGACTTGTTGTTTCTGGTAGAAAAAGCGAGCACCGAACTGAGAGTTTCAGACGTGGTGGCTAAAACTAGAAGGAATGAAAATTGGTTCGTTTTACCGCGCCACCACATATGCGCCGCGTGCTTCGAATTCCCGCTTGTTTTCCGGCAATGCGTATTCTGAAGGCAAAGCTCGTTCGACATATCGTGCGATTTTCGACATAACTTCCCCAGCTTATGAAGTGACCCTCGAGGGAATCGAGCGGTCCAGACAGCCAAAGTCAAAGACTTTATGAAGTGGAGACAGTTCTGTGCATGTATGCTGCGAGTCTGCAACGATGCAAATTTTTTGCGACAATTTCAGTTACTTCGAATCGAATATTTTCAACAATTTTAGATTCCTTTAAGTGCAACATGGTAACCTTTGTTTAATTTTGATTCAAACCTGATTTGCATTCATTACAAGTTCCTTTTTTTTGTCAAAGGCAACGTCGACGTTTCGCACTATTTCATCGGACGGAACGGTGTGAAACGCGGCACGACGATGATAGGGTCGTGCTGAAATCGCAAAAATTAGGGTCATACCGGAAATGGAGCACGGGAGTTTAAACGGCTTTTTTTGCTCGCGTTGCGTGGATGTCCCTGTATTTCCTCGTAAATTGCGAGGAAAAAAAAAGGTTTACCAGACGGCTCTCAGACTTGCGCAAAAACATACTCTACGACTTGAGATAACTCGAGATGAAAATTCGACTTTGAAGAGATCTGAAAAAAAAACGAAATGAAAAAAGAGCGACAACTATGATGAGATTCAATAACAACGTTTTGAAATGTTGAACTCGGCCGTGACCATTTGGAGCATGAAAAATAGGTGCATTGGAGCGTGGAGTGAAGAGCCGGGCAATAAAGATGATGCACGTGCGAAGAAAAATGACAGTCATTTGTGTCGGGATACAAAAATACAGTAACCTCAGGAATTTATTATCCTCGTTCCACTAATCTTGTGAGACAAAACTGCGGCGCGCGGCTCTCGTTGATCGGAGATATCAAATCTCATTTCATTTGTGATGGAGCGTTCAGATAAAGCCCTTTCTTACGTTTCCAGACGTCAAATACGAGTGCGGTAAAACTGCGATGCCGAGTTATCAAAGTTATGGACCCTTTTTTGATGGAATTAATTCCATCCAACGAGCGGATAAGTTTTTTGTATTATCTCTCGAGTCTGCTTGGAATTTCTTGCGTGCGGCGAATTTTTCAACTTGTATATACCACGATGATGGGAGAACAATTTTATTGAAGTGGATATCTCTAACGGCTGTCTAATAAACAATTAAAGATAAAAAAAATATTTTAAGACCTTCATTCATAAAAATAAAATCTTTAAATAGCATATTTTTTACTAAAATAATTTGCAAAAAGTATGACTCATTTTTTATTTAATCCGTGTTAGATCAGTGACTGTACAAGGTTCGAAGCAAATTCTAAGTTTGTCAAATATCTAGAATATTGAAATGAAATTCTGTTTGAGTCAAGGCAAGTTTGATTTTGAACCCATCCAATTCGCGCCGTAACGATAGGCAGCGACCGAAAATAACTTTAGTACGCGTCGCTGCTTTTTGCTCCATTTTCTAAACATCATCATCTCTTCCTAAAATGTCACGAGAAAATCTTTGTCGACGAATCCTCTCATCTCATATTCGCCAAAGTCAGACATTAAAAACTCAAACATTTTTATTAGAGTAGATTAAAAACGTCTAAGAATATCCTCTTAGCAAAACATTATGAGATTTTCGACTCGCAAAGTTGACAAATTTCCGAGCGATATTAATATCTGCGAAACCGCGGGCGGATAATCGGACGAACGCTCGGAGCATAGTTTCGTGAAAAAAATTTGCAAAACACAAGTTAAAAAATCTGGATCGTGATTGCAAGGCCAGGGTGAATTTGTTTCGGCATTCCTCGAAGGAAATACCAAACGGTGGGCTCAATGAACGTACCGGTGAATGAATAATGTTCGTCATGAATTAATCATGCAGACGCGTGCGCGACAACGAACCTAGACGCGAGAGAGCCCGTCGCTCTCGCGTTGCTTTATATGGCCTGGCGCCATTTTTGTGCAATTGTACGCGCCGGTGTCAAATGAATTCACGTAGGCCGATCTTTTTCCCCCTTTCGTATGCTTTTGCGAGCGAAAATCATTGTGATACCGACACCCTATCACTTTCTCATGACGTTTCCTTCGATTTTAATTGACACTGATCTGAATGATACCCATACCTTTAAGGTGATTGTTTCAATCGAAAAAAATCAGCATTTCGAAAAACCTCTTACGAAACTTCTTAAAACATTTAGTTCAATTCTGAACATATCTTTATACGCCATTTCTCTTTCAAATTGTTGCCGGAATTCATTTAAAAATTTAAGCAGGAGGTAATTTTTCGAACATTTGAAAACCTAATATCCTGCGACTGAACTAAATTGTCTTTCCCTTACTTTTTGATACAAAACCATCTCTTTTAGTATTCCATCTCTGTTGGTCTTCTTTAAAGAAACAATGCAATAGAGGAGAGTGAATTTTCAAAATGAAAGTCTAAGTCGACCCCGAATGATGAGTGTATCACGTTAAACAAAGAAATGCACACCATAACGAATGACATATTTATTCGGCTGGCGTGAAACGGCGCACAAAAACAATCCTTCTTGCTGGATTAAAATGATCCTCTCTACTGTTCGGTTCCACGCGATTCCCCGGACTAAAAAACGCAACAACCACAAGTGAGAAGAAAAGTTTGATTAACAACTGCATCCTTACGCTTCTCCTACATTTGCTCGATCGTTTTCAGACGGAAATTGACTGTGACCTTTTTTGGTTCGACCTTTTATTTCGTCATCGGTACGGTTCGGAGGAAGTTGCGCGTCTGATTGCAAAGCCAAGTACGGTTTGTATCATACTCATTCGCGTATGATAAATCATCATTACACGTCGAAATGTCATGTATTATATATCGCTGATGCAACGTCAGCGCGTGCAAATACTAGAAAGTAGATTCCAACGCTTGTTTATCCACGAATAGACGCAATTAGTTTTCAACGAAACCGGCCGTCCACAATTAGATATTATGGATCGAAGAATCTAAACCTGAAATAAATTTTGCATTGATCCAAGCATCTTTTATTCGTACTTCCAAGAATTTCCATCATCTCTGGACAAAGGCGACGCGTGAAGGTTGATCAGTCGACAGGTGTTTCCGTCGCCACTGCCAAAAGTACATCTGCCTCAGAAGCGATTGATCAGGCGTCGCATCTGACTACCCGAGTTCCGATCGCTCGTAATTTAACGTCTGCTTGATGTCCTAATGCCAGGCTTGGAGGAAAAAGAATAATATTTGTGCTTTTCTGTATAGGGTGTTCTGTCAGATCGTCCAAGTTATACTTTTCGCGACCGGAACGACGGCTCATTTCCGCTGCCACGCTACGCCGCTTGTCGCCTATATTTAGAAGTAGCCGTGAGTCTCGCACTGCAACTTTTATCATCCCAACGGGAGGGCGATGAAAAACTGCCGCGATCAACGCGTGTGTCTGTGTGTTTGTGTGAATTATAGAATCGCTACCGTTACCGTTTCACTGTCAAGGCACGAAATGTGCACTTCCGATCCATATTCTGGCGTCGAGTAAAAACGAGATTTCTAATACGCTTCCTTATTGACTCATCTTCGTTCGTTTCCGGCCGAAAAAAGGTTGGGACACAGATTTTTCGCGAAAACAATACGGGCTCTGTTCTAGTTTTGTGATAGCATTGTCTTAGTGGGTCGACGTGATTCTTCCCAGGCAGTTTTGTAATTAGAATAATTAGTTAATTAATGTCATTATCTACAATTTTAAGGAAATTTAGTTTCAACTAAGTGCTGAATTTAATCAGCCTTTAAAGATAACTAAGTTTGGTATGAAAAATACAAAGATTTCCTAACAGTGTATGAGTTGAACATTTTTTTGAATTTGTATGTATTATTTTTTCCCCAATTGTGTTAGTCATTATCTACAAAAGTTTGGCAATGTTTTTTAAACATTCTTAAACTTTGCAATCACATAGGATGAATGAAGTGTCACTTAAACTAAAAACATTATCGAATCGTCGCTGTGACAAAAATGATAAAAAAAAGTTGAACCAAAACTTTGGAACCATAACGTAGCAAACGTGGAATTCATTTACAGTGTCTAAGTAATGCAAAAGGGTAAAGGCGAAGCATCCCTAGAGATGCAATTTTGGAATGATCACCAGACTGACGAACGCTTGAAATTGCGGTACATTCGTGTTCAAGCAGCTCTCTTACGCGTGTTTCTCAAACCTCACAATGCAAACGCACAACCCGAGTTATAATTGAATACGTTATCAAGGCATCGTACAAAGGAACACACGCATGGTCATATACCACACCGAGACATGCTTCTATTATTCAGATGCAATTATTGAATTTCTCAGAATCTTCGTGACTGATGATCTGCAAATTTCGCAAATCAATTATTCTTCTCATTCTCTCCTTTCAGTTTTAATTAAATCTCTTTCAGACGTCAACGCGTATCGTGGGTGAAAAAAAAATAACAGGATTTGAAATAAAATACGAAAACAAAAAATACATAAAGATAAAATGAGACCTGAGATGGATTGACAATAAGGGAACCGCGGCAGTCTGGGCAAACAGTGCGTTCGGCAATTCAAGGCGAACAAAAAGAAACGAGGGGTGAGATTAATTCAAAAGCGATACTGTAACCGGGCTGGTTACACCGAAGAACAATTCGTGACCGGCTGGTGTGCTGCTTTCAGATAACGACGATCGCTTATCTCTTGTGTGTCAAGTTTAATCCGAGAGTTTTTCCACCTGGAAAGAATAAGAAAAATGTTCCGCTTTTTTTTATGTCTGCATTGATGGAGATGTTTCTGGAGATGAGTTTGTTTATGATTGCGAGATCGGGTCGATGATACACTTGATTTTAATTCGATTTCTAAATTGGAGCAAGTGTATTGTGGTGATGGAAAAATGAATGTCTTTTCTCTGAATTGTAGATTTGTGTTTTGAAATGTATGTTTTTGGATTAAAAATAATGAGACTGTAGGAAAGAGCGAGGTTGATAAATGATGTTAAAACTAAAAAGGCCACAGAAAGAGCGACATACTCTAATTCAATGAACTTGGCTGGGAAAATTGTACACTTTTATCTGTCGTGTGTTTCACTGAGTGAACTAATTTTGGACGATTATAACTCTTTATCTTGATGAATGGATTGTTGAATTAATGAGTCAAATGATAAAAACAAATTCAATTACTGTGGTTTAACAATACACCTAATTGCGACCAATTGTACACCGCGCTGGAACTTTTTAATTTTTTCTTTTCATAGGAATTAAAAAAAGGAACAAAATTACCCGGGCTTGTTGACATTTTTCAATTGAGAAAAGAAAAGAGTTTTAGTAGCGATGGTTGGGAAAGAATTTTTAAGCGAATTCAACAAAAAAAGGTTTCTTCATATTGTAACGTATGGATTATGATTGAAAGATTAACCTGAAAATGTACCCGGAAATTCTTATACGATAGAATCGAAAAAAAAAAGAATAATTAGGTGTATTTCTATCAAATACTCAATCTTTTTCAAACGGAAATTCCAGATGAATATCAGAATATATGAATTCATAAACTTCTAAAATACAAATTTTGATGTGGTGATGATATAAATTAGGGGATAAAATAACTATTATTACCCTGCTAAAATCACAAAAGATCATTAATTGCCAAAGAATGTCGTTCAGTTGAAGTTTTGTATCTCTGCGGAAATCTCGAGTGAGATATTCATTTAAAGATACAGAAAAAATGTCTCCTGTTTAATGTAATCATCAAATAATTTTTCTCTTGGTAACAGAAAGATGACAAACTGTAAGGCAGACAAGTTTTGTAAAGTTTATATAGAACGCAAGGTCAATAAATGGCAGACAAGCTAATATTATTTAACAATTTAAAACAAATGTAAATTAACTCCAACTTATAACAATGAAAACTAAAATTTTTTTGCATTCAAAACAAATATATCCAAATTCATGAAACATAAAACGACTTTTCTTATTTTTTTCTCGTTTTCACATCTCCAATAATGTACTGAAAACTTGGTTAGAACGATGACGATAAAAAATTTTGAATGAGATCTAAAAGTATTGACAAAACGTAAGCAGGTTCAGAAATGAGAAAATCTAAGCACCGAGAGTGGTTTCGCATATTATATCCGGAGAAATTTCTGCAATCGTGGTATATGACTGTCGGTTATGAAATAGGTACTTGTGAGCGCAGCATTGGTTCCGCGTCCTCCGCGGCGTCGACTACAAAATGAGATGTAATTAGAGTAAGGGTAACGAGCCGCGAATATTATACGCACGTGCACGAATGATACGGGAGGCTTTGCATTATGCTATTGAATTACGTGCAAAAAGTAGAGAAAGACGAAACTGATGCTTCGGTTTACGCTTTCTTCTAATAACGGCCGCGATGCTATTTTGTATCAAAAAATTTATATTCTCGCGCGACTTAGGTGTTAACGTACCGCAAGCACCTCCGCGACGAAATGGAGCTGTCAGTTTTCAAACTCGTGTGCGGGTTTTTGATGAGTTTGCGTAGTGCAGGTGTCTTGTATCAGACTCGAAAATACAACAAATAAACATTTCCATTAATAGTTGATGAAAAATCGAAACAGAAAATTTCTATTTGAAATTTTGCGTTGTGAAAATAAAAACTTTGTGAAATTACTGAAAATATTTGTTACCTAGATAAGTACTAAATGTAACAGAGTTATCTGGTTTGAAATAGAGGATCGCATTTTTATTCATTTTTTATTCGAGCTAAAACTGTCGGTGATGCTTAATATCAATTTTATGGCATGCGGGCGATTGGAAGAAAAACGTTTACTTAATTTCAAGCGCCATTTCACGTGATCAATAACAACGAGAGAAACGGCAGTTTTGAAAAAAACTAACAACCATAAATCATTTTTAATTGTTTTTCAATTTGTAAGAGCACGTTTGCTTATTTTCATTTTGGCCGGTTAAGTAAAATATACAAACAGTAGAAATAAAAAAAGTTTACTGATTTACATTAATTTCACATCTACAAGTATGAATTTTCGTGTATCGATTGGAATAATTCTGACATTCATTTTGTTTACATTACAGTCAATTAGTGAAATTAATTGTTTACATTAGAAGTGAAATAATAATACAAATAATTACATTTAATTACAAAATAATAATTACAAATGAAGGAAAACAGTGGAAATAAGCAATCACTGTTGTAAAATTATTAAAATTAGAAAATAATTACAATGAAAATATAATATTAAAATATAACTTAGTTGAAATTTAGAAATTACATGATTTTTTTAAAGATTATCGTTAAAAATTTTTATATAAATTCGTTACAAAATAGATGTCTCTTCTCGCACTTTTAGATCTTGGTAAAGACCGACAAAAAGTACATTCGTTTTACCATAAAAATAAAAGTAACTACCAAGTCACTTTATCTCCGGTTCAGATTTTACTTTACGAATAGGTTGTTCCAAGTTTCTACATCTGTGCGGTCTCAAGCCAGTTTCCCTCGCGTGAACGTGCCAGTGTATTCGCAAGCCGACTTCATTCCAAACCCTTTTCAAGCAAACTGGACAATGCGTCGGGATCATCATTTTTGTAACTTTTTTCCAATCAGTTTCTACATTCAAATTTTCTGATACACTGATCTGATCTCATTACAAGCATCCAATAAGTATCGTCTAATCGCGAAAATATGTATAGGAAAATGCACAAAACTACTATCAGCACCACCTATATTTGTTAAATATCAATTTCTTTTATCTGTTAACATTTTCACAGGTTAAACATTGTGATTTTCTGTTCTATCAATTTGTGCAGCTGAACCTTAGGAAACGTACACAATTTCTCATTGGAACGAGTATTAAAGCCAGCAACGCTGTTTGCTTTTTCTCTTGTATAACACCTTTTGAGATGCAAATCCTCCTAATACGCTTTCGCATCCTTATCCATCGAATTACAAAAGATGACTCGAAGCAAAACAAATTGCACTCGAAACAGGATTCGAAATTTAAGTTGTTATTGCGGCTCAGATCGATTCTCAAGTGTAACGTTTATAACCGCACTTCAATTATCAGAACAGACATAAATAATCAAAACCTATGTTTCATGCGCATTGAAATGACAAAATTGAAAGAAAAATTGAATAAAAAACCTCGACCAAGTCGAATCCAAAGATACAAGAAGTCCAATTAAAGTCGAACCGGGTAAATAAACGTCAAGTAAGAAAAGGGGGGTCGGGCATAAGTTGGCCATTGAGTTAATTTAGAATACCGTCGGTGGAGCTGGCGTAAAAAGCGCCAGTCAACATATCTCATGGCGGGGAAATAAACTAAAAGCGAGAGAGCCGCATGCAAATGATGCGGTATAGAAAACAACAAAAAAAATGAAAAATCAGCCGAGAGAACAATTCCCGAGATGTGACAAGAGCAATTTATAATCGTCCGGGGTAGCGGAGTAATAGGGCTTTTGAATAAACCGATCTGACTCGTTTCTCGCCGCGGAGGAGACAGCTCGCGGACGTAATTAACATCGTCCTGGACGCACCGCGACACGTCTCTGTAACGCTCTCTTCTTCCGTCTCATCGTGGCCCGGCGCGTATAATGTATCCTTCAAACAATACAAGGAACCAGCGACCCATTATATCAAGGGGTATTGTACCGGATGTCGTCTACGGCTCTGATGTCATATATCGCAGACACGAACGCACACAAACATCTGTGTACACACACTCACACACACTGTTGGCAATTGTGAGCTGCACTGATATGTATATCAGATGATGATGTCTTGTACATACACCCGAGGCAAAAACTTTTTGGATTCAAAAGAGACCGTTTTTGCGCTCTGTTGAGTAGTGCACGGTGGGAATAATAGAACTGGAATGATTGACGATCATTAATCTTGAGAGGGAAAAAAAAGGTTCTTTGAAAATTTCTTTCGTCGTTTTCTTCTGTGAAAAACAATGTGCGAATTAGCAAAAGTTGTGAAAGAGAGTGGGCTGAAAAAAGGGAATTTTATTGACGTAAAAGAGTGGATGACGAATGGTGTTTTGGTTTGTTTATTGGCTGGTCTGGATTGTTTATTGAACGGCGTGGCTTGAGTGGCGTGTTTTAATTTTGAGTTATTGGTTTTTAACTTGTGAAATGGCGAACGTTTTAATAATAATAAATGTATCAGATAAGTTATATCTGCGTGCGTTAGCCAGTTTGCAAGTGGGCAAACACGTACATAAGTTTTGAGTATCAAACATGACACGCACGAGTAATCATCGCCGCTAAAGACATTCACTTGCGTGAGCCGCGCGCTTCGGCGAAAACCCAATCTGTTTCCACGAAAACACTGTTTCCGGTGTTGATACGAGGAGGTAATTCTTCTGAAGGTTGAGGGAAGTCTGGATTTCTTTGATTAACTTATTTTAAGACACGAGTTATTTTAATCAAACAATGTCTTAATTTTGAAAATATTTTGCGATGAAAATTGTGTCTAGTTTTAGAGATATACTTTTTTTACGGTTTAAAAAAGGCGGAAATTAGTAAGAATGTAATTTTGGGTTCTGCAGAATGTGGAGGGAAATGAAGTTCCGCTTGAGATAGTATTTTTAAATGATGCTTTTCTCATATCAGAAATTAGATTAGAAAACCTTTTAACGTTAGTATGCGAAAAATGAAAAAAATGTGAAAGAAAATGTTTTATTGTTGAAATAAAATATTAACCATTCTTGAAAAGTTTTGAATTGAATAGAATTGTTACTTCTTTTTTTCTTGGTCTTTTTAACAAATAGCCACAAGCAATGTTTAACTATAGCGAGCACTTTTCCTTCTCAGTCCGTAACTTGTGCATTTGGAAAAGACTTTTGTTGGAAATATATTTATGATGTTCATCAAAATTTCAACTTTGCAGACGTCTGATTAAGTTTGAAATTCATACAAAATGCGGGTGTACTTTTGCAGAAGCAAAGATCCGCTGTTTGGTAGTTTGATAATAAAACTACATGGCTGAATTACTTCCTCAATAAGCAAGACTATTTTTTACAACGACAGCCATTTCCTTCGCCCTCTTCCTCGTAAAAGATAATGCGTTATTTATTCTAATTTAGCATATCTATCCGAGTGCTCGTATTATTAAACAGATTGCATTGTACCCTTTTCCGTCTTGTACAAATTCATCATTCTATTTTTAACTACCCACATTTTAAATTGAAATGAATTTCACAAAACACTTGATTCATTTTTTTTTCAATTTTGATACATTTGATACATTTTATTTATCAAAAAGTGATGGTTTCGAGTTATAATTTCTCAGTAACTCACATTTTCATAAAAATTTTCCGATCAGTCACTCCGAAGCTTGTATAATTAATTCGCAAAGAAGCAACGAAAGTACAGTTATAACTTGCTTAATCAAAGTAGTAATTTACACACAGCACACAATAGTTGTTCGTTAGAAGTCTTATGTGACTCATCGGATCAGTTGCCATCGGGCTTTAGAACGCTGACAACTTTTTTTTCTTCTACCTCTTTGAAACGCGGTGTTAAATTATAAAGTTCACCTGCTGATATTTTATTTCCATTAGTCATGTACGTATAAAAAAGATATTCGTGTCAATGCTGTCGTTACATTAATCATCTGTCTAAAATTAGCTCGCGAAAAATTGTTTTGTGCACAGTTGGTCGATGGGGAGTGGCAAAAATATTGAAGTCACCTTTTCACAGTCCGACGAACCTTTTCTTAAGCGAACTAAGAAAAACCTCGGGTGCTCAAGTTGGTAATGCAGTGCAATCTGAAATTTCGCCTCGATGGACGCCGTGTAATTGGCACTCGACGTTTTTTCATCCGCTGCGCAGCAACTTTTAAGTGTAATTAACGCCGTCTCGTATAACTTTGTCAAGAGTTATTATTCCGCTTCTGTCGTCGGGGAACGCCAACATTTCAACTGCCTTGCCACGATCGGCGTGGATCGTCAGCCTCCGAACGATTACAATTTTATTACTGTCATAACATTTTTTTATTTTCATCCTTCCAAATGGAGAATCTTCAATTAATTAAGAAATTACCACATTGGTAAAAGTCATTTAAAGTTGTTCCTTTGTTTTTCAACGTTTAATTAAGAGCGAATTCAACTGATTACTTTTGATTGGATTACAAAACACTCGATTCAATTTGTCAATTGAATTTTCCAAGTTGAAACGTTTGCCTGGACAACTGCCAGGGAGGACATAAGCTGATTAAAATTTGTAGCGCGAATCATAAGTGTATTGGCGTTACGTAAACTTTTTCGCGCGCCGACATTTTTCGCGTCGACTTATGACCTTTCTGGCAGCAGGCCACACAATCCAGACAACACACAGTGCGCCAAACTTTGAACCTGCTTCCACGTCTCTCAGCCGCCAGACGTGCGATAATCAGGATTGTTGAATTCGGCCGGTATTCCTCTCGATGGGAAAAACGTGGGAAATAGACGAACTGAACCAGACGCAAGTTTCTCATCGAGTCAATGACGATGCGACTTTTGTCCGATTAAGTGCAGGAAAAAAAACGAAAAACAAAAACCTAACTGTTTGCAAAAAAAAGTTTTACAACTTCGCACTCATCAATTGTGTGTTCAAAGTTTCAGGCGAATAAGTTTGTGACTCTGATTTATGCCAGCTTTTTACACGACGTTTTTTACCAACTTGGCGAATTGTGTTTTTTTTTAGGCGACAAAAAGTTGAAGGATTTCTTGAACTTGAGGTTTATTATTTTGTTTTTTTTTTGCAAAACTCATTCAGGGAAGAATGATTTTTTGGTCCTAAATGAGTTGCAATTTTTTGAATGCAAAATGGAATTGTTGAATTGAACGTTGAAAGAGTATGTTGAACTGTAAATAATAAAATACATTTGCTTTGTTTGTAGGTTCTTTGGAATTTGCAGTCGACGTCTGGCGCTTGAGGGTGAGTACAGTTTTCCAACTGTGGTTTTTGCAGTAGGATTACTTAATTAAAACATAAACTCCGCTGTAAATTCACCAGTTCGCCTAAAACGCGCGCACAATTATAGTTCCGATGAGGCTGGAGTTGCAGATAAAAAATGACTCTACTAAAAATGCACTTAAAAAATGCATCTCAACTCAAGAAAATTTTCATCAGCGTGAAAGTGTGAAAAAAAATGTTCATCTCTTCAGTCTACCTTATCATAATTATCATATAATTCTCGCTCGCAGCCAGGTGGAATTGAAACTCAGTAAATAATTCAGCTTATTCGTGATATAGGGCGGTGAAAAGGAACGATAATTATCGAAATAAAAAAGTTGGCGCGAGGATAAGCGAAAATTTCAGCGCGATATCGGTGCGGATATTGCGATCGCTAGGCATAATTCAATTTGCGTCGATCAACGTCGCTGATAACGCGAAAGTCAATGCGCATTCATGTCTCAAAACGTGGCTGAATATTTGAGAGATTTCTTTTCCTTAACGTTATTCCCAATGCGGCGATATAAAAAATGCAAAAAAAGAAAAAAAAAGAAAATACAACCGACGAGATTTATGCGAATCTATGATTCCTTACGTGCCGTTTTCTCTTTTTAAATGTCACAAAAATGCGAGGAAATTATTCCCTTACAGATGTTGCGTGCGCGTGAAAAAATTCTTCAAATAAGATAAGAATGTTGTATTACAAGGTTTGGCATTACCCTGCAATTCGTACTTTTGAATAAACGACTCTGAATGTTTGTATCTGCGTCATGGTTCTGACAGACGCATTCACATAATTATGACAAATGCGCTCTAAATTCAATAACAATTCTTCATGACGTCGTTCACTTGATAAGTACAAGAACGATTTGTTAAAGTGACAATAAACATGTGTCAAATTTGTCACAACCATATCTCTCGATGTTTTGCGGAGCTGAACAGAACGGTGCCACGAAATGACAGAGCTTGAAACCAAAAAGCATATTGGAACTTGGAAGTTTTAGCTCTGCTTCGGGGTCGTTGTTGGAAAATAAGATACTTTTTTTTGGCAAGAAAATCGTCTTACGTTAAGATACCCCTTTTTTACAGTCACATTTTTCATCTGCAATCTGGTCTGCCAGCGGTAAAGAATTTACCGAGTTGTGTCTCACGGTGAATTTTGAGTTTATAGCATCACTCTGCCTTCGCAAGTTGGAATTCTCACTCTATAATTCAACGGAATAAATAGATCTCCTGCCTCAGCAGCAACTTTTTCAAGTCGATCTCGTTTATTTGAAAACCAACTATTTTTTATGATGACTTTATTTTCAATAAAAGTCGAGGCAATAAATTTAACTCTTGTTATTTTTGTCTAAAAAAGTAAGAAATACAAGAAATAGACAGTCATAGTTGGTTTGATATTACGAGATAAAAATGAAAAATTGTAATTTGTTTTATGACTGGAGGATTAAATGGGGTAGAAGTATAACCTTTGATGAGCTGAATGTGCACTTCCAAAGTTCAAAATGACCGGGCAATTATCTGCGCCAGACGAATTATCGATCCTGGTCTGACCTTGGCCCGGAAAACTGTTGCTTGCAGTCGCAGAAAAGAGAGCATTATCCTCTCCTGTTTTGCATTCACATACGATCATCAACGTTATACAGACGGGTCAACTCATTTTTATCAACGTGCACTCTCGGCCATTGGCTATCGAACTTCACAACGAATCTCATCGAACTCAACTCCTGGCTCGCATCCCAGCCACTTTTGCCAGCGATTGTATTTCTATTTGCAGGTCAAATGGATCAGCCTGATAGTATACAGAATTTACGTGCACAAATTACCAGCATTTTATTCAACTCGGCAGAAATTCCTTTCAGAAAATATTTTCCTTTTTTAATAAAATCTTGAACAAAAAGTTCAACAATGAAATTTAATAAAAAACAAGTCTGGAAACTGACAATGGTTTTCATCGGTTATAAAAAAACACTTGTTATTCTTGATAGACTAAGATGTAAGATTCACTTCTACCAATAAGTAAATACCGTTGGTTTTGTGTCTACTTTAAAAGCAACGCATAAGCTCAATATTCCGATGCATGCAAACACAGCCATTATTGCTGTGGCTCTCTGAGAATTTGCTGCAATTGCTCTTTCGATAGCTCCTCTGGTATATCCGCTATGAATAATAATCAATCCAAATAGATTCTGGGCGTCTTAACAAGTGCACTGAATCTGTGCACAGAACGTTTTTGTATTCTTGAATCCACATTGTTATAATCGCCACAGTTGTCAGCAATTTTTCCATATTAGAAAACCCCGCAGCTCCTTGGCAATAAACCGTCTGATTTTTAAACAATGCAACAGGAAGAGATTCAAATTAATTGGTGCATGCCTGAATTTCATAGTTCATAATGCATTGTTCTTCATCTGACGTGATTTATTTCGTTTTCCGTGTCATAGAAAATTTCTCCTGCAAGTAACAAGTTAAGTTATCTTCATTAACCACGATTAGATCATGCTGTAATTAACTAAAACTTTACTTATCTCGTTAAGTTCGTTTGGACGAAAATCTCTTTGGATCTTATTGTGGAAATATGAAGTTTGAAAAATTTTTTTTACTCTGGACCTTGAGTGGCAGTTAAATTTAGCTGACTCTGATTATGTTTTTTATTTTCTTCGTTTTTTGTAAGATGTTAGTTGAAAGTGCAACATATTTTTCAATCACAAACTTTCATGTCAAAGATATTGACCAGCTCGACCCGAATTTACAGCCGAGAAAATATATTTCACCTCGACTTTATCCCAGTTTGAAGCTTATCCCTCCCGAGCTCTCCAATTTTCGCAACATAAACTTTTTCACCTTTGCTCTATAAAACTTGCTGCTTTATCAACTTAATGTTTGCGAAGCTTTGCGACGCAGCTTATAGGGCCACCTGCGAAATCAACTTCCGATGATCTTATCTCTGACGCTTTTTATTTTCCTGACATGATCGTCCTTCGTGTCATTAGTCTTTCTGAATCTCGTATAAATGATTGTACCTTGAAAACTTTTACAACATGAAAATAAAAATAAATCATTAAATAATCAATAAAATGAAAAAAAGAATTGGTCAATGAATACAAATCGGTTCTCCATTTTTAATCTCGAAGTCAGAGTTTAGAAATCCAATTTTTTTAATCCTCACTTTTTCTTTGGAGATTAAAATTAATTGAGTTTATCAAGGTGCTTAGCTAACAGCATAAAAATTGCATTAGTCACCCGACACTGAAGGATTATGATTAAAGGTACATGGATAGCCTGCTAACATTGTTTGATACTTTAGTCGCAGCGTTTAAAGGGGGGCTGAGATCGCTGTAAATCGAAAAGCACAGACGTCGAATTCGCCTCCGCGATATTTAACGGCTGGTAGATTTATTACACAACTCGCACGTCATTAACCGACCCTTCGCTGTGCGTGAAAACCGTCACTCTGCACTCTCCCTTCGATAATTAAGACCCCCTTCTAATTCTGCACCTAACCACCCTTTAAACCAGCTCGAATTTTAACCGCGGGTGTTTTCTTCCATCTTGATTCCATTCTGTTTTATTTTTTCATTTTGATTTCAGGATCCCAAGAATGTGTGATGTCATTTTACGATTGTGTAAAAGCAAGAGCAAAAAGTTATTCTCATTTTCAGAACGATGTTACGATTTACGTATTGGACCTTCTTTTTTTCCATTTTCTTATCTGTAGGAATACGTTTTTGCATTTCGTCGGAGTGCTGGAGTTGTATTGTTTTTTTTTAGAAGTAGGGCTGACGTATCCACAGACTCTGACAATACTATCGAAGATGACGTTCGTGTGGCGCCGTCTCGTAGACGCAATATAGATAACCAATCGCGAGGATCACAGTTATTGAACGACGAAACTTGCGTTGAGTATTTTTATCATCAATAATCGACGTTAATACTGGTGTAACTTAATTAAAGTTTACAATTTTATTTATTCAAAAAAGAAATCATTCATATTTTGTAAAATTGAATTTGTTAATCCTATTGGTTAAAGGTCTGGCTAACATTTCACTTTTTTATTTTTTCAATTTAAAAATAGCTCGCCTTGTTTAATTATTTTTCAACACTTCACAATAATTTGTCTTTTAGGTTGTTGTGGTCAGGTCGCTAAACCCCCTCCAACTTAAGACGCATGATAAAGTTCCAAGACTAATTAGCTGGGCGTGATTGCGGTAATTCAAGTCACAGCACGACAATAAAAGATGTTTCCACGATGCGACGAAATATAATAAGAAACAAAAAAAAACATAAAACTCCGCTCGGTCATTACGAAAATGCACTTACAGTCAATTTAATTTATTCATGTCGCGCTTCTTACCCCAGTTCATTAATCCGACGAAAATATTGTGAGAGGACGACTTTCTTTCTTTTTTTTCCACTTTTCTGTTTGCACGGTCGTGGCTGTTAGCTTAATTGCTATCGGCAGATTATTTCTGAGGGTTCTTGATGAAATGTGAACAACAGAAAAAAGTTGTTATGATAAAGAAAAGTGGGGGAAAAACATAGTTTAAAACAACTCAGCAAGACAAAAGTTGCAAATAAAAGGGTATTATCTGACGTTAATCTAGACTATGATTGAAATGTTTGATTTGTAAAAAATTGTTTTGTTCCATGTTGGTATTGTAAGTTGAAGAATGAGAGTGATCATTCCATGTAGTCGGGAATCGTTTTGACGTTTTCGCAATGGAGTAACGTTCATGCGCAATTGTCCTTGGAGATTTGTCTGAATCAAAAGTGTAGACCCTCTTCATCGCGCGGATTTATCCCATTTTCTTGGCAGATGAAAAGCTCTCGTTGGGAGTTCGCGGTAAGATGAGCCCGACGAGTTCATTACCTCGACATCCAATACAGCTAGAGACTCTGCCCGTCAACAAATTTAACGACAGTTGTTGAGACGTCACGTTGAGAACTAATTCACTTTATTCTGGACGAACAATTTTTGTGACTCAACTGAAATATTAATCGCTAATAGGTTTTATGATCTTACGTCAATTATTTATCAACCTTTTTTTATCTTTGAATACGACAACAATTTCTACTTAAGGAATCAAAAATAGAAGGATCGACTAGACAAAGCTTAAAATTCGCTTCCAAACACAAATGAACAATCAGTCCAATCAGTCTTTTCCAATCGAATAAGTAAGAAATTGAAAGCCAACAACATCGAAGCTAAGACGACGTGATAATAAATGCTTGAAGTCGTTTAATTAGCGAATGATTAATCTTTTAGTTGATCGATATGCGATAATGAGGCGCATGCGAATGAATTGAATGACAATATGAAATTCATTAGGGTATTCTAGCCGAGTGCGAAGCCGGGCGTGTCAACGAGCCAAATCACACACGGCCTCAATCTGGTCTTTTCAATTTTTGTTTGTTCCATTTATCGCACAGCAGAAATGCCACCGCGACAACATAATCGAGACGGATTTTCCAGGGCCAATCCAGGCTAACGAGTTCGCGCGCCAGTTTTTTCCCCGACAAACTCGAACTCGTCAATTAAACAAATGTGCCTCGCGGTGCGATAAATTTTGCGAGCGCTAATCGCTCCCTGGGATTGCCGTCGACGTCGGCAGTCAATTCGCTGGCTACGAGAGAATCCTTTTGCAACTTTTTAATCCGCTTAACATGGGACCTTCGAATTCGTCGAGTATTAATAGTGATCGATATGGGATTTTCGATGCAAATGCCGCTTTGCATTTTCTTCAGATAAATTTCAGAAACTCTGAAATTTTACTTCTAAAAATTAAACAATCAAATTTTTTTAAACACTTGAAAACAAAATGAACCATTTCTGGTATCGAAAATTTATATGCATTTCCAATTAAAAGTTGAATTACATTTATGATGAAAATTGCTTTGATATTTTTCACTTTTCAAATTTCACCCCCATGAAATATGTTATGAATAATCCAAGACAATTACTCGAGCTTTATTGTGCTATTAGAAATGTAAACAAAGTTTTTATGTGCATCATCAAAACTTAATTCTCCTTTCTTTATCGGCGCGTACACCCAATACACAGGAGCGCACGTACAACTTTTTCCAATAATGACTTCATCGGAGAAAAATGTGATTTAAGCTTTTTTGAAGTACCATCTAAAAAAGAATAAAAATCGCTGTGCAATTATACGGTTTAATATTGAAAAAAAAATCGTTACAACTTAAGCCCAGGATCGTTCACATTCTCGGCTCCATAGTGTCGGCGCTTCTTTATCTCGCTACCGGTTCGTGATAAAAATCGATTCGTTTCATCCGTCGATTATCTGATTAATAATCCAAACAGTGAAGATGATTAATGTCACTGAGAATTGCAGATTGAAAATCTGCTTTTAAATTCTTGAAAACTTAGAAAAACGGAATTATGAAAAATAATAATAAAAAAAAACAGTTTTGACAGTAAAAAATTGGTATTAAAAGAGAGGTTATGGTAAAAAGTTCTCATGGATAAACAAATACAATCAAGAGAACACCAGTTGGAATTGCAAATCTGAATCGTTGATGTTTCAATCAGTTTTCGATTATTTCAACAAACTGATTGGAAGTGAAATGTAATCAGCCGGTATACAGCGGATCAACGTCGAGACACTTGGTTTATACGGAGTTACAATTTGTCGCGCTACTGAAATATACTTGGACCTGAAAATGTGACAAATTAGGGGAACCCCCGCTCCAGTGACGTTTAGGCGAACAAAAGAAGGGTGTCGTAATATTTCTCTCTGTAAGTGATGTCGCCCGTTGGGACGTTTAATTGATGTGTTCAAGTCCTACAGTCAGTCATAATTTTCTGAGCTGTTATATTTCTGAAAAACCTTTTGTCACAATATCGTAAAATTTTTTCTATTTAATTTTAGTTTTTTCTATTTGTTTTTTTTTTAAAGAAAAACTTTTGATGGAAAGACTGATGGAAATAAATTACACTTTTCAATATCGGAGTGCACGAATAAAACAATCCGCGGATGGTTGAAATTGAAATATTCGTGTATTAATTTGAAAATAAATTTGAATGTAAATATTTGCATAGTAACGCTCTCTCCATTACGCATTCGCTATCTCGTTTTGTCCTGGGCTTTGAATGAAAATTTACATTTATCATAACGCGAATACAATTCGTTTAAATGAATCCGTTGTTTTGAATTGTAAAGAAGTCGGCATTGTTGACCAATTTTTGCGAACAAACTAATAAGACAATTCTGCCTCAGTCAAAATTCAAATTTAAACATTGCGTTTATCAAAAATTTGTTTGTTAAAAAATTTAAGCGAATAATTTCGGTTTTTTAAAAGTTACTAAACCGGAATTTTTTTATCGTTAACCAAACGGTTTTTCTAAAACCAAGTTAGTTAGAAATTGTTAGCTCATATTTCTTACTGTACTGATTTTGTGTACGTACAGTGTAACTATTCCTGGTTGAACTCGGCAAGAAAATAATTCGTAATTATCATAACGCAGCAGCTAGATTAAGCGCATTATTTTCTGCATGGCGAGGTTGTAATCGACATAATATCGCTAATCATGAATATTTCACGCGCAGACGGTGCTGGAACACGACAGGGCGGTCAGGTCGGCGCCATAATGCATTTACCTTGCGGTTCGGCCCGGCACCGCGATGCTGTTTTGCGCCGTTCCATTTCCTGGTCGTGTTGAACCGGGGACTTCCCCGGTCGAGCCGTTTTCCGGCCGCGGCAACGGGGGTGAGAACAGGGCGTCGCGACGGCGCCCCTGAGCGTCGCCATCGTCTCTTTTCCGCCAACCCCGGAAACAACCAAGACGCCCTCAAATTCGCACGTTAAATTCATAAATCTACACCTCAACCGACCCCACTTCACTTGCACGTGTTTATCTTCAAGACATTTGGCTTATGATTATAAGGCAGATAAAACGGATTAACCACAGCCAATGCCGATGCATTTTATTCAGTTTAGTTTAGTACAAAATTGTTACTTGAAACTAATTTTAGTTCGGTTATAAAAATTCACTTCTTATCACAGAAATTGACTTTTGTTAAATTGTAATTTGGTGCTAATTTCTTCTTAAAATTTTTAAATTGTTTTCAGTATAGATTATTAAGGTTGAATTATTGCAAAATGTTTGAATTGTTAGATTAAAAAGTTGAAATGAAAATTGTAGATAATAATCCATGTTTTGAAAATGTGTTGGATGTGTACATTGAATTACCAAAACACAACGCGACGTTTCTCATCAGAATTGAATCGTGCAATGGCTTTTCAGTCGTAAACAAACAGAGGTATCGAACCGACACGCGGCATACTAAACCGTGATTAGTATCTAACAGACTGCAGCAAACTGATGCAAAATTTATTTTGAATAACCAAGTGCAACAATTTATCTCGCTATCCAACCATGAACACTCCGAACTAGACAATGCGTAATGTAAATTACAAAAAATTAAAATTTACAGCCTTGATTGTTAACTTTGTTAACTTCCATTGTTTGTTTACTCTTTTGTTTGTTCTTTCCAGTTATTAGTTCAATATAGCTTTAGCTCAAAGCTAGTTATCGGATTTCAATGCACAAACATTTGTTTAGCTGAAAGTTAGAACAAATAGAGAATCTAATCCTCCGTCAGATTAAACTGTATGCTATTTTTGGTAAGTTTACGAATTCGACTTCTTTTCTCTGAATTTCAGTGAAGCCAAATTTGTTTTTCATTTCACGTATTCATTTGCAGAAAAAAATAGACTAATCGCGAGAGGGAACTAATGTACAAGAACTATTTACATTGCATCGACCATGAAAAATAACAGACACGAATGTAAACACTGTGAAAAGTCGTTCGCAAACAAAACAAACTTGACGATACACTTACGAAGTCACACAGGAAAGAAGCCGTTGCGCTGTGATCTGTGCGGCAGATCCTTCGCAGATCCGAGCAATTTTCGTCGTCACAAAAATGTCCACAAGATGGGCAGAGATTTGTGCGAGTGCAGCCGGTGTGGCAAAACGTTCTCCTGCCAAAGCAACTTGATTTCGCACGCGCGCAAGCATGCGAGCACGAAGCCCTACAGCTGCGAGAGTTGCGAAAAATTGTTTGTTTACGAATCGCAGCTGAGGGAGCACGCGCAAGTGCACACCAAAGAAAAGACCTTCAAGTGCGCGAAATGCGGACAAACGTACGCACATAAAAACAGTTTGATTCGGCATACGAGAAGTCACGCTGAAGCGAAGCCTTTCAGTTGTGATCACTGCAAACGTTCGTTTACGAGGAAAGCACATTTGATTGTACACATGACCTGTCATGCCGCTGAAAAGCCGTCTAACTGCAAACAGTGTGGTGACTCGTGCTCGAAAAAACACTGTTTGATTTCATACAGTCACACACACTTGCAAATGGACGAACAAGTTGATGATATCAATGTTACTTCGGATTTGGAAACCTAATTTTTTTTCGATTTTCAAAATCGACCTTTTTGTTATTAATTTTTTCTCAGAACTGAATTTTTTGTCTTTGGGAAAACACTGTTGGTTTTTTTTTGCAATTTCTGGAATTGATTATTAGTAAGTAATTATTTTGTGTAATTAAGATTTTTTGTTACTTGTTACCTTCTTTGTAAAAACTTGAATTTATTTTTGTTTTGTTTATCATTTTTTTGTATATTTTTTTGAAGAAATAAATGTATTTAGTTGGACAGTACTTTGTGTACGGTAATTTATCAAAGTTTGAAATGTTGACTATAAAGTTATCCTCACTTAGTCATAAAATAACGGTAAACATTTTGTGTTAAACATCTTGGCTGGAAACGAACTTGACCCTGTCACGAGGGAATGTTTTTATGCTGATGCGAGTGCGAATAAGAACATGAATTCAATGTGCGACTAGTGCCGGCATTAAAATGCTGGAGACTTCTATATCTTGCCATTAAAGCAAATAACATGCGTGCATGATTGATACATGAATATTGATGTCACGGAAAAAGATACTTTATCGCGGATTATGCTGATGAACTCTTAAAAGTATTTGAACAGGAAATGAGAAGCGAATGCAACGAAATGTTATGCTAATATTGAGTTAGGTTTCGCAGTCCTACGCGTCGATAAGATGATTATTCAATTTATAGGTGCCATACTTTACAAACTGTCGCACACACAAAACGACAATAATTTTTATAATTCACTCATTTACTTTTATAAATCCATTTTCATTTTTTTTTGCTTATTTTTTTCAAGAATTTCAATTTTACCAAACGATAAATCAGAATAAATGTCAATTATCTCTGCGTGGACGTTAATATTAGATTATCAGTCAGATAAAGTTGAAGCGAAATTAAATCTTCTTACTATACCAATGGAAAATTTATTTCCATCAGTTTTTTCGTTTTAATGCTCGTCACTTATTTATGAAGAAGAAATGAATGAAAAATGACAACCAAACGAAACTGATGTCTGAGCTTAAAAAACGTACCATTTTTATGATCAAAAATTTATAACAGTTTTGTGAAGGTTCTTCTCTTTGCATAATTAAATTACTTTATAACAGTTTTACTTGTCAGTGGACCAAAGCCAATTTGAGAAAAAAGCTTTGTTTAAATTTACTTTGATGGTTATTGCATTTACAAGTTCGACGCAATGATGTAGACAAATTAACCAAGCTGGGACTAAGACTGTTTTTATTTTAATAATAAATAATAATGGAAATAAATATTATTGTTCAAATTCAGATTTACATTAAAAAATAGAATATTTTTCATCTAATTTTCAATACATAAATAGGATAAATTTTGAATATTCGATTTTCAAACTTTTTGAAAATATTTATTGAAACCTTAAATCCTGCAGCAGTCTTTGGTTAGAATCAGTCGTGCAGTGTTCAAGATTTCTTATTGAAATGTAATTTTAACAATACCATGCACTAAAAACTTATTGTTTAAAACAAAGGAAAACCGACGAAAAAAAGAATTCAAAAAAAGTGCGCGAAATAACAAGCCGATTAGGCAACCGTATAGTAACTTACTTGCAAATAAATCCGTATCGCTTCGAGCTTATGTTAAAATGTTTCACCGCTGCTTTTGTAAACTCGCGGACAATATTTTTCGGCAATCATAGCGTAAGGTACTTTTTCACCGACACGAATACTTCGATGTTGGCTGAACTTATTCCACACATGAATAATCTTGGCCTCATCGAGTTGTTTCATCGTTGATTCAAAGTTCGTACTTTCAAAATACTTCGCCCATTCCCCGCAAGAAATGGGATAAAATATCGAAGGTGGGTACACGTGAAAACCATTGCATCTGTCCGGGGTCATGTCTGTTATCTGCAAAAAAATATGTTTCCATCATTTTTGTTTTTTCAAATTAAATATCTGGCAAAATTAATTCGTTCAGATTTGTTAATTTTTAATTGTCATTGTTGCTTACGTGTTCAGATTTGCAGATTTGTTTTAAGATTCGTGTAATAACACCAAATCCATTGTTGGTCCAAATGTCGCCACGAAAATTGCTCATCAGATTGAGCAAACAATCAGTTACGATTTTTCTGCCAAATCCGGTTTTAGTAAAACCCATGATTGCAGAATTAATGTTCATCGAATCCTGAGCGCCGACAAAATTTGTTAAATTTTGCAAAGACCTACAACAAAATTTTCAAGTATTGTTTTTGATTTGTTGGTTCCAAAACAAATGTTATATTTTGATCCTTACTTTTTAACAACAACGTCCAAGTCCACATAAATTCCTCCGTATTTCCAAAGTGTGAGGTACCTGAGAAATTCAGACATGTGGGTGCGTGGCCAGTGGCTGGATTTCCAGACGCCTGAAGCGTACCAGTCCTCCAGCGGGGTATTTCTCACATACTCAGTGATCAATATCCTTCTGACTTTTACATTCGGGTATTCTTTCAAAATTTCGTACAATGCTCTCGAACTCTCAGACAATTTAGACGGACTTAAGTAAAGTAAATAGACAGTCATGTTCGGGTTCGTCATAGCTGCAGACTCGACCGCACAAGCTTTTCGGGCGTTTAAAATTGTCTCAGACCCTCCAAAGCATGATGTCTCGTGAAAGAAAATGCTTCTCTCAACTAAAAAATTCGTAAATAATTTCATGTTATTATTTGAACTTTGGCATAAACTAAAGGTTAAGTAAAAATAGTAAAATGTACCAAGCTATCAAGGTCAATAACAAAGAAGTGACAAGTGAAACAAAAGTAAAATGATAAATTTTTGTTCACCTAATGAAGTTTGATCCAACGGTTCCAAACTGTCGACGTCGCTCAAACTCTCATAACACCTAATTTCGCTAAGGTAATCCTTGTTTTTGTCGTTGAGGGAAAACAACTGAATAACTATTATAAACAACAACAACGCACAGACGAAACGCAAAAGCACTCTTCTGACGAGCAGTTTTCTAATTCTAAGTCGCGCGTGCATCATGGACGTAAATTTTAAGAAGCTCGTATCAGTTATATCAATCTAAAATAAAATAAAACCATTCTGTGAAATTAAACGAAATGCACAGCAATGTGAATCAACACTGCTTCGTTTCGTAGTACAGCCAAAACAAACGAATCTTTTGCTTGTTAGGCCTTTCCATTTACATTTTCTAATTTTGAATTAGATTAAAAAGCGACTCGATGATTAATTAAACAAGTAAAACCAACTGGCACTCTGTTGCAAAATGTCATACTTGTTTTTTCTATGCAAAACGAAATAGTTCTCGTGTTTAATGTGGCTTATTTTCAAAACACTATAATAATCTAAAACGTGAAACGAAAAAACGGGTATTTGAAATTCTGTCATCTTGAAAAATGAAAATTACCTTTTATGATGAAAAAATATCCTGCCGGTATGAAGAGCGTTTTACGAGAGAACACTTGCATTGACAACAGTTGACTCGACGAGCGAAACAACCAAATGCCGCTGAAATTTCTCGGAATGTCTTGTGATATACCACACTATTTTTAATCTATTTTCAATATTTTAAGTTTATACACTTTTTTATACAAAAATTTATTATCAATTGTAAAAAAATGATAGATTGTATTTCATAGTTATAATTTACAACAATGACACAAGGCAAAAAGACAAGAATCAAAATTAAATTGAACAAACAGATAACGAACTTCTGGATAACTGAAAACTGTTCCAGAACTCTTTGTGACGCACGTGGGCCAGATAAAAACGTGCTTTAGAAATTGTGTTAACCAGAAAACATAAGAGCCTGTAAACGAAAACGTCGTGTTTGTTTCTTTGGCCGTGAAACAAGATAACAGGATAACTCGCATTTTCCCAATGTACCCTGCACTGACAAAACAAGATTTTATATAAAAAATGGAATCTTTTTCCGTCACTTTGTATCTGTTAGACGACATCGAATTGGTCGTAAAGATATAAATCAAATTAAAAATCGATCTCGAGTCGATTCGCTTGAATGGAATTGAAATGACAACACTATTTGACGAGTTTAGCTGTGTGTGCTCTGGGTAATCTTCGGATTCTGAAACGCTCGAAGAGAATCGTACTTTGGTCTTTGTGCGAAACTACTTTCACCTTCGTTTGTTACAATATTTACTCTAGCAAGACTCGAGCGAACAATCGAGGCGTTCGTTCGCGATTAAAGTTTCATGCGGCTTGATCGGACTTAATGCTCCTTGGAGGAAATTAAAGGAAATCAGCGGCACAGTCGCGTACTCGCGTAAACCAAGCGAAATGCAAGTGGCTTCTACTAAGTGGCTCTCAGTAGTTCAGCGACTAGCAATTGCCGATCCAGCCACTTTTTACAATCTTTTTCGTGATATTAATTTTTTATCACTTTTTGCTTCAACATAATTTTAGAACGATGAAATACACTTTTTCAAAATAAGTTTTCACTTTGAGTAAATTTGTGGATTTAGTACGCGCGTTTTCGAATTAGTTAGTCAATCGATTATTCGACCTCAAATTTATTGCAGAGAATCCGAGAATTCCTCCAAAATAGCATGTCGTCGTTATCTTTGGTTGCAAAAGTCCTTCCCCAAGCAGATACCACTCGTACATTTTCGTCCGAACGAAATGAAATTACATCCCTGGGCCTCCCCTTTTTTCTTGTTTTCAAGTTATCATTCGGTTTATCGCTGCAATACTTTTCTCCCTGCCTCTTACGAGATCAAAGAGATCAATCCTATTGAAAATTGGGTACAGATAAAATGTCTGTTCGCGTTCCTCAAAAAGGTAGCGAGAATCGTTTAAAATGTCAACAAGCCTTGAAACGATCAAAAAGTCGTTCGTTTAAACCCTATTTTATTAGTCATAAAAGAATTGAAATTGCAAAATTCAAATTTTGCAATTTATTAAACACTGAATTTCTCTTACACAAACTGAGATTACGCTGTAATAACGCCTGTTGATTCGTTTTGTTTTGTCGGGGAAAAATGTTATCTCATTTGGTACGAACAAGAAACGTCTCTTCTCAGCAAACATAACTTACCCTGCAGAACAGAAGTCCCTGACTTGAATACAATTTTGTTGCGGTAGCACAATCATCGTCGCAGTTTTTCACATCGGTTTTGGCGCCTGATGTAAAAGCTGTATATGATTTAGCAAAGAGATGTGCGCCGGCAAGGTTCCAGAAAAAAACGACTTTAACGACCAAAATTCAACACTCAGCCGAGTGCTCTTGTGTGCGAATCGTGAAAAAAAAAGAAAACAAACGAGCTGCCATTTCGTGTAATTAAATGCTATGAATTTTAACGATTTATTGTTTTCTTTTCTTCTTGCGATTCTTGTATAAAAATAATCTTCGAAGGTGTACAAAAGACTTCGAAATTGATCCTAATTTTTGAAGGTGAAAAGAAGTTTGATTTATCGAACCAAATCAGTAGTTAATCACAAGTTGATAAACTCATTGACTAATTCAATAACATTCGCGACGAATCACGCAGTTCACTTGGCTATACACAGTGCAATAAAAGAGACATAATCATGTACTTAATTTCACATTAAAGCCTTAATAAGTACTTGAAACCAACTGAATTACGATCAATTCAATGACATGGCCAGATAAGCTTTGATATCATGTGATTTGTACATGACATCAGGATAGCATCCGGTTACGACAATTTACCGTCACTTGATGCGGAATAATTTAATTATATCGTATAACGTACACGCTCATTTCACGATTCTGTTTGATCGCTGTAAATATTTCTCGGTGACGTCTGAACTTGATAACTCGGCTGAGTCGCGTACGGGCTAATATTGCAATATTTGCAACGATCGACCCTTTGAGTATCTTTTCCAGAGTCCCTTATCGCTTTAGGTCGTTATCAAATTGTATCTCCGTCGTACATGCAGCTTTGTGGCCATCATTCATGCCGCTCTTTGATCTTTCGTCAGACAGAATCTTATATTTAATCCTCATCCACACGTTGTAATTTTTACAATGTAATTGTAATTTTTACAATGTAATTTTTTCAAAGTGTTTCATCATTTTTCAAGTCGGAATTCTCATAATAGTCGAAATATTACATTTTCATTTTCCTTTGAGGAGTGAATTATAACAAAATTATTTTGTATAAGAAGATTAAATGTTAATTTTTTGAGTTTTGTATTGTTAGCAGACGGTGTGAATAACTTTGTAATAATTCCGAAATTCCATGAGTAAGTACTTTATGAAATCACGTGAATGCGTAAGCGAGGCATCCGAATTTCGCGCAAATTCCGTGCAATTTTGGATATAGTTGACGCAAGCAGTTATGTTGTTTAATAAAAATAGTCGAATTATTAACTATTTTGACTGAATCAAAATTTGAAAATCTAGGTTTAGTGAAAATTTAACTTTTTGAATCGAAAATTTATGACGAATTGAAAAGTGAATGTTTAAGGTTATAAAACAACTACCTAAAATGCATTTTCTACGCTCGCAAATTCGTTTCGTGTTATGTTGTTATATTACCGAACTTTTGATGAATATTCAATGTTCTGGTACACTCTGTTCATCAAAGCAAAATTTTCCGATCGAGTATAAAATCAAAAAAGAGCAAAATGAAAGAGCCCGGAACAAATTTACAATCAAAGATGAGCTGCACGATTTGACGCATGACCTTTTTTCCCCGATGAACTTTGACCCGCGCGAAAATAATAGCTGCATTAGTATTCTAATAAATGTTAATCACATTCACAAACTGGTTAGTATTATATAGTTTAGCGATACCATGATTATAATATCACGTCTGGTTAATCTAATTTGGTTGGGATAAAAAAAGATTTTCCTAATTAGGTCGTATGCATATTCAAGTTGAATTAAAAATGTTCGAACTTAATCGAAAAATTTTCGGAAACGAAAATAATAAAACAGAATGAAAAATAAAAAATGAACATCTGCAATATCATACCGAGAATTTCACAGCTGAGAACATACATCAGCTGCGCGTTAGATACGCGCGAGATAATGTATAAATCCGACTGGAGAAAGCGTGGCGACAGCGCTCAAATTGTACAAACGGCTCGCAAATTCGTAACTTTGACGCTTCATTAACCTTGCCTTAAATGTACAAAGCGAGTTCGTGCGCCGATACGCGCGCACGTTTCGATCGATGATAATAAATTTTTGACGTTGGCATCTATACGAGCTAGGCGCTTTCAAATTTTAACCACCACCGAAATCGACTGCTAATTTGTGCGCGCCACAAAAGTTTCGCGCGAAAATCGCCCAAGAAAGCGCGCGCGAAAATTTCATTCTATCGTCCCATAGAATGCCCATTATTCGACACTCAATTGTGCTCTTAACATTTTATCGAACAGGTCGGTTCGTTAATTAAAATTCTCGCAAATATATTGATTTCCGTATTGGAAACTTTATTAATATTGTAGCTTTAGTAAATATTGAGTAACCGCATCTTTATCATAAAACAATAACAACAAAAATTGTGTCAAAATTGCAGAAAATGTTGAGGATTCATGGAACAACATTCTTTTCGAGCAATTCTGTTAATTTGTGTCATTTTTTGAAAAATTGTCCGGACAGATGAGCACGTTGATTGGGTCAATTGAAGTCGGTGGCCACGCGTGATTGGCAACAATGACGCACGTGTTTATAAGATGACGCGTGCAGGCTATGCAACAATTCAGCGACCGTCCGGTGTGGCATATCGTACAAGCGATCCCATTCGATTAAGTTCAACCAACCGTGATGACCGATGTGAAAATTTTTCATTCTTCTTTTCTCAACCAAACGAAATTTCAAAATCCGATTAAATTGCTCGCTAACATACTGACCAAGTGCGAATTGCGTTGTTTCAAATTTAATTGCAACAGCGATAAGGCCCGACGTATTTGGGTCTGGTGTGTTTCTCGAAACCGTTCTAACAAGGCCGTGCTGTGAAATGCATCGTGGAATTGCTTTTTAAACGAGGATGAAAAATGGTTTTTTGTTAATGTCTCGTCGGTGCACCCAAAGGGGGAACAAAAAGCTGTTATAATGATTGTTGTAAAAAATGAAATCGCGGCCGTAAGGAGACAGCTCAGCAGGTAGTAAAGCGTTTAAAAACACTCTTTTTATCGCATTCGATTCGCTCGCTTTTTAACCTGCTGTTTATTTTGCGCAAATAAGGCAAAAGAAACGGGAACGCGAGATGAAGAAAAAGATCCGGATGCCGGGCAAAAACTCTCTTCTGTAAGTTGCGTTTATGCTGGTACATGCGTGAACGTACATTATACGAACAATTGCCTCCTATAAATTTTCAAAGAAAAGCGAAAATTAAGACGGGTTTGTTGACTACCATCCCTCTCACTTTTTCCTCACGATAATTATATTTTTAAAATGTCGCGAATGTTAATTTGTGAATGTTAAATTTAATTTGAATGAAAATGATACGTTGTGCAAACTTTTAAGTTTTTATCTATAATTAAGGTGCGAAAATTGGAGACAGTTTTTGCACTATGACAAGTAGCTGCATGAATTAAATTCGCGCATGACATATGCTTGGAATCGGAGCTCGAGAAAAGTGCTTTAAAACCGGTTCGCAAACTGTTGATTTTGACACTTTTATGCGACAGAAATAAAAGGGACTGCCAGTTATTCGAACGCGATATTTTGCACAAGTTTATGAAAAAAGAGCACAGGAGAAAAAAAATCGTAAATGATATATTATTCATCCACAACACCATACTTTGTACGTAATAAATTCCGTTTTTGGTTTGTACAAGAAATTGGGTAATATTTGTCGCAATTCGTCATGTTAGATTGATTTTGCAAATTATTACATTCGACGGATTTTGTTGTAAAAAAAAGGTTTCACTTTACGTTCGATTTTTTTGTGTTCCAAATTGATTGACAATTTGCCTTACAATTTGCAATCGAGTTCGATGTTTGATTGGGAAAAGTGATAGAAGGCCACTTTTTTGTCGTTGTTAAATTTGAACTAACAGTTTTGCTTGAATCGACCCGATTCCGGGCAACGCACGGATAAAAAAACTGCTAAAAAGCAAATAAGTGGCACGCTCGGATACCGTCAAGAGCGAAAACGTGAGACCTGACTCATTTTTGTGAAACTCTTTAGTTTTTGCTCAAAAACGACAGTGCTTTGTGACTCGACACAACGCAATTACTTATTTTCCACGCTAATCTCGTGTGCAACCTGATTATCCGGGACACGATGTCAAAGTCAAATTTTTTGACGGATCATAATGTTTTTGAACTCGTTATCAATTTAGTTTGGACGTATTAAATTGTTCGACTACGAAATTAAAGAAAGTATTGTATTAGAAATCTGAATTGCAAATGGTTTCTTATTTGTGCGAAAAATTTTTGGTCGGATTTTGCATATTGGAGCACATTCAAAATTCCTATACGCTTCAAAAATGTACACGTGAGACGGCAAGTGCGTTGAACGTGTGTTGCAATCCTGAAACACGGTTGTATTACATTTTCGGAATTAATTTTTCATGACTTGGTGAAAAATTAATATGGCAGAGTGGTCGTGGATGGCGTTTTGCATAATCGATCTCGTGCCATTGCGATCCAATTATGTTGATCGAAACACGAGATTATCATTTGTTAACAAGCCAGCTTTATGATCTCAATAAATGTGAAATTATGTTAATTCATTTTGAGCCGAGTAGGTTTTCTCTGATGATTAATGACAGCAAATCATTTGATATTCAAATTTTGCATTGTCATCTGTCACGAGTTGTTACATTCTTATAATTCCAACTTTCATAACAAAATGGTGTACAGTTTGTTCTTAGTTAAAAAATCGCAATAGAGTTTTTTATTTTAATTCCTTCGCATAAAAGTAAAGAAGGTCTCTAAATGAAATCCGATAAGGTTGGAAGAGAAAAAATTCTGTGATAATCTTAAGAGCGGATTGAGTTTTTTTTTTCATTTGCGCATGAGTCTTAAGACTTACATCTGCTTTGTAATTATAAAGCATTTAAACTGCAAAGGTTCTGTTACATTTGGAAAATCCTATAAGAGGGACTTTGTTGATAAATCAGTACTAAAAGATTCATACATTTCTTCCTAGGAGTCTAAATTTACAAACAAATAATCACAGCTCGTAAGCAAAGTGTCTCAGGCGGTTTTAGATTCAGACAGATGAGTAAATTATTCTTGTTTATTGTTAACTAACCCGAAAGGATCAGGATTAAATATACAATGCCATTGTACGTTCAATTCTTCCAGCGACGCCGATGTTGATTAACTGAAAATCTAAAACTAGACCTGACCTGATTAATTAATAGTGAATGTTTAATTTTATACAATGCTATTTAAAAAATAAAAAAGCGAAATCAATAAACGGAAAGTTTTTCATCGTTAATTGAAACGTGAACAATTATTGGACTGCAAAATCATTCAAAGGTTTAAAAAAACATTTCGTGTTTTTCAAAATGATATAAATTCAAAATACACTCTTCAATTAGAATAAAAAATGTGGTAATTTAAAAAACGCTAAGAAAGGGAAAGCATGAAACAATAAAAATAAATTTAATTTGACAGCAATTGTTGATGAAACTTTAGAAAAGCATCAATTACAACTAAAAAAATCACAATCTCGGCAAAAGTCGTCTCGTTTGCCCTGTCATTAACCTATTGTGGGCCTGATATAATGATCCGCGACGCACGTACTCGAGCGATTTCATACGCACTGTTGCATGCCGACTCATAATTTTGCACTACTCTCCCCCGAATAGGAGGGTTCCGGTTCTCTTGTGGAATTCCGTCTAGACGAATCTTCGTAAAGCGCAGCGACGGTTTCCATGCGGATATTACGCAGACCATTGGCTGGGGTTGAGTGCAATCTCGTCCTCCATTCGTGTCGCCCACTGTCGCTAATTATCTCCCCATCTAATTATGAACAATAAGAAAACAACCCGACAAGAAAAACAATGCTGAGCATTAGCACAATTACTTCGTGATCTACTTTTTTTTTCATGTCCTACGACTGTTGCTAAGTGCGACAACGTGAATTTGATTTTCTGTTTTAAGGATATTGCGTGTGAATGAGCCGATCGATACGAGACGAGCTCGAGCATAATGGTATTGTTTCTACGAGATTCAGTACGCATTACGAGTGAAATCGAATGCTGATAGGGCGTTTCAGCTTGCGCTTCAAACTTGACGGTATTTCACAAGTTGCAAAATCATTAAATTATTCGTTCCATTGTAGAACAGAAAAATTGTTGGATTAAGATAATAAATTCCTACTTGTTCATAAATATTTAAACAAGGTTCGAAAATTAGTTCAAAATGAATGATGACCATGTAAAGTAATTTGATAGTAAGTCAAAAAGTAAATCTTCAGTTTTTTTGCTCCTTTCAATAGTCTTTATTGCTTGAATTCATCCGAATTTAATCTCCTGCTTGTATGCACGCCTTTCTTTTTTTTTTTGAGGGGTCGAAGCGATAATTTTTGCGCGTTCAAATATATATCTAAGAGCAGGGCGCTTTTGGGTTGAAAAGTATTAACTAGCGGACAGGGATTGTCTGCACAGTTGAGTTCGACTAGGACTGGAATCAAGCCAGATGGCACTGGTCCTAGTCACAGCCATGCTCCCGGCAAGATTTATAAGATCGAGGGAAAGGTCGGAAAACATGTAACCCGAACGGCTCGTCGGCTGGTGTTAAATTCAACATCGGCAATCCTGGCCGATAAAACGTCGTCGCATTTCACGAATTTGTCTGTGATTTTCATCATGAGAACGTTACTTTTCCACCTTATTTCCATGAAATGAAAATGGTCTGCAAAATTTTACCCCACGAAAGAGAGAAGTGGAAAATTGTTTGGTTTCAATAATTTCATGCGAAAGTCAGTTGACACAAGTTTTTGTTATTTTTTTGTGTCCATGCCATGATACGTGGTTTCCGGTTCTAATTCATGCTACTTGTATAAAGTTGTAATGCATGTGGGAAACACGCCTAATGAATTGCGCACGATGGACAAATGGCATGCATCGTGTAATTCTGTTAAATTATCATACTTCGTTTCTGCCTCTTCTTCGCAGTTTGCCCAAAGCAGTTACGTCATTTCGATTGGTATCGTTTCATTGTACTTCGATCGTGGGACATTTTTGCAATCAAATCTCTTCTTTTCTTTCCGTGCAAAAAAGTGCTAATCGTCATTGTCTCGATTAGCACATAGTTTTTTCCCTAATATTTTTTGTAAGAAAAAAGTTGTGGGGAAATTTGAACTTTTATTCCGTGTTTCATTTCATTAAATGACTTTGAAAACTGGATGAAAAATGTTCCATTGAATTACCAGAGACGAAATATAAAACTCGTTTTCGTAGTCAGAAAGAATGTCAATGGTGCTTAATTCCCGATCTTTTTCGTGTAGAAAAAAATGACTGTCTGTCAACGGATTATCCGTAGTATCATTAACCTAATATTCCTTCATCCAATAAAAATCAAAGGATGGAGAAAGTTTTTTTTCGCATTTTTTCGCTTGATCTTGGGTTTGTGTGCATTTATGTACTCTGTCACTTTCGACACTTTGAACATATTGACGTGAATAAAAGCTCGTAACGAAATGAAATTTCATCGCGAGCAATGTCACGTGACTGCGCGTTCAATGTCGAGAAAAGTTTAGTTTAATTAAAGTCTCGAACGATTTCGATGTAAAAATATCAGTTTTTTGAATTTCAACAGAACAGAGACAAATTTTCATTGCTATTTAATCGACCATAGAAGTTTCTCAGTTGTAATATCTCATAATGATGCATTTGAGCAGATTTCATTAATCGACGATTGTATAATCGTAGAAATTATAGGCGCAGCGAGCTATAACTTATCGCAGTACGTGACAAAAATTTATGTGATAATCTATTTCGTTTGATTGAGTGCATGTTATTCAAATTGAACAGGAGTTATTATGAAATGATACACTTTCCTGAAGAAAATAATCTCTACTTTATTTGATCTGTCAAAACGTAAACACTCGAATTTATGACTGCGAATTTTTCAATTTCTCAAAAAAACTAAATTGAACACAAAACTAATTTGCTATCTTGCAAACAACAATTCATAATTGTAAGAATTTATGATTAAATTTTGCTACTTTTTTTTATTCATCACAATACGATTTTTCTATTTTCCCTAGTGTAATTACGATGCCTCTCTTATATTCTGCCGTTTATTTATCTCTTCCACCTTCGTTTTTATGATGAATCGTCCAGGGCGATGATGTATGAGGTGACGCTCGCGGTTTGTCGTATTAATTTATTAAACTGCCACAACACGATGAAGACGGTGCGATTTAATTAATGAAAAAACGTCTCGGTCGAGGGACGCATGCCACCAACGAACGAGCAATGAATAATTCCAATGTAAGCGACGATAATTACACAGTCTGTACAATTCAATCCTGCCCATCAGATGACGAATTATCGCTCACCCCTCTGTTTAATTGTTTGCCAAAAACCTTCACGTGGTCACCCTGAAAAAAACGCTGTTTAGCTGCAAAATATTTCGATTTACCAGGCCGTTGAGCAAGTGCAAAATCTCCTCAGGCCTCTCGATCTTTTATTCATGAAAATTCATATTTCGCACTGTGATTCGAGTTCAACCTAAAAAACATTTTTGAAAATAATAAAATTAACTGTTTATCTCGTTTGGAAAATACGGAAGTAATTTTTAAGGGTGAAATTATTAGGTTTAGTTTGAATGTTTAGTAATCGTAGTAATTAGTAAGATCGATATTGCTGGTGAATTTACAGGGCTGGGCAAATGATACAAACAGCCCCTCCTTTGCAAAACCATTAAGAGGGACCTAAATCTATTTATTTATTCTCTTTGTTTTAGATTTCCGGCACGATATTACGCAGCGAGACGGAAATCAAGAGCTAATGACACTGAAGGTAAGATATAAAAACTCAACTTATCCAAGCACGAAACGCAAACAAGAACCGCTAAGTAGTTTTATAATGCAAACTCATTCTTCGCTCGGAATCATTTCTATTCTTCCCTAATACTCTTGGGAACGAAACCGTGTTTTGCATAACTTTATTCTTACCGATCGAAAGCCAATTTTCTTTGAAAAAATTTTACAATTTTTCTCAATAAAAACAATCTTCGAACACTTTGCTTTCTCTGTAAACTTAAATTTGCTCGAACTAAAAAATCTGTCAAATTAAGAGACAAAAGAATCAGAAGAAGAAGTCGAGCTTTGACTCGACTTTAATTTGATGACCAGAAAAGAGCGAAAAAGGAAGAATTTGTCCGAAGCTTTTTCCAATTGCGATTCGAGCTTTTTCGTTTGGAAAAATGGCGAGGTGAAAAATGTTCATTCACCTTGGAGCGGTTTTAACAAAGGTATCAAACGGAATTTCGCTTATAGGGCGCTTTTGCGTCGCGACGAACAAACGTGTTTGCCAGCAGCTTATTGCCGTAACTTTCTTCGGCAAACACTCACGTGTCACCTCTCTCTCTCGTCGCTCATCTCGTCCGAGCCGACGAAACTGCGCTCGGAATAATGCCACGAAAAGATGCTTAGCCCGCGAATTCGCCCGGCCGAATTCGTGATGCAACGCGTTCATAAGCAAATTTCCTTCTGAGAGCTTTCGATTCCATCAAAAGATGCACGTCTTCGTATCCCTATGAAAATTCATCGTCGATGCACACAAAAAAAAAGAGAAGAAGTAGATTTGAGGACACTTTTATGCAGCGCTTTCTCTATTCAAAAAAGATCCTGAGATATTATCAGCGATTTGAAACATTTTTATGTATCGTCAGATGGAATATGAGATTACGCTTGAATCGAGAGAAAGGATATACGATTGATGAAAAAAAAAAGGAAACACTATCGATCGTAATCGAAAATAGAACATTCGTTCAATTCAACATTCTTTTCTTTGATTCTTCGATGCAACAGAATTTTACCGGTAAAAAGAAAAAGGTATTAAAAATTGATAAGTTACACTATTTTTAAACTTGTCCAACCCGAATTATTTTAATGAATGAATATTTTTAAATTTCGATCATTTTTGTACTCACAAAAAATTAGGAATTATCTTACTTACTAAGTCTTGATTAAATTAATCATGTTTAAAAAGCATTTTTCACAAAAAATGTGTTGCTTTAAATTAACTATGAGACGAAAAGTGTTAATGAGAGAAAAACCATGTTTTAGTCATTTGATAACAAAGATTAATTAACATAGAACATTTTTCGGAACTCGAGTCGTCAGGTTGAAATCAGTCGAATGAAGTTGGTAGGAATATGTCTGACCCATTTCCATACAATGGAGTCGTCACTGCACAAACAACGCGAAGATACATCATGTGTCAAAGAGTCAGAGCGAAGACCGCGTGCATTATTTAAGCCGGTGATATATTATCTCATCCACGAATCGATCATCGTTTTCAACCGAGGCATCGGGGTTCGTGGAATTGTTCGGCTGTATCGGTTGTCGAGATATAGTTGCACTGATAGTTCTCAGACGTTTTCCCCACCCTCCCCTCAGTTACAAGAATATAACAAACGAATAAATCGCAAAAATAAATTTTTCCGTTTGAATTTAAACTGAAAAGACGAAATACTAATTTCCACCCAATTCATACCATTGGTTCATTTTTTTCTAACAAAATTTAATGATCAAATAAAAAGAAAAATTCAACTGATGTTCAACCCAATTCATCAACCGTAATGCCCTCGAATTACGCGTTTGACGTTTGAAATTAAGTGTGAAATGAAAAGGCACAACAATGGTCTCGACCGTAATCGCACTTTATTCAATTTTATTTCTTCCACAACTTTGTAATTTGGTTTTATCGTCGACTGTTTAAATTTTTAGCGTCGATTTAATTTCCGCTCATCAGCGACATTCGAATGCCAGCGTCTCCAAAATTCGCGACCAAATTGACGCGACAATGAGCTTTTAATTAAAAAGGGTACTTGGCTCGTTCCAATTTGCATCGTGTTTTGCCGTCAAAGCCAAGCGGGGGCGTAAGTTCAATGGCAGATGTGTCGGCGCGTTATCTCGATGTCGGAAAATTAGATTCGTGGTTTCGCGAGTTACATTCGGTTGCCACGCTTATTACCACGCCGACCAATTTTATCGTCGCTCATTGTTCAGTCGAGTCGAAGATAAAAGCCGCGTCCTGGTCAACCTTCCTCTCTTTGTGCTCGTCTCTTCTCTCCGGCGATTTCTCGTTTTTGATAACGCCACTGCGACGCTGCTGAAACGTGCCAATCGACGATCTGTTGCTCGTTCGCTGAATAGAAAATTCACTCTGAGAATTGCGAAAAAGGTAAATTCAGTTTGATATTTTAACAAACCGGAAATTGCTTTAGCGAGGGAGATATAATTTGGAGACAATCTGATTAAATAATTAGAGGTAGTTAGGACAATTGCGATGGGAGAAAAATGCTCGGCGCCGGGTTTTGCAACTTCGACAGTGTTTCAATAGATGAATGAGAGTCGAATAAACAGAATGTGGGAAGTTACCAAACGCGTCTTATAACGACAAGATCTCGACGCCCACGGTTCTATGAGACAACTCCAAACGACTGTTATAAAATCGTTGTTACACTTGGTGTGTAGTAAATACAAAAAAAAACTGTATCATACGTAACCGTAACAGAACATTTACTCATTATATAACTCACTTGATCATTAAAAATTTTATAAATGTGTTGAAAAGTTTGGATACAATTATATTTTTTAATTTCAATTTTTCTAACCTGTTTCCATTTAGAATCATTTAACTAAACATTTCCTAATGTTCCCAGTAAAAAAAAAGTTGACATTTTTATGAGACGTTAATAAAGATGTGAAAATATATTTCTAGAATGGTTATATTGAAAAAAATCAAGTTGACAGCGTATCCAGAAAATTGAATAACGACGAAAGTCGTGCAAATAAATCGGCTGCGACGAAAAAAGAGGAGCACAACTATAGGACACTGCTGAAAAAAAAGTATTCAAGTTGTCCCAATTGTAGGAGTATAATCTTATTGAGTATAAATCTTCAGACTGGCATTGTGGCGCCGAGGAAAATCATTGTCCGTAGGATTTCCTTACACTCGCGAATGTACGGTCTGGGGAGACTCGCGGTTCCATTGTCTCAAACAGTCTCCCCTGTCTTTTCAACGAAAATTAATCTTGCCTGTTTTATCACTTGCGTTTCAAACTGCGAATCTGATATATATCTCTTTTTCTATATTTTCGTCCGCTCTTTTGTTTGAGCCTTCTATTTTTCATACGCATTTCTTTTCATTTTCATTGATGCAACTGAAAAATAAAAACTAAAACATTGAATCACCATCGAGTGAATTCACGAAGGTGAAACGACGTCGTGTTTCATGAAAGTACAGGAGTTAATGAGATTAATTATCGAAAGCTGGGAAGTCGTATATTAACTTTGTAATAAGTGAATGATAAATTAGCGAACTGACTAATTGCTATTCAACGTTACTATACTATCATAATATATGACGCTCTGTCTCGTGTGTAAATTTATCGCTTGCAGTTTTTAGTTCTCCAGTGTGAGATTATTATTCAATTTTTTTGTCATTTTTCGTGACTGACGACTTGTTGCAAATTTATCGTTCTTTTTTGAAATTCCAAACGAATGTGCAGTTGAAATTGAACATGGCGATAGGAAAAATGTTTTGCAGATTTACAGCAGGAAGCGGTTTCCGGCGAACGTTCCAGTAGTCCACAAAATTCACATACCGAATCGTGTTTGCGTGTCGTCGCACTTGTAGCAGAACGAAAAAGTAGCTTATTGTTGTGATCATTTCGATCAATGCTTTTTATCGCCGTTTGATCGGCGTTCGCGAAACAGCGAAGCAAATCATTGTCAACCTCAAACAAAAGTGGAATCAAAAAGGGTAATAAAAAAGTCAAGAACAACAGAGATGTAATCGAAGAATAAACTTGTAAGAGAGTTTGATGGTTATTTGAAAAGACAGAGGAAAAAACCGCTTTATTTCCACTTGACAAATATCGGAAGTAACGTTTTTGCCTAGTCATTTTATTCCGAAAAACTGATTTCATTTGAGGAGGACAAAAAAATGTTAGGAAAAAAGAAAGGAAGGGCGACACACGTTCAACTCGTACAATATTCGACAAATAAAGTTATCATCAGAAGTTTAACGTAACTTGACATTATTTGCAGCCGGGAACTCAGAAAAAGTAGGTATACCCTCAGATATCCCCTGCGAGTTTTCTTTTCATTCGTGACGAGTTCGGTTTTGATAGAAAAAAAATGTTCATGCATACATTTACGTGATCTTCCTTTATGTCTGTATACGATATTTCATTTTTATTTTTCTCGTATCAGTCAGACCCTTTGATACATACCCACTTCTAGAAAATTTACAACTTTTCTGCAGACAATACTCACAAAATATTCCATTAAAAAAATGGTATAACCACTCGATGAAATTTGATCGCCAAATTTCAAAATGTTCATTTTCTGAACTTGATTTTTCATTGGATTTTCCATGACGCAGAAAGTCTCAAGCATGCAATTGTTGATATTTATATTTGTTCCGTGTAACATCGGAACTAATAAAAATTCCGTTAGAAACGTTGTATTGTTTGGCGATTACTTGGCATAAAATATTGGCAAGCAACCTTCTTGCAAGACAGAGACGAATCCTAATATTTGTGAATTTAGTCGTCGACATGCATTGAAAGAGGAAAGTATCGCCCCCTCCGGCCCAAGGTCTAGACGAAAATTCCGCTTCTTGCACGGTATTGATTCGGCTCGGCTTTCAGGCAGCCACTCTGCCACAGACAGGATCGCTCTGTATCTCTTACGACGATCGTTCCACTTTCGGCACATTCAGACAAATCTCGAAAAGATATCGCGATTCGACAACTGCGAAAATGAGGTCCTTTTTTCCATCTCAAACTATACAAATTTACTTGTTTGGAAAACAGATCAAATTTTGCATTTTACCAAAATAAGAAAAATGGTAAACAATAAACAACTCCTTGAATTGATTGTTTGTGAGATGAATTTGTGAAAAAAAAGATAAATTCAATTGAGGATGGTTAAGTTCGTTTGTATAATATTGAAAGTAATTGGACCAGAGGGCTTTTCTGGAGACCTTTCGTTCGCGCGAAACGAAATTTAATTCAGTGCCGGTAAAAGTTGTAAGATATCTACAAATTGTAGGAAGATAGGCCGCCGATGATTAAAGTCTGAAGACGACAGCTCCTGTTAGACGACGCGTCGGCTGGACGAGTTAAAAGATTAGCGTTCGCAAAGTCAATTAGTCGAGCCAGCAAACCGTCTAATTGGCCTCAACCGCTTCGAGAAATCCGGAAAATCTGCGATTTGAGCGGCGCAACGTCCGAACATGGCGCGCCCATACACTCTCGTCTTGAAACCATTTTGTCTCGCACTCATAATTGATCGATTAATTAAACATAATTACCACTCTGACGCTAATAGCTACTACATTTCATCGGATCCACTTTAGCTGCTACATTACAGTGACATAATGCTATTGCACGCGCTTCGCTCTTCGTTAAAAAAAACCGTCATTCAATTTTCTGTCTTGAATTTAATTTTGCGATACTGAAAATACATTCACTTTGAAACAATGCATGATAGATTTTAGATCACAGTTTTTGTTTTTTTTTTATGTTGGAGATATCGCTTCGTCTTTGTTCGAGATGAAAAATGGTTGTTTCAATTGCAGTATGACGTACATGATTTCATTTTGAATTGCAAGCTTTCTGATGCACGACGCTCGCTCCATCGGACAAATTGGTACTCTGGTTTGACATTTTTCCTAGCGGATTTAATGCAATCACGACACGCTATGAAATAAATATGAAACAGTGCGTCCAAGCTGGAATTCCAGCTTTACAGACATTTTTGTTTTCGTTTTACATTTTTCAACATTCTTCGCTTTTGCAAAAAGCAATCTAACAAAAACTCGTTTCAACATTTCCTAATAAACGTAGTTTTAAAACCAACCAACTTTATTCATTCCGAACTTTAATTTTAAACAATCTATTCAATTCTTCTGAAAAATATTTTTTTTCATTTGTGTTCACCTGAACGCCTTTCCGTATGTTTTTTTTTTACATTGAAGAAATTCAATTACGTTCGAAACAATTGACGTTTGATTTTTTGTCAGCCCGCCAAGCACTAGTTCTGAACGGCACTGTTTACCCTTTGTACCCGATTGTCACGCCGGTCTAATGCAAAAGCGCGAACTCGCATTCGAGCAACTTGCATTTCGTGAGCCCGGCGCTGTTCCTTTGCAATTGTACACACGCTTTTGTGTCTCTTTTTCGAAACCCACACACTTACACGCTAACGCTAATGGTCTCCATGGCCTTTACCTAAAACGCTGAATTTAATCTCGGGGCTTTTATTTATTTTTTTTTTTGACTGAAAATTTTTTTTATCTCCTTTTTTTCTCGTCAACAAAACTGTCTCGCCGTGAAAAACCACGTCGTAATGTTTCGTTCGGGTTTCTAGCAAGAACCATTTTTTATGGACCAACTTGGTGCCCTCGGTTATAACGCGAATATCCTCGTCGATGTAACCATAGCTTATGCACATAAAAGTTGGTGTATAAAAGCAGAGTGTTTTAATAATAACAACCACTTATAGTAAATTGTACACCGATAAGGTACTAAAAAAGGCGAGAATACACATTCAGTTAACCTTTTTATAGGCTGTTAAACTCTTATACATTGTTTAGATCTTCGTCAATAATGTCTTCATTTTTAGCTCTGAATTTAAAGGGACAAAAAATAAACAAGTTTATATAACGCATTTTGAATATTTCATAAAAAAGATGAGTATTGATTCAGTTATTTTGTATCGAAAGCTTTTTCTGGTTGAGGGTCATGACCTCGCTCAAATTACCATAGGCCATAAAATATTCAGATAAAAAAGCAGCACCCCAGTGGATGCGTCTCCCCATTGTTACGCCCCTGCGCCGCGACGTATTGCAGTTTACATAAATGCCGCGACACGATGAGAAAAAGCCGTATACGAAATATATTCGCAGTCCGGCTCCGCGCTGGCGTGCGTTTTGCACCAACACGTGCGCCAGCTTTGAACGTACACGGTTCGCACGTACACCACGCTCAGCCGCGCTCAATGACGCTGTCGCCGCAAAGTGCGCGAAAGGCCCTCGTAAAACACGCGGGCTCGAGTAATGATCATCGGCCGCAGATGCAATCTTATCAAATTTCAAGACGCCGCACAGACCATCCGCGGCAAAAAATTGTTCTACAAGACTCTCAGACGGAGCGTGCCAAATTACTTGGCCAGCCTCGTGCAGAACGCGTTATTGAGTTATAAACGGTTGGTTTAGCAGGATTTATTTTGGAATTTGACAAAAAAGTTGGCTCTCACCGTTTCCTTTTTGTTTGAAATGTTTCAAGAAAATTTCCTTTTTGAATGAAAAACGAGTTTTTAAAGAGACATTGAAAGATTGCATTTTCTGACAAACTTTTGGTTTTAATTTTTTAGATGTTCAATTCGTGAAGGAATTATTTTGTCTGGTAGTCTTTTTTTAGGAGGAACAGGGAGTGTGAAAATGTTGAAGTGTTTTCTAGTCTCAGATGCTGCGAAACGTCTTTGAAAATAATAACGTGTAAAATAATATGAAACATTCTCGCAATTCACGGCGAGTCTCGATTTCGGTCTGTGAAATTTGCGCGAACTGTTCCCAACTGTAACGTTACGCCAGCAGTCGTAATGTACGGCTTATAAGATATGCACGATGTTGTACCTTAGCTCGAGGTGTTTTCATACATCATCACATTATAACAAACTTACTTTTTTATCCTTTAAATCACAATAAAAAACAAAGTTTGAAATTCAATACCAACTAACTATATTCTTATCCATTTGGCTTTTTAATCTAAAACAAATTGGTTTCATTTTTTTCGACTTTTTTGAACTTTAATGCCAGCTGAATGTTCTGTTTAACAGATTAATTTTTTTTCAGTTCAAATAATTTGTTCCTCTTTCGCTTTTTTTGTGTGTGAAAATGTGTACGAGAGAATTGTTCGGATTATTTTCTTATTCATTATATTCAGGTAGAAGAAGTTTACGCTGATGAAGCAATCTGAATGCAGATTGTGAAAAGGCCCGTTCAACCTAATAGATTTTAATTGAAATCAAAAGGATGAGCCTGGCTGGCTCATAGGTGGAGGATACTTCGCCGGCGGTATGCGCGTCCAGCCAGTAGATTGATATCTCAAATTAATAACGCGGTAATTACGCCAGCCGGTATTATGTGTACGCACGCAGCGATCCCTGCCAACATTTTTAAAAGCCGCGAAAACCACCTTCTCGCTAACTAATGCAGAGTTTCAATTTAATTAGACGCACTCTTTTTCGACCAGCATCCAGCAAAACCACACGCACCCTAACTATTCATCGACTAACTTGTTAATCACTCGTAAATAAACTTGTATCATGAAAAGTTTGTTTTCATTTGAATTTAAAAACAAGCGATATGGGCGTGAAAAACAAAAATCGGTTTATTGGAAATCAGAAAAATTTTTGCTTTCGATTTGCCGCACGACGAAGTCGAACAATTTGCAGTCGGTACATTGAAATATGTTGCTCGATTGAATAAAGGAACTTGATCAAACATTCCTTGAATTTCAATGCAATTTTCTGTCGACAGAACACAAGAGCCGAGTTTCATTTTAACGTAATAAAGTGTTGCAGACTGAGATTCCGCTGCATAATGTATGCAGATGTCCTCGCCCCTTCTCCTTTCGACGGAAATCGAGCAGGTAACAGGTGTCTCGTGCGACGTTCAAACTTTTCCTTCCAGACGAAGGAAAGATTTTGAACTCTTAGAGAAGAGCGAAACCTTGTTCCAAGGGTTAGCATTTATTACTCTGATCTAATCTTTCTCTGTGCAACGAGAACCCAAGACAAATTCGATTCCACTTTAAAGTTCCAATCACGTGCTGGATTTATAAATATCTTATCGGAAAGATGTCAATTGGAAACCATTTTTTTTAATTGTATTTATTCGTTTATTTGGTACAGTTTGATGAAAAAGTTTATTGAAATTTGGTTACATCTTTTTCTTTCATTTCTGATTTTTTTTTCTCTTGAGAATAGTGGGCAAGGTTGAAGATTTTCAAACCGAAGAGATGGAGGAAAATGTATGGGACTGTAGTGGAAAAACGACAAAGTTTATACGGAATTCAGAGGGAATGTAAATTTACGAAAAAGTTTCAAAAATTGAAATTGATGGGTTGAATTGAAAGAAAAAGTTTTGATTAAAAAATCGAATTTGTTATTCACGATGAAAGATGAAAAAATGATCTAATAAGGGGTTCAAGAATTTGACATAAATAAAAAAAATGGTTTTATAGTTTAGAGTTGAAGGTTTAAGCTTTTTTCAACTTCACTAGGAATTGACTTACTCATTTGTTTTTAATTCGTCTTTTTTTTATCGTTTCGAATGAAAACAATGTAATCCGTTTGTCAGTTTCGACTTTGTATTGCCTTCGTCGACAAGCAGAAAAATCTTCTTTTCACTTGGCTCTCAAAACAGCTTTTCTCGTCCGCGAGCTTCGAGTTAATGAATTCCTGCCATTCATCCGCTTTAAATCTTTGTCACGAGTCGGTGCCAGGGAGTCGCTGTAATTCTTTCATGTGTCCGAGTATACTTCTTTTTTACCAAAAAATAAAATTGTGAAAAACATTTTGTTCCTCGGCAATCGTCGCTTGACCGAGGCAGAAAAATTTGAATCTTAACACGTATTGTTCGCAGTTATACTACCACCGTTTTATCCTCAGTCCTTTTTGCCTCATTTAGGAAACAGTTCACACGAACATTTTTATTATTCCATTATTTTTTAAATGTCTCGTTGACTTGACGATTCGAATCATTTATCAAGTTTTCAATGTCATATAAAGATACTAATTTAAAGTGTCTTTTTACCTATTAAAAACTTTTTTAAATTTAGACTTTTATTGCACGTTTTTACTTATAGATTTTGAATACTGAAAGTGAAAAAAAGTGTTTCTTATCAAGACTATCACTCGCTTGTGAATAACAAACTAATTTTTTTAGAATCAACACTTTTTAACCAGCGGTGATTTCATACAGCAAAAATAATAAAATCCAGTAAAAAGCCTGCTTGTGATGTAAATATTCCGTCACATGTTTTATAAAAAAAAACATCAAAAATGCTTGAGCCAAGTGTTTTCACACTCTTTGCACAAATGTAGATTGAAAATACACAAACAAGAAATGTAAAAAAAAAAAATTAAAATTGAATTTTTCAAAACGATCACAACTCAATTTCGAGACTGATTTCCTGAGCCAAATCGAAGGGATGATGATAATAAAATCTATCGACCCGAACCTCACGTGAGATCTGATCAAAGGACGCAGAGCAGTTTTTCCTGTGGGCGTGTGACACGTAGGGTGTTTGACGTTTGACTATTTCCGCGAAAGTGCCCGACGAACGGTTTAATTAATTTAATTGATTATCTCATCTGTCGAGCAGTGAATCGTTTGCTCGAACGAATCAATTTTTACGCAACAAAACTCGTACCAAAAGGTCGATTGCCCCGGAGCAATTGGCTCACAGCAAAACTCACGAATCAACGAGTCCCCTAGTTTAGCTCAAAAGAATTATACATTTTTCAAGCTCATTCGCGTGAAATGCTAACTTTTTTCCCCTTCTTTTTCTTTTTTTTTTTTTTTTTTTTTTTTTTTTTGATGAGGAATCTGGGTTACCTGGCGTACAAAAAAGAACGTCAATAACATCAAATATGTGCATCTGAATGTCAGGTTTTAGAATTATAAAACAGACTGAAATGTTATTGGAGACATTTGTTTTATTTAATTTATGTAGTACTTTTGATGTTTATGTTTATTGATAATGAACCACTTGAAAAAGGAGGAAAAAATGGTTTACAAGATTGTAACGAGCTTTTTAACGGTAGCACTAGGTGAGTTCTTGTAAATGGAGACTCGTGTTCGGATAATTCAAAGTGATGTTGGCGCCGAGCCTATCAGTCGAGTTTCAAGTGTTTTAGCTGCGCTCTGATAGCTCATGTTTGATTTACAGCGTACACAACTCCTACAGCTTTCAATTGTTCGATTTTTCTCGCAGTTTCATATTTGTTATTGCACTTTGTCGTTCGAGCAATTAAACGGACTTTTGCTAGTTACTCTTTAGTGGCGCCTGCAAATCGAACGTGCAAGTAAAATTAGAAGCGAAAATATCAAGTTGATAAATTTGCTCGTCTGACGTTCGAAGTGGCTCGATTAATCTTTGGAAAAGCTTTTTATAGACTCAATGAAATGTGTATCAATGGAAAATTATTAATAACAGCTTTTGCTCAAGAAAACGATGTCTGATAAATTGATGGATTCGATTCGATAAGTCCGACAGTTGGTTTTGAAAACAATCTCATTTGTTTTTCAATTTGAGATTCAATTCATTGTCATGTTTCAATATTGATTTGACAGAAAGATGAATTTATCACTTTTCACTTTATATTTCATTTTGTTTTTAACATTTTTGTTTTACAAACCCGACTTTTTTCATTCGTCGATTTTTTTTCACAAGTGGATATTTTTATGATTGGCTCTCGGATGTTATTCTCAGGTTTTGTTCTCGTAATAGCTGTGTATGATATGGACGAGTTTATTGGGTATCACAAAAATGGCCCTCGGCAATTTCCAACGACCTTCAAAGGCTTAACCAACAATTATCTTTTTTTTCTGTTTCCTCCCTCAACAACGATGCTGGATCTGGTCTGCCAAACTCTGCACCGCATTGCAGATGCACGTGTCAAAATCGAATATTTTAATTCACGTTTATTATCGAGACTGAAATGAACGAACACGATATTTGGTTGATTAAACTACAGATAACTTTGCCAATTAAACAATAGAAAATCAAACAATAGAAATATGACAAAACAGAGTTAGTGGATTGATTTTTCGGTTATAAACGACATATCGGGATTGAAATTGTCTTTTTATATCGCTATAACAAAGTCTGAACGAAATTTGATTGGAGGTTGGTTTGCAAATTTTTATCCGAGTTTAATCTCGTTTTTCTAAAAGCAGGATCGATTTCAATTAAACCCGGCCACCATGTCCAGATAATCGCACAGCTTATGCACATAATCGCACCGCCACGTGTGTAACTTATCGATCCGTCGTGTCGCTTGACATTCAAGATGAAAAACAAAAGTTGATGCTCCGAAGCGAACGCTGCAAGAGGAAATGCACGGATAAACACTGCACCCTCAACACTATTTCACATCGTTCCAGAGTTTTCTTTCATTTTACGTCGTATTTAATCAGGCAACCAAATCAAACTTTTTAAACCGAATTTTTCCTGAAGTACTCTACTGTATTCCCTGGAAAAACTTTTTTATATAACTTTTCAAAATTACTTGACTTTTCCAATCACAAGTCAAATTTTAGAGGTGGAAAAAATATTGCGAATCGTTTTCTAATCGATTTAACATTTTTCTTTTCGTTTTTATAGACCGGTGTTTTATTACAGAATTAAGTTCTTAAGCCATTATTATCATATTAGTGTCAGGGTATCAGTCACGCCAAGAATAACGGAGATTCAGTTACCCCGAGGTGCTTGCTTTGATCCAAGAGATTTATATCAAACGCGATCGTCGTCGTAGTTGAAGCGTCGATCACCAAAGTTTACCTGCGACATAGACGAACTAGCAAGACTTAGTGCAAAGTTAAAATTTGCGACTAAAAGATTGTATCAAGTAATTCGGATTGTACATAATATTAATGCGATCCTACGAGCAATCAGTTCCTAGGATCAACTCGTATCGGAGCAACTAAATCCAGCCGATTGATATATGTATGGCATCTTGATAAGGGCTTGGATATAACTTATTGTCCTCGAGAATCAGGACCGAATTTGCGAGGATATTTCTGTCCAAGAGAAAACTGGATTGTGTATCCACCACCTATCAAATCAGATCCAGTTTCTTGCACAATAATCTCAATATGGTAACTGGAGACTTGTATTTTAAAACAATTTTAATCCGTTTTTTTTAATCTAACTTTTTATAAAATTCAATTAACAACTGACTTTAGATAACTGAATGTTAATCATAGAAAAAGTTGAGAACACATATTCTGGATAATAATTTGTAATAGGACCAAAAAATGTTACGTTTTGTGAGGTTCTTTATGATGAAAATGTTTGATCGTCGGTTTCTCAATTAGTTTGCGATTTTTCGTGAAATTTAACATCCAACGATCGTCTATTTTGCGGCGAGATTACTCCTGGAGCGTTGGTTGTGCCAAACCACAAGCGGAGGATCGAGTTCTACAAGCCGCCCTGAAAACAAGGTGCAACTTCGAGTCACTGAACCGAGTCGACAGTGTTTCTACTTTTACGCATCTCGTTCTACACCAACGGCCTTTCGCTAACCATTACACATCCCTTTGGAATAATCATCCAAAAAGTCTTTTCAAACAAAGAAAACCCAAAACAATAGACTTTCCTTCTCCAGAAACGAAATTGAACCAAAAAATGTAATCTCCAAATACCATTTCCAATAGAATTTCAAAAAGGTATTTTTGTAGTTCAAGATGCAAATTCCAATAACGCATTTGCGAACTTGACCGCCCACTGTGCAAGCCGAATCTCTATAATTTGCAATTCAAATGATGCGCGTGTGTTGGACTGAGCTGTGCGTGTCCGTCTGCAGTCAACGTGCGGAATCGCAAACATTTATAACCCAAAAGTGCATAACCATAATCCCCTTTATCGCACAATCACAATTCATTGAAAGACAATTAATTTGATTTCGCACTGACGTAACTAACAGGCATGTGTTATCGGCGAAACGGAAAGGGAGGCCGACGTACGTCCGACATGTGCGAGCGACTCGACAAGTGCGCCGCTTGGTGCATGCACTTTGCGATGACCGCGTTTACAGAAGTCATCGCCGGTCGCGGCACAAAAACGTCCGTCATCGAGTCCAACTAATTGAGCCAATCAAAAGGCTACTGTTGACGTTGCCATTATCCGTGAATCCCGTGCTCTACGAGCGTTCATTTGCATTTGCGTTACACGCGAATCGTCGGGGCGAATGCCCCCAAATTACGATGTACAATCCGACGTACTAAGTCGCAACCCGGATAGCTGTTATTAACGTTTATCCATCGGATGTTATTGCAATTAGAATTCGTAGCGCGTGAAAATATTTCATTTTTATTATTACCTTACAATATTATAAACAACCGACTACTATAATTTTCTCGGAAAAAATACTTTGTGATTAACTAACTGATTTTTGTTATTATTTTTAATTAATGGTGTACCGTGCAAAACACTCCAACAAGTCTTTATTTTTTCAATGGACAGTTTTTCAAAAAACTCTCTAGAAATTTTGTATGATAAATTGTTTGTGCTAACAATGGTGCTAATTAGAAACTGTTTGATTTGAGATTTATAAAGCTTTCAACGGCAGCATCGCGAAATTTCTAAGAAAATAAATCGTACGCGATGTTAAAACACGATTACCAATGTAGGTTAAGCTCGTAACTCCTGCAGAACGACGCCCATAACATTTTCATCTGCATCTTGACATATTGATAGCTATTTTGGGTTTCTTTTTTCGAGGATCGTTGGATAACATCATCGCACCTGGAACGAGACAAGCTACCAATAATTGTTACCTTTCATGACGTATTAACGCGTAACTTAATTGATCCGAAGTTTCTAATGAGCAGCGGGGTTGCATTAGACTGATAATTTGATTTCGAGGAGAGTCTATAGTTGGGAAGTTTTGTCGGATCCGGACGATAAGAGCGGGCAGAATTATCTGCAAACATCGGCGCGGCACTCATTAGCGAAACTGGTTTATCATTATCTGAGCGCGATTGCGGAATCTCGTCGGCTCCTCGCTAAAATGTCATTCGCAGATTGTATCACGTGTGAATTACGACGGATGAAAAATCGATAGCCCAGTTGGACCCACTTGTTGAAACTCAACTTTTTGGCACGCAGAAGAAACGGAAGGGCGCGCTAATTACGTTCGTAATTAATTTTTGCATGTTGCCGACCGGCCTAATTATCAGTTAATTCAAATTTGTTTATTGGTTCATTAGAGCTGTGTTCTCAAACCTAACCAACCGACCAATTACCGGTACCGAATTCTCGGCAGATGGGAAAACAGGGGGGGAAAAAGTATAACACGTTCTGTTCCGGTATCCGGGAGAGCGAAGATGTACTATTTAATGTGGGATGGAAACCGCTAATTAAAACTGCCTTAGACAAATTCATGAAAATTACATGAGAGGAAAATGTGTCGAAAGTTTTGTCAAGTATCTATTTTTTTTTCGCTGTCTTGTTGTTTCTTGTTTAATTGAATGACGGATTGTCTCATTTTGACTTGAAAAATCGATTTAGTCGGGAGATAAGCGCGAATTGTATGAAATTGTTCGCGCGAGATCGTTGGCATAAAAGGGGCACTTCACATCGTTAGTCAAGTGTCCTTTGTGCTCGTCTAATTTATTCGCGACTTCCCCCGCGCATAAAAGTCTAATCAACGACTTCATTTAGTCCGAATAAATATTCATACTAGGAGAGAATTAGCTGACGTTTGTCAGATCGATACGTATTCGTGCAATCTGCAGCTTGAACGATATCCGTCTGTTTACGACCTAATAACTCTTGTGGCACCTCCAGATAGATTTATCTAGTTGAGCCAGTAATTCGAAGACACTTTTTCCGGCCACGCCAACATGGGTTGGACAACATTCAATGTTCGAGTGTCGATAATTCACGCAAAGCCGGAAGACACCCGTATGTTTTCATTCAAAGCTCGACCGATTAAATTATCGATTGCACACTGGCAGTCTTAGATAATTCCAACTCAAATTTCATTAACACTGAAACACCTCGCAAAGCGAGCGTACTAACAAAACCCAAGTCACTCGAACAACCATCGCACATGAATCACTCTAAACTTATAATTAAAAACTGATTTGCCAGCCAACCCTGCGATTAAATTTCCAAACCCATACATCTCAGCGAATGACCTGACAAACCTTCGAAAATTTCTTCGAATAGCCCATCTTAACCGCCACCCACTTTTAAATATAATCATTAATAAAGATTCACGAAATTTGGATTTGATAAAATTCAAATCCGAGTAGCGGAAGATTTGCGAATCTCGTCTTGTAAGATGCCTTTTCAGTTAGTCTCTAACTCGAAGGGACATTTCCCAGAGGCATTATGCCCGAGCATTCTAATAATCTTTTTTTCCCTCTTTTTTGTTGCAGATGGTATAAGGATGATGTCGTGGAGCAAATCTTGGACAGAGAACGTGCAGAGGCGATGAGAGCTGTGAATGGAGTCCGAGGAAGCCGCCGAGCCCCCTGGGGCTTCGATGCAAGTTTTCTCACCATCGAATCGTAAGGAGCTGACCAGCGACCCCGATGAAAGAACGACGTGCCAAGTCAACGACGTATTATAGCTCGATGGACGATCGCTGGTGCTCAGCGTAGCGTCTAGTCAAATAAAGCGAACCAGTGAGGAGATAAAATTAGCATCGCTCGGCACAACGACCCATTCAGCAACTCTCCGATGATTCTGATGAACCTCGCGAACTTTCGTTGCCAAGGCACCCAGCAACTTTGTGAAGACACAGTTGATGGCACACCAACACTGTGATTTATGGTGGGTCTATTATCAAGTCAACTTTGATTTCAAATTACAGAATGTTTCTTACTATCTGAAAGCCGGCTTTTGTTTGGATACTTAACCCTTTTTTATCTTGAGAAGAGGAAAAGCATTGTGGGACACAAATTATTTTGATGGTTTCAAAATTGTTGGTCGTGTTTAAAATGTAAAATGAACTTTTGGATTTGATCAGATTTTGAAAATTTACTCGTTTATTGAAAATATTCAAAGCAACTTTTAGAGAATATTTAAATCTTGTGTTTGAACATGAATTTTAATGTTGAAACTAGAATGAGAGATTTTTATACATTTTCGGATAAATTCTAAATTAATCATTTAGAATTGCAAACCTACGATCTTTCTCAAATATTAACGTAATAGTTTCTGCAACTGCAAATACATTTGGTTGGATGTTGAACAAATTTTAACTTTTGTAATTGATAATTGATAGACATTTCACATGCAAATGGTTGCATAATAACTTTTAAAAGGTGTTGGTTATTAATTGATTGATTTTTAAATCATTACAAATAAAGATAGAAATAATAAGTCATATACAATATTTTTTGAAATTATGAATGACATTTATGAGCTTAAGTTAGATATTTTCAACTGTGCACTTTAGGGTTTGTAACGTTTCATTTTATTGTAACTGAAAAAGGGTTTATGAAAGATGAGGTCAGGATTCGCTAAAAGCCATCCTTGTGATTTATTTAGTTTGATGCACAGTTCTAATTCATGTTAAACGGTCAGTGACTCAGCCCGTTTGACTTGGTTGATAGCACGTTTAAATATTTCACTCACGAGTTAATTTTCAAGACAAATTCTACTCCGCTGGCTAGCTCGGGTTAAATTCATTTCTCGGCCACATTAATATCAGATCCGTATCCATTAGCGACTTTGTCAATTTACTACGACGAGCATTTTCTCCAAAAATGTTGCAGTCCAGGTCGGAATGTTTATGTCGGATTAGATTATACGAAAGAACTTAACGCAAGGGCTCAGAAGTGACATATTTCACGTAATAAAATCCTGACCAACTTAATTAACACGAGCTGAATAATTCACGCAAAAGTTGTCAGGGAGGTGGGGGTTGTTGTTAAATATTCATGCGAGGTCAGCAATTGTCTCAGGGATTCCGTCAGACGTGCATTACAAACATTCTCACCTATCTCTATTTAAGCCACGAGCTCGAGTTTGGTATTGACCAAGGACAAAACATCCCCTTTGCTTTCGATCTGTGTTCACGCTCAAGCGAGCGCGGTTTTGTTGAAATGTTAGCACGACCTTTAAACAAACTTGTGACTCTTGGACAGAAACTAATGACCGAACTCTAATCTGATTGCAGTTAATTGCTGGTATAAATGAAAGCAAAATCAACGAACGAACGAAAAATGGCGGCTCCAGTCATCGAAAAGAAACGATTCTTCTGTCGTGAGTGGGCCTTTACCAAACTCACTTATTGCCTGGAACAACGTTCTGCTCTAAAGACATGTGGAGCGCTGATAGTTGGTGGTCCGGGAAGTGGCAAAACTGCTCTTTGCGCCGAACTCGCCTGGCCTTCCACTGGTCCTAATGCTAGACATCAGAGGTCTTTGAATCGAAGACTTTTGGCTAGACATTTTTGTCAGGCTAGGAGTGAGGCGTCACTGTCACCAGCTCAATTCGTCCGGTATGTATTAAAAAATTGTATCTTAAAAAAGAGGACATAAATTATTTAACTCAACTGCCAGTGAATTTGCATTATCAACTTTTCAATAATCAATAACTTAATTTTATTTTCTCTTTTTCATTAGGTCACTAGTAGCCCAGTTGCTACAAGCAAGTTCGGATGGTATCCATCTTTCGTCACCCACTTCACCAAACGCAAGCACGAACACAACACCTCTATCTTCGAAAGAATCCGTCGCTGAAGCTTACGCAGACAAACTGAAAACCGACCCTGAGATTCAAGCGGCGTTACAACCCGATGTACTGGACCGCAACCCAGACGAGGCTCTGAAAAAAGCCCTTCTTCTACCCCTACTAGAAATCGACCCTCCGAAGAACGGTCTGATGCTCCTAGTGGACTCCATCGACGAGGGTCAAATTCTCAACCCCCCTCAATCCGGCACGAGGGACTCGCGACGAGAAAACGAGAACGTCAGTCGAACCATTGCCGAACTTCTGGCGAACCACCATCACCTCTTCCCCCAATGGCTGCTTCTCGTCTGTACCGCTCGACGACAGAGCAAAACCATCTCCCGGATGTTCACCGGGTTCCGAAAAATCTCCCTGGACGACCTGAGAAAATCCCAAGTCATCCGCGATGTCCAGCAGTATATCTTAGCTCGACTGGACCAGGAAGATGCTCTTCGTCAACACATCTCTCGAGACACAGCTGAGATGATGAACCAGCTCCACATCAAAAGCAATGGCTGCTTTCTCTACCTGGAAAAAGTGCTGGATGGAGTAGCGGAGAATTTTATAGTCCTGAGGGAAGTTCGCGAGATCCCCGGGACTCTGAACGGCCTGTACCTCTGGCTCTGTCAGAGACTCTTCAGTAGGAAGCAATTTGCGAAAGTACAACCGCTCTTGAATGTGATTCTGGCGGCAAAACTGCCCATCACTCAGGAGATCCTCTACGAGTGCGTGAAAACTACCAACCACTCGATGACCCAGGACGACTTTAATAGAAGACTCCACCTACTCCGGCGAGTGATTTCGGTTTCCAGAGCTGGGGCTTTGATGCTGCTTCATCACAGCTTCGCTGAGTGGCTGTTGGATGTGAAGCACAGTACCAGAAAGTACCTTTGCTCGGCTGTAGAAGGCCATGCCATGCTGGCTATGTACTACACTCTTCGGGGCAGTACTTTGAATCCTGACGAGATTTGCGTTCTGGGTCAGCACCTACAGAAAGTTACGAACAGGTACGCTGATCAAAATATATAATCGTTATACAGTGTTCACAATTGATTCTTGAGATTTGTTACTGGGATTTTTTTAAAGTTAGAAAAATTAATGAAAAAAAAAAAACGGTAGAAGGAGAGTCGATTCATAGTTCGTTTGTAACTGATACTTTTAAAACTAAAAGGTTCATCATAGAAATTAGATATTGATTTCAAATATGTTATTCAAATATGTAAAGGGTTTTTAATGAAACAATTAAACCAACAGTATTACTACAACGAGTTCGAGTGTGGACAACCATACTTTACAAGTGCTCTGGATGATAATGAGCGGCGCTCCAATTCATGACTGTTACCTAGACAGTTCGGAGTGTATCTTATGGCCTAGACAGGACACGAGACTGATGCGGCTGCTGATCGAGGCAGGCGCAAAACCTTCGGAGAAGATTGTCGAGGAGGAAGTGAGCAAGGAGGTCGTTTCTTCTAGTCAGGTGAGTTTTCGAGTGCGAAGCAGATTTGAGGAGTTATGTAAATTATTGAAGGGTCGTTGAAGTTCCTCGATCGAATTGTACGTGTGAAAATTGTTTGAGAAAATGGTCGAGTTCAAATGCATCCGAGAGATTTCTCTCGGGAGGCGTGTCGGTGACTCAACGGCAGATACAAACGTTATTATAAAAGTGCTGGTTGCGTCATCGGGATTAATCATCCGGCTTTGACAGTGTTAGGTATCACGAATTCGAGATATTTGCAAAATAACAAAAATAACAGAACAGATATTCAGGTCACACGCTCGTCTAGTCACGTTCATACCAATCATTCCGAGTGCATTTCATTCAACGATAAATCGCAAATGAATGACAACTTGTCATTGCGTAACCTTTAGTGAAAAATCTAAATTTTTATATTTTTTTCTTTTTTCACCTCTCTATAGTTGTTCCAGAAGTTTTTATTGCTGCATCAAAAAACTAGAGGAGTAAAAAATGTTCAGGGAACCAGGTTTGAATAGAATAAAAAAATAGTTTACCAATCACGATGGTTCGAAGATTTGGACATCTCTTCATTAGTTTATTGACTTTTTGAGAATCTAATGATACACTTAACAACCTGTGATTAGTGAGTATTCTCAGATCTTCAAGCTTTGGAAGGCAACTTATGTACGATATAGGATCCATGCAGCTATTTTCCGTCAGAAGATTCACTTCCATTTCACCGATTATAGTGAGAGATTTGATATGTTCAATTCGTTTTAAAACCGGGCCCAAAATAGGATCATACCCATTTTCGACTTGAAGAGTCAGCTTATTTAGATTCGGAAATAACTGTAATAAAACAATACAATGTAAAAAATACAAACCAAATCGAAATTCTTCAGATTGCTTTCACCCCGATGTCTCAAAGTGACGTCTTCGACAGAATCAAATGTGCAATTTCGAAGCATCATGTTCTTATCGGGCAGAATCACTTTTTTCAACTTTTTGGACGACTTCAAAAGTTTTAGATAAAAGTCCATCATATCAACATAAACTTTACCAACGTCCAATTCCACGATGTTTGTACAGTTTTGAGACACAGTCGAGATAAAATCTTCGATGAAAAAGTTACTACTAGTTATGTGGTACTCGAAATTCACGCCTCGAGTAAAAAAATGGATTGTATTGTTGGGTCAATCACTCAGTATCAGTAGTTTTAAATTTTCTCCGATAAGTCGCAGAGCTGTTTTTACTTCGTCGGCATTCATAAATGTTGCATTCTCAGTTTCATGAGATGCTGATGCACAGAGTTTGTTAGATTTCAGACTCACTTCAGTGATTTTACTCATCGACAACATAACTACTCGTTCCCACCTGGTGCAAACTATAAAAACAAAAAAAAATTATTTTAATTTAAACTTAAAAAGAAATGAATATAAAATTTAGCAAATTTAACGAGCGGTGGAACCGGTACGGTTTTATTCCATCGGTCCTACTGTTCATGTTCTCAGGTTGTTCCACAAAAAGAACCAACTTTTGTTTTTTTTTTTGAATGTCAAGAGTTTAGCTTTTCAGAATTTTGTTTCTTTAAACAATCAAAGATATTTTCAAACAATTAATCACAACTTGTTATTGCAATATCTTGTTCAAATTTGCAGTAATCAAGGCAGTCTATTTATTTATTCATCCGAGACTGAATCGTACAATTTATAAATGAGGCTATTACGTTATCGATGGGGAAATTCATAGGAAAATTTGATGCAACAAGAAGATAGTGGAATAATTAAGTTGATGGATTGCAGATCTCGCAGGATGTGAGTCCAATGAACGACGCTCCTTGTGAACCACTCGCTGAACTACTGGGCGAGAGCGGCGACATCAATCAGGCGGATTCGTGCGGCCGGACCGTTCTTCACACCCTCGCGGCTGACGGCAATGCCACCCTGCTGGAACTGGCGCTCGCCACGTGTCCCCAGGTAAATTTGCCAGCGTCGATCCGTAACAATTAGAGCAAACTAATCACCCCTATCGAACAGCACTCGATAACTCATCTGACGCGGCGCTATTGCACAAAAATTATCGTTCCTAATAAGCAGTTCGAACCGATGCATTTGGTCCCCGCTGGCCAGACTAGTTTGTTATCCCACCGTCGCTCCCTGTGACACTTTTAATACTTCCAGCGGCAAATTTGTTAAAAACTTCATTTCTCTTGACAAACGGTGGGATCAACAAAGCTGGTTTATTGAATGTCTTAATGTTAGTCGAACAAGTTCGGTTTGAATTTATCGCGACGGTGAAGTTCTTTAAAATGATGGTTATTGGAATTTTAACATTAAGAGTTGAAATGTGTAAATCTGTCTAATTTTATAATTGAAAATGCATAAAAAATTTGTTTTTTAACCGATTGTAATGTTTAAAAAAGTAAAAATCAATATCCACCATTCTGGTTGTGATTTTTGAAAAATTGAAAAAAGTCAATTTTCTGAGATTATGAATCGACCACCCTTTCGACTTCAATTTCGAAACCCATCATTTTATAAATACTTATTAAAACCACATACAAACGAACTTGTCCGTTCATTCTAAAAATAAAATGTTGTTCAACTTCATGAAATAAAACTTGAATTACTTCAAAACTGGTACCAATTAAGGGTCATTTTTATCTATTTTTGCACGAACCAAAATTGACCCGGCGACCTACTTTGTGGTAAAATTTGTCACAAATTAACAAGTTTTTACAGACGATAAGTTGAGCGGTGGTTAAACAGTGCTGTGTCCCAGTTTGATACTTGTTCTATTACTAACGAAAATGTGCATGATAACGCAGGCCGAGTTGGAGGCGACCGACCGTCACGGACAGACACCTCTGAACTTGGCAGCACGGCATGGTTACGCGGACGTGGTTCGAGTTCTGCTGGCTGCAGGGGCTAGTGCCGATCACGCTGATTGCGATGGCTGGACGGCTTTGAGGGCGGCGGCCTGGGGAGGGCACACTCAGGTAAATGCATCCGGCAAAGTGCTCTTGCGCTTGTTAGCATACCGGAAATGGCCTCAGACAGTCTCAAGAAAACCTGATATCATACTCCGCACTCCCTCACCCCTCCCATTAAAAGCGCACGCCATTTAGATAAAAAGCTCACGCGAACTCAAAACGCTGTCGCCACTTTGATCATACTTATTAACCATTTGTCGATAATTATCTCCCTTTTTTTCCCTCTCATTATAAGTCATGTTTCCGTTCCCTCAGGTTGTTTGTCGTGGAAATTGTACATTTTTATGTTTTTGATCTTGTTATTATCAATGTTAGTTATTTCATCGAGTTAATTTTAATTGGAAAGATTTGTCATCTGGATAAGTTGTGGATTTTGTGATGGATGATCAGGAATTTGATTTTTATTATTCAGGAATGTCATTTTGATGAATTATTTTGTGATTTATTATTCTGATTTGTCGAAGTCATGATTTTGCCAATTTTCATTATTCATCGTCATTTGAATGGCTCATTGCTTTATGTTCATAATATTATCTTAATGTTGCAAATCAAATATTGATGAACGGCGACGAATCTCCGTCTAAGTTTCAATATTTATGTTCCTGATGAGAATATTCACAGAGCAGTAATTTATTAAAATTACGTACTTCGTCTTGTGTACTTTAAAATTGTTAGTTTCGATTCAAACGAATTTGTTCACATTTCTTTTTATTCGCAACTCCAAAACTCGATAAACAATTAATTAATACCGACAAATATTGATTTTAACTGAAAATAAATTTTAATGTAGAAATCGTTCATTTTTGCTTTTGATGTTTTCTTTATTTTTTGTCTCATTTTCTCTTTGACTGAAAAAAAATTTAATTCCAAACATCATAGCGTGTATTATGCAATTTTTTCCAGTGCCTTTTTATGCACCCAGTTAAACTCGCCTATAAAATCGACGCGCTGGATTGTAAAACCCCAGAAATCTCATATCACGTTTTTTTCGCTTATTATGAAGCTCTCGTACGTTTTTACACGTTTGCGAGCATTTTACAAACACGGTGCGCACGCTTTCCATTGTAGCCAATTATTAAAAACGCAAAATTTCGCATCATTCGGCTCATCAACAGACGTGCAGTCAACGAACAGAATGAATATTCCACCATGCACGATCTGTTTAAACAGAAAGGAAGAAAAAATTTTCATCTCCAATGGCAAAATCATATTTCATTTCCTGTTGAATAATTTAATGCATCTTTTATCTAATCGCGCTTTTTTCGTTTACCTGCAAAAACCTTTTTACGAATGAACTTTTCAGTTTTGAACCGGTTTTAATGTTTCATTAGTTTTTTTTAAATTCAAAATTAGAATGAAACATTGATGTAAAAAAAGTTGTTTAATGTTTGATAATTTCTTTTAAATGGAGTCTGCCATGTAAATTGGAATTTTGATGTAAAATTTGGATTATAAACTATTTTGCCAAAGGGGAATGAGATTGAATTTTGTTAATCTGTCCAAAGCAGAAGAGCGGTTAATTATAAACGAACCTCGGAGCATCGTGAATAAGCACTTACATTTACTTTATTCGAATAGTCCCATCGTGACCGATAACCCGGACACTTATCGGATTTTATAGCGCACTCCCCGGCAATGTCGGGGGTTCAAGTGTTCATTTTCCGCGTTAACTTTTTTATTACATTTCCAACGTTAACGATTACCAAGGTGCGCGACTAACGACATGAGAATGTTCCGTTAGTTACAATACTCCACAGTGTTCGGTTGTATGCTTAATTACAATTTCTAATTTTCCGATTTGTTCGTTATTTTTATTGTCTATTTGATTATAACAATTTAATTTTCGTTCTTCATTTCCTTACATGTTTACATTTTCTAATCAAATTTCTCGTCAATTATTCCTATTTTTTATCTCTTATTTTTTGCTTTTGAAGTTTCATGAAACTAGCGTTTTTTTTCATTATGTATTTTTTTTAATTTTATCATGAAAAAACATAGAACATAACAAAAAAATTCTGAAATGTCATTTCGATGCAATGCAAATTAGGAAACAAAATAAAAAGTTGGTAAAAAGAATCTCTTATCTTCGTTTGATTGTTATCCGTTTTTTTTATCCGCTAAGAAATTACAGCGGGCAAGAAATGAGGAATAAATCATTATTTCTATGCGCGTTGATGCAAAGCTACTGTCTTTGCAAAGTTATCTCAGTTTTCACCGAGCTGATACAATTTGTGTTTCGAATGAATAATCATGTAAATGTTGTTACATCATTTAAGAGAGTCAAAGAAAACTGCTTCCCTTTTATCCCCTGCAACGCAAACACAAAAGAAGCAATCTTCAAAGTTTTTCAATTATTCTTCCATTTATTTTCATTGTCCAATCTAGAAATAAACGTACAGAGAAGAGACAAAAAATACACAATGTTTTTATAATCAGACGTCAAAGTGAGTTTTTGTTATTTCATAAAGTAGATTTATAAAGAACGATAACACTTTACACGACTAAAAGAAGTCATCTTTGGGTTGTTGATCTTCGAACAATAAGCTGACCTGAATTTACAGGTGGTGGAGCAATTATTAGAGCACGGCGCGAAGGTGGACTGCGCCGACTGGGATCAACGAACGGCTCTGAGAGCTGCAGCTTGGGGCGGCCACGAAGACATCGTCAAGGCACTCTTACAGCATGGAGCTGACGTCAACAGGACCGACGACGAGGGCAGGACTGCTTTAATCGCAGCGGCTTATATGGGCCACAGCGAGATCGTCGAGCATCTCCTTGAATACGGCGCGGAAATCGATCACGCAGACAGCGACGGACGAACGGCTCTTAGCGTCGCTGCACTTTGTGTTCCTTCTAATCATGGATATGCCAAAGTGAGAATCTTTCATTTTGCACTGAGAAAATAAAATCCTAATCAATACAACCTGGTTGTAAAGATTACAATTTATATCGTATTCTTACAACGATTTTGTTTTATTATTTATTGTTTCTAAAAAGACTTCTTGTTTGTTTTTATATTTTATGAGTGTTTATATAGACTATCAAACGCAAGTTACATAAAAATGGAAACTGTAAATGAATCATTCGTTCCTCACGTCGTCGGTCTTAGTGCTGAAAAGTTTATATCAATGATAGAATAAATTGAACAAAATGTTGAGTTTAATTGATTTCATTTGATTTGATTTGTACTTGGATGAGCAGATTGTCGACCAGCTTGAATTTAATTGGGACTGGAATTTGATATGTGAATTGCAGTTTATGAAAATTGAAATCCAGATAGAATGACATTAATCAAACGTGTAGAGAGCGAAGCATCGAAGTGCATGACAATCAACTTATCTCGAAACATAATTTCAAATTGGACTAATGCAATCAACATTTTGTCGAGCGCCTTAGGGTTTGCAATGCAACAATGCGAAACGTTATTACCATTTCATGCTTGATTAATAATAACTGATTAAACTTTGTTCCTCCGACAGTATTCGCGTTGCGCGTGTTTGAATGTGGTTAATTATTGTATAAACTGCGGGGGAATTTCGGCATTGAATTTTCATCTGCAAAACTGTCTTCGGCGATGTTATCGAGCAAACGTACTGGTTTCATCTGTTAAAATCAATTATTCGATCGAATTTTATTTCAGTCTCAACTTGTGATCGGTTTAGTTAATATTAGAAGAACTGAAATTATTTCTAACTACCCGTTCGGATCGAGTGGAAATTTAAGTTTGTCTTTAAAATTGATATCTGCATAAAATGACTTTTTTTCAATTAAAATTGGAAATGTTTTAACGGCTTGTGTACGTTAATATTTCAGGTTGTAACGATACTGTTGGAACGAGGAGCAGCGGTGGACCATCAGGACAAGGATGGGATGACACCGTTGCTAGTAGCTGCATTCGAGGGTCACCGAGACGTGTGCGAATTGTTATTGGAGTACGAGGCGGACGTAGATCACTGTGATGCGACAGGCAGAACTCCGCTGTGGGCAGCAGCCAGCATGGGACACGGCTCCGTGGTGGCTCTGCTCTTGTTCTGGGGTTGCTACATCGACAGCATCGACAATGAAGGCAGAACTGTGCTCAGTGTGGCAGCAGCCCAAGGCGGCGTTGACGTCGTTAAACAATTACTCAACAGAGGCAAGTCGACCTCGATGTTTCGACAATGTACATTTTTTGTTTCCCGCCTCTTCCAAATCAAGCCCTAACTAGAACAACTCTATTCGAAATTAAAAGTATCAACAATCAACGGGCTGGAAATCACGCTACGATGAACCCGACAGAAAGACACTAATTTTTCTCTTCAAACTTGTTTCTTTCTTTTTTTCAGTAAAACAAGACAAAATGTTGCTTTAATTAAAAGCAAAGACAGTTTTGAGAGAGGAAAACTTTGTGAATTGAATGAAATGAATTTTAGTAACGAATTTGATAATTGATAAGATAATTAATGTCCTAACGTGCGGAGCATTTACAATCTTTACGACCCATTAAGAAGTCGAAACTTCAAAAGCGACCGTTTCGCCAATTTGATCATGTTGGAAGAGCGTGTCCGCAGTCGACTACTCGCCACCGTTGTCGTCCCTTGAAATCATAAACTCGCCAAGTCAAAACTTGAACCGGAACAGATGTCGATTAATTAGATTTAATCTCGATGAAATTTCCGTCAACTGCAGAACCAACTTTTAGTTCCTTTGAGGTGCATTTCTGCTCCAAATTTCGAATTCAGTTTAACTACTTCTGTTCATTATATTGCCACCTTGCACATTTTCATTCCTCCATTATTTTCACATTCTATCAATTCAGATTTTAATTACGATTATTTTTGAATTTGAAAGATTTAAATGAACCTGACTTTGTGCAGAATTGTTTTAAACTATTCGATCGTTTGGTTTAGGATTGGACGAACAGCATAGAGATAACTCCGGCTGGACGCCACTTCACTACGCTGCTTTCGAGGGACATATCGATGTGTGCGAAGCGTTATTGGAAGCTGGAGCAAAGGTGGACGAGACCGACAACGATGGCAAAGGACCGCTGATGCTTGCTGCCCAAGAGGGACATACTATACTAGTCGAAAGACTACTGAAGCTCGGTGCACCAATCGATCAACATGCTCACGATGGCAAAACCGCTTTGAGGTATTGCAAACACGAGAAACGTATAACATTATTTTATCATGAATTCAAAGTGTCTATTTTTCTTGACAAAAATCATCAACTTCAGAATCCATTTTTTTCTATTTAATAAAATTTCTATTAAAAACTATGTTAGATTATTTTTGTTATTTGAGAAATTTTTTATGTAAAAAAAGTGGCTTGAAAGTGAGCGATTTTTCGTATCATAAACGTATGAAGCTGGAGAAACATATTTCTATCTGGATAAATGTTTTGTTCGGCTTCATAGCCCGGAGCGGTCAGTTGAGACATCACTGCAACCTTTTGTCATTTCAGACTCGCAGCTTTGGAAGGCCATTATGACACCGTCAAAGTATTGCTGTCGCACAACGCCGACGTCAACGTTAAGGACGCAGACGGCCGCAGCACTCTTTACATCCTCGCGCTGGAAAATAGATTGGCGATGGCGAGGTTCCTCATAGAACACTCGCAGTCTGATGTTGAAAGCAGGGATTCTGAGGTAAATGTTGTATAATCAAATTTTAATTGTTTTTTCTTCTATAGAATAAAGGTAAAAGGTTTACTTTTTGAAGTTACTTTTTCAACTTGTCAATTCAATTGTTGTAAATAGTCAGAAATTCAAATTTCTATAAAAACATTTGAGTTTTAAAAAAAATATATGTAATGTAACAATTACTTGATGTATATCAGTCACCTTGATAATAATGTAATTCGTTTTGTTTGCGAAGAGGGATTTAATTGAATCTAAAATGGCACGTGAAGGTTTTTACAATTCTAATTTGTACCGATGGTTGATTGTTTTATTCAGGGAAGAACGCCTCTTCACGTAAGTGCCTGGCAGGGACACGTGGAGATGGTTGCCCTTTTATTGACCGAAGGTGGTGCCGGGATAAACGCTTGCGACAACGAAAACAGAACACCGCTGCATTCGGCAGCTTGGCAGGGTCACGCGGCAATTGTGCGATTGCTTTTGGAGCACGGAGCCACGCCTGATCACACTTGTAATCAAGGAGCGACTGCTTTGGGTACGTGACTGAATTATGCGAGCCACTTTTCGAGCCTCGTAACTAATAGCAATCCAGGTGACACACACCAAATGCCAACGCAAACTTCCGACCCTTAATTAGCGTTTGCCCATTGTATTCTTCTATTCTTTTTGCTTTTCTTCACTTTTTTATTTGAATATGTGGCGTTGTAATTCGAAAACGTGAAGAATTTTAGTTACAAGTTTTTGTTGATAAAATGACATAATTTTTAATGAAAAATGAACAAGATAATGGCTCTCTAGGAACGAAATAAAATGTTTTAATTAACACAGGAATCGCTGCACAAGAAGGGCATGAGCACTGCGTGCGAGCACTTTTAAACCACGGTGCAGATCCAAACCATTCCGATCACTGCGGCAGAAATGCTATAAAAGTCGCTGCAAAAAGTGGACACGACACGGTCGTGCGTTTGTTGGAGGAATATTCTGCGAATCAAAGGAGTTTAAGGCCTGGAGTTAATGGTGGTACGTTTGTTTCTCTTCAATTACTTCCAAATAATTTTGCAAAACAAAAAAATAATTTTAGTTTTGAAGATTGTGTAATTGTAATGTTGAGTATTTGTATTGATTTAATATCTATGTTTTAGGTGGCAGTAGTAGTGCAACTTCGGTAACTTCAAACTCGACGGCTGAAACGAAACCCTCATCGGCAATTTTAAACCCTCTCTCAACTCAGTACAGTCCTGCTGAATCGCCAGATTCAACAAAGAGGCGAAGTTGCGTCTCGCTGGGCAATAACTCCAGCAACAGCAAATCCAGTAGCAATCTCACGGGAAGCACAAAAAGTGATCAGGGCAAATTTAATCAAAATGCGATGGTGAATCAAGTCATTAAGGTATACACCCCTTTTTTTTATTCATTCAACCCGAATAAAACTTTATAGCTCTTTTAAATTGAAAAAAGTAAAAAGATAAACGACACCGGGTTGAATTTAATTCGGTTTAATTAATTTGGGCAAATTGATATTCTCGTTGTTGATCCAATTGAAATTACATTCTCGATTATTATTCACTCTGTTCAATTGTTCCTTTTATTCCCTTCGTTTATTGAATGCATTTGAGTATCACTTTACAAATATTACAAAACAAAGTTTTGAATTATAAATTTCAATCAAACTTATGTACAGTTCATATTTAAAAGTTCTATAAAAAAATATTCAAAAAATAATAGAGTATGTTATATGAGTTTATTTTGTATCATTTTTTGGAAATTTGAAAGATTGAAATTTTATTTTTGTTTTCAGACTCCACTATCGTTTACCCAGCAGTTACAGCAGTGCACACGCGGGGCAAAGAGTCGTCCGCTGAGCAAGTTATTGTCGCCGTTGAGGAGCGAGCCGCAGAGCCCAATTTACGCGTCGCCGCCGCACTCGCCGTTGAGCGACGAGTGCGGCGGCCTGATCCCGTATTCACCGACAAACACAAGTCCGCCGAGTGCAAAAACAGCTGCGAGTGTGATCCAGAGCCAGCTTGGAGTCTCGCTGCTAACCGGTAACCAGAGTATCCAATATAAGGCGCACGGCGGTGCGTACAACCACACCGCGGCCATCTACGAACCCATTCAAATCCAAACAGAAGATAAGAGCGAAATCAAGAGGTCCTTCGAGCTCACCAACGAGATGCTCGGCTTGAATTTGAATAAGGATAAGAAGAATTGCGTGGAGGAGAAGAAGACCACCACCGACACCCATTTTACACGTGACACACATATGAGAATCATCCTTGGTAATAGCGGATCGGGTGTCGGCAGAAATGCCAAGCATGTTCAGGACCACATTTCCCTCAGGTAATTGGAACAAATTACGTTTGCAAAATTTGTCGTCAAGATTCAACGGATGATTTTGGCTGAATTTTATGTTAAGTGGGATTTGTTGGAACGGAGTAATGACTCTTTTTGTTACGATTTTTAGTGCTGGGAATTCAAAGCCGAAGCGAAATGGGTTGGTGTCGAATCCGGCAATGCGTTTGGTGGCTGGCGTTCGAAACGGAATTGAAAACGCGACGAATAGAAATAAGCCAATAACAACCCGAGTCAATGGATTCCAATGGAAGGCCGAGGCGAGAAAAGAAACACCTTTGTAGGAGCAGGAGGTAGTATTTAAAAAAATCATTGTAACATTTTTTTTGTTGCTTTCAATTCATGTTTGAATGTGATGAGAATTTATTATAAATGTTTAAATTTCACAATTTTATCATTTTTGTTTTATTGTTGCAGGACATTGAGTTCGCGGTTTGTACGCATAGACCCGCGAGCCCAAGATGTGGATGGAAGGATATAATTGACAAAAAACGAAAGTCAATCAACAAATTCTTCACGTACTACATAGGCAAAATCAAATTACCTCATCTGAATAAATGAAAGGTGGAATAATATAATTTTTGCATCAATGTGCACACACAAACAAACAAAAAAGCAAACAGCTGACACTCACGTACTCGAACTTGTAATACCAAAAATATTCAATTGCATAGAATTGTAAGTAGAACAACTGCAATGAAGATAAAGAAAAGCAAGTAACGGCGAATGAAATTATATATTATATACGCAAATGCGACGAAAAAACTTTGTATAAATGTAACGTTGGTTAAACAAATGGATGACAAAAAAAGACGTTGTACTGATCTCACTATTAACTTATGTATTTAAGTGAAAAAAAAACAAAACAACCTTTTTGAATGACCTGTAAATGTGATGTCTCGACGATAAATTTTAAACGTGAAACATTTTAAACGTGTAAACTAATTGTAAAAACAAAGTAACGACTGTCAAAGCGTCAAAAACGGATGTTTGATGAAAAATTGTAACGAGTAAAAATGATAACGATTAAGAATGGAAACGACTGTGAAGATTAAGTGATTAGAATAAATACGTAAAACAAAAAACCATGGCCTGACAAGCGAGAGACGCTTGTGTAAATACAAACCGATTCTGTATCTCACAAAAATCGTATTTATTATTATAGTTTAGTAGAAAAATGAATGTAAATCGATAAACAAATTTAGTGAATAAATTATATGCCCTATAAAAATAATTTATTTGACTAAATGCTCTAAATTTCAACATTTCATTCCTTTTATATAGAATTCATTTGATCATTTTGCGACGATTTTGCGATGCAAAACGACACTCTTTTTCTGCTAAAAAGTAGCCGTTTAAGATAACACTATCTTTCCATTGAGATCTTAATTTGAATCCATGCGCGAAGTACATTATCCTATTACATAAAAATTTTAGGTACAATTTGATTATTCATATGATAATTTAACTTTCAAATTGCGATGGCTTATGCAGCACGTTTTTCAATTAAAAACTAGTTTTTCTGCATTTCACATTAGCATACCTAAAATTTTCTACTCTCAGTTACATTAAATTAACAAAAAAAGTTTTTTTTATCAAACAAAAAAAACGGAAAAAGAATTTCAATTTTTTAAAAACCAAATCAAAATTTTGTTGATGGACAGATAGATGAAAAAAGAGTTGATGTAACGATGAATTAACTGTAACATCAATCAAATCTCGTCAAATTATCTTACGATATTGAGCAGTATTTTCAAGCAGCGCACATTACGCTTTTTATATTAGAGCCTTCCATTATATCATTTCAGTATCAGTTTAATCGTTGCGCGACGAAACGCGCGTTTTCAAACACAATTTCCCAGTCCAATTTTCCATTTGTATATAACAGCCTGTGACAGTTAACTATGTAGCTGATAAAAGTGAGGACGTTTCGTTGAAATAATCATTTCTACTTATTTCACAAAATATACAACAACATATTTAAAAATCAACATTGAATTTAGTAAAAACAAATTATTGTAAAAGAAAACAAAATGTCAAAATCAAAAAGACGAGAACGTTACACAACCGTTGCCACCTTGTTGAGTATAATGTGCGGTGTGACAATGGGTTTGTATTTAAAAAATTTTTCTCCTCAACCGTGGTCAGACCGGCAGATCATGTACCTTCAATTTCCCGGAGAGCTGTTTTTGCGAATGGTGAACTGTCTCATCTTACCGCTCATAATCTCGAGTATAATAAGTGCTAGCTACAATCTCAGCAAATCAGGTAAATATTAACATTCCAAAGAGATAGAGAACTATATTTTTTCAAATTGAAAAATTAATGAAAAACGAACAATATTCTTGAAACTTTTAATAATTTTAGGAACAGTTGGAATAAAGGCATTGTATTATTATATTACAACTACAACACTAGGAATAGTACTTAGTCTTATCTTGTCGCAGACCATTCAACCAGGCAAGGTTTATCCAGTTAAACAAGAACCCGAGCAAAATATTGAAACTTCAAATCAGCATGTAACCATAGACATTCTGCTGGATTTATTACGGTATCGCATTGCTTGAGATTGTTTTTCAACAAACCTTATGTCATGCGCATTAACATTATTCAATTAGTTATGTATTTCTTGTTGCTACATTTCAGTAACTTAATCCCAGAAAACATAGTGAACGCTTGTCTGGCACAGGTAAACAGTCGTGGGTTGGTTTTAATAATCAATATTATGGTAGGCCCGCGGGATTAATGAACGAATTTGGTTTTAGTTCCAGACAGAACTGATTAGTGATGGATCAAAAAATGGTAAACTTGAGAATTCAAAAAGACACGCAAATTGTGGATAAGAATGTGAGATTGAATTTGTTTGAACTTTACATCAGCTTCAGCGTACGAGCTACCAATTTCGTACAGATACGTCACTGGAACAAACGTCTTGGGGCTGGTATTCTTCAGCATAATTTTGGGTCTGGCACTTGGGTCTATTGAGTCGGAGAAGAACGTCTTTCTCGACTGTTGCAGCACTCTGTCAAAGGCGACAATGATGATCATGGATTGTGTAATAATGTACTTGAATACCGTAGAAACTCGCGCACAGAATATCTTAAGCTTAGTTAAACTCAGTTCTCCGCAACGAGAATCCTTCATTGGACTATTGTGAAATTTCCTGCCAACGTTAAAATAGTCATTTGGAATGTGAACGTCTCTTCAGAAGTCACATCACATTTCCCAATTACCATTTCAAACTGGAAACTCAAAAATTTTCAATTCACATTTTTAAAAATTGAATTATGAATTTTTATTTTGAACGGAAGAGTTAAGGTTGTTAGGAAACTGCAATTCTAATTGGCATTTAGTTGCAATAAATATAAGAGATAAAACATGTTTCAGGACAGCTCCTATTGGAATATTTTTCCTCATTCCGGGCAAAATATTGGAAATCGATCATTTTGGTGCAATGATGGCCCAGCTGGGAATTTACGTAATGACCGTTTTTGCGGGCTTGTTAATTCATAGTCTGATAACATTGCCGATGTTATATTTTTTGTGCACTCGAAAGTCACCGTTCAAACTTTTGTCGCAAATTGGCCCTGCACTTATTACTGCTTTTGGAACTTCTTCCAGGTGCGAAAATATGATTTCAATTACGTTACACGCTATCCCAAAGATAAAAATCATACATTGTTGGAATCATAATTTAGAAATTCCATAATTCTGTTGCAATAACCAATTAATTGACATTTTAACATTTGATACAAATCCGTATTATAGTTATTTTTTACTCAATACTTATTCTAAACTTTGAAATGGAATATCTCAGGAGCAATTAACTGGCAATTCCAAATTTCCACAGAATTGCAACAATGAAGTGTATGAAAATTATTGGTATTATTAAAACTGTTTTGTACAGCATGTTAGCTTGGCTAAGTTTCTAATGTTATTAAGAATTCAGTACAGCCACTGTTCCCGTAACGATAAGGTGCTTGGACAAAATAGGCATAGACAGCAGAGTTTCGAGATTCGTGGTACCAATAGGTGCGACCATAAACATGGATGGAATCGCACTATATGAAACAATAGGAGCAATGTTCATAATACAAATGAGAGGACTGGAATTCTCTCTAATGAAATCTGTCGCACTTAGGTGAATGATATTTCTAACATTCTCCGAAGTCATTTTCACATTTTCTTATTTTAAAACAAAAGTTACGAAACTTGAATTGAAAATAGTTCAATCTTCGTTTAAATGTGGTAATGAAATTTAGTTGTCATTTTGAATGTATAGCATCACGTGCACTTTATCGTGTATCGGAGCAGCTGGTCTGCCCAACGGCGGTTACGTGATGTTAATAATGTTTCTAAAATCAATTGGAGTTCCGGCAGAAGATGTCACGTTGATCATAGCCATCGACAGTTTCGTGTGAGTGTGATCAAACTTGCAATCAAATTGTCGACTTTGAAAAGTTGTGATTTTCAAAACTCATTATTTTCCAGTGACCGATTCAGAACGTTAATCAACATTGTCGCCGACGTGCTGGGATCAGGCATAATCCAACATTTCTGCAAACACGACCTGGAAAAACTAACCAAGGACGAGGAAAGACAACTAATGAAAAGATAACATGAAAAAACTGTTTATTCGCCGTAGAAAATTCAACACTCAACGAATTGAATAAATACAACTTTTTATAGAAAAAAATTCACGTCTTAATTTTACCGTCTGGTTTCTTTTCAATTGACCAGATAACCCGTGAGCAAATAACCACCACAGTCATTGGTCGTGATGTCCGGATGAGTCCTGTCCGGCAACACCTGGTAGGACCTAAGAAAGTTGGAGAACAGCTTCAGATTCACAACATCAAACTTTTGTTTCAGCATAGTGTAAGTCTCCAGCAGCGGTTCCCTGTACAAGTGACTGATGACAAACGGTCGCGAACTACCGACGAACTTTATTAGACTCTTCACTATGTTCGCAGGATGTTCCCTTGTAATGATCACTAATCCGGCGACTTTTTCACTCCTAACTAAGTCCACTGCGGTTTCGCAGTGCATCGTCCATTTTGGTTTCTTCGGAGCACTCGAATCTACCGGTGTGTCCATCTTTCTCTTCAGAGTGCTCACCTCGTCAGTTTTCTGTAACTCTATGATTTTCGGTTCTTCTGATTCTATCGCCTTTTCTTTCTTAACAACGTTATTAGATGGTAAACCATGATCACCATGATGATAAAACTTGAGAAAACTGAAAATGTTCACGACCGTCATTCGATCAAGTTGCTCGGCAGGAAAGTTCATCGCCTGAACAGCTGTTATCTGCGCATTTTTTCCTGGGTGTAAATAAACGAGTTTTCCATTTGTATTTGCTCCTATTCGGTTCAATAAGCTGGCTGCTGGTAGACCTGACGAATTCGAGTCGTAGAGCATGTATAAACCGTCGGAATTAACGTTACTGTAAGTCAGAATTTGACTTAGCACATCCATTCGAAGGTGACTAATTGAATTTGGGTCCTTAAACATGAAAACTTCATGCAGTTGAGTTAAGTTTGTTTTGTGGACTATTATGGGTTTACAGTATTTTTTCTCTTTTTTCTTGATGTATTTTTGTTGGGAATATTCTGTTTTTGTTTTGAATGATGAACTGTTCTCAATGATTGTGCTTATTATCTCCTTGCCGGAAATTCCGGAATCGCGTAAGTTCTCAATTTCTTCTTTGGATAATTTTTGGGAGGTGCCATCGTCGATTATTGTTCGGTTATCTGTCCCACTTGGAAGGGTGTCCTTCAACTCTTCATTTAGATTGATGTTTTCAATGACCTGAAAAGTAAAGGTAATTGAATTAGTTTTATTGATTCGTTTGATGAGTAATAAATGATGAGTTTCGTTTTTTTAATGTATTATCTATCTGATGAGGAAAAAAGGAAGCAAAAAAGTGTTTTAGTCACTTCAAATGAATTGATAAAGTTGTATATAAGCGTTACATTTGAAGATAAGATAAATAATAACAAAAGTGTTGGAAGTCAGTTTTGAGTGATATAAATGTAGATATAAACAATGATATTTTCTTGTAATTTTTAACGAATGTTATTTTATTTTTACCTGGACGTCAAGTAATTTTCTATCTTTTTTTGAAGGAACCAGATCAAACGTTGTCCAGTAAGGCTTCCCAATAATTCCACTGGTATTGATATGATCATGCCCATACTTGAGTGTCCCGTTTTCTGTCACTTTATACAACTTTTTATAATCTTGTCTTTGAACAATAACATAATTTCCTACTTCGATCACGTCGGTTGAATTATTTTCCATTTTCTTTTCTGAGATTCTTTATTACTTATTTCAATAGAAAATATAAGGGAAACTAATTTCTTTTAATGTTTTAAATGAATTTTTATTAACACACGCGGTTTTAGGATGGTAGGGTTATGTTTTGCTCCATTTTGCTCTTGCTCATACGACTTTAGTAAACAAAACACTGGATCAACTTTACCGACTGATACAAAATGTTGGTAATGTTTTTGTTACATTCCGCTAGGTGGCGAATCATTATCCTGGAAGCTAAAAAGCTAAAATTTGTAGTCATTTGTTGTCATTTGTAGTTTTTTTATCCTGAACGTTACATATAACATTAATCCACATTAATCGATAAAATTTGCTTATGAATTAGACGTCACTATTGATTTTGAGGACTCAAAAAACGGAAATATCTTGCAAGTGAAAAAGATTATGCATTGGCCATAACAATACATTGCTAATGTATGGTAAAAATAATGTAAATATATATATAAACCTCAACCTTTACAACTCCTCAACTATTACAATATACAGCTATTACAATAAATAGTGATAAAAATAACTCTTGAAAAAATATTGTCTTTGTTTTTGTAAAAATAACAATATTTTAAAGGATATTATTACTTTGAGCACTTTTTTCCAAATGGAAACAAAGTGTATATAAATTAAATTTTGAAAATTATGTCACAAAGAAATTAATATAGCTTTTGATTGGCAAAAATAAATGGCTTAAACGAAAAAAAAAGTCAGTCGTTACGATGATTAAATACAATTTTATTCCTGTTAGGGCATACGATAATTATACACTGCGAAGAAAGTGGTCTGTATCATACATGATAAACTTGACCATTATGATGTTGAAAAACGATACGTAAATCTGGTTTCAAGGTAGGAGAAAAAAAAGAGGCGACTTTTTTTTAACACTTTATGGCTGCTTGGGCTGGCTGGGAGAAGAAAATATAGATATTTCGTAACGCCCCTTGTTGTTCAGCGCTGCGTCGGTTTTGTGTAGAAAAAATGCATATAATATTATTAACGCCTATCTTTTTCGGTAATGACCATCTTTCAAAGACCATTCCTCGTTTAACGATTTCGCAAAAGTTTGAAATATTAAATATAAGCTTTATCGCGATAGTCTGGCATTCGGATGCAGTTATCTTTGCATAATTACACACTTTAATATATCTCCGTACGCTATTGCATGACGATAAAAGTATAAGTTTGTTAGCTGCGCTTATTGCTATACGAGCGCATGAACACATTTTCGAAACTTTCTAAAACCGAACGATGATGCCTCTAACAAATATTTACAATTTTTTTAACAACTTTTCACATCTTCTACCATGTTGTAAATTCTTTACAATTTTCTATAACTTCTTACAATTCTTATTCATCCTTGAAAATGCACATTTCAATATGACATTTTTTTACCTGTTTTGCAATTTTGATGTACTTCTTTGGAATATAAAATTTTAATTGTACATTATTTTCTTTCTAGGTAACGAACGAAATTGAAATCCTGGTTTCTGGTTTGATAAGCACATGATGTTTAACCATCATCATTCAAGTCAATATTATTTATCACGTCTCCACAATGTAGGTACAATCTATTCAAATCAATTTAAAATTCAATGTTCATGCCCGTTGAATTTATTAAACTGCCATTCCACGATACGTTTAATAGAACAAAAAAAAGGATTGATCAATCTCAAATTAATTTCTCGTGTTAACGTATCCGTACGTTATAATCTGGCAAATACAAAAAGTTGGAAACCCGTTTTTGCTGCACACAATAATTCAAGTGATGTCACACGTGATTGATCCCCAGCCGATAACAGGTCTCACAATGTATTTTTAGATTAGCTCAAGTTTGCTATCACTTTGATGCTAATTTATTGTCGTGTTTCAATGTGTTTCAGGCGGTGCACAATCGACTGCACTTGGGTCATGTGAATTTCATATTACAAGTGCGATCCAGTGATCAAGACCGTTCCAATGTCGAGTATGAATCCGCTCAAAGCGTGCTTCGAGGTTGCTCGTTCACTCTGCACTTCTGGACGTAAGCCATGTGCGATAATATGCCAAAAGATTTTTGCCAATAGGGGGACTCCGACCGAACCAACTTTTGTTCTACGGCGTTTTTCAAAACTGTCACCAAGCTTGTACACAACATGTTCATGTTATTTTTGGCAAGATCGTAATTGGGATTGTAAATAAAACAGTATTACTTATCTGTATCAACATTGATTTTGATAAGAAGACAAGAAAGTCGTATGAAAGAAACAAACAAAGTTTTGTGATACTCGAGTGTTGCATCGTCAGTTTTATTGAAGAAATCGTAACTAAGTCGTTATTGAATTGAGTTAAGAGAAGACACCGAATTTGAGACTCAAATAGAAACAGAAAAGTTAACAACTGCGACAAAGCGTATTGATATTTAATTTGATAGAAACTTTACTCGTAAAACGCCACTGGAAGACATGGAGATAATTTATAAAGTTGTAATTAATAGCGCTGCTAACGAAGTTCGTTGCAAAATTATGAAAGTAATGTCTAATTGTGTTTACTCGGCAGTTCTATTATTGTTGTATTTGTATAAGAAAATCTGCTCGGGCAAAAACATGGTATTTGAATGAGCAGAATATTATTGATGTCCACGATCAAAACCGCAGGATGTTAAATGATATACCAATCAATGACGTATCCATAATACCCTTGGGGAATTGCATATTTATGACAGCTCGAAATTGCGTCGACACATATGTTTGCGTTTCATTTCTTTTTTTAGTTAGAAGTTTACGATTGTTGGATAACAATTGCGAGTTCTTATCTCGAGATTGCGATTTAATAACAAAATGCAACGTTCATGCTTCCGGAATTTGAATAAAGCGAGGAGGAAACTTGACTGTACATTGAAAGAGCATTAGACTGCTGCTTTTGCCTATTAAGTTTATAACTCAATGGAGTGCAAAACAATGTGTTGAGCACAAAGCGGGGAAGCCGAGAATTTGAATAATCATTTATAAATTAATTGACCGATTCAAAGTCGGCCAGGCAATATATTTCACTCGACCTTTTGCCGAGAAGCAGTTTGTGTTAATCCGAATTTTCTTATCGCGCAATCTTAGCTAGGTGTACTATAGTCAGTTATAAATTTATACCTCAAAGTAAATTCCCGTCCCATTTTGTACAATTGAGCTACTTTTCAAACGGTCTAATTTGGTGGATGAAAAGTAATTAAACTAATGAGTCGATCTCTCCTCGATGGGAAAAAACGAAGTTGGATATAAAAATGAGCAAAAGTTAGTCGGCACTCCCAAGACGAAAACAAGACGCTACATAATCTGTTGATTAAAGTGCAAATACAGTTTTCAATTTTCAAGACAAAAAAACTGCATCGGCATGCCAGCGCTATGCAAATTGCCCAGTATTATGGTATTGATTATTCTGAACCGAGTATCTAACGAAAGCTATAACTCAATTATCTAACGTCAAACTCGAGTTCATTTCATTTTACAAAACCGGTGGTGAAAAATGTATCTTATTTAAACAGAGAATCTGGCAAGTTGCGGAACTCTGAATTATTGGTTTAGCGGAAAGTAATACATTACCAAGATGAAAAAAAGTTGATCAAGGAGTTGCATTTTATTAGCACTTTTTTCATTGCCGGATGGGTTTATATGCTAAAGTGAGCGAGGGAACAGTGAATGCATAAAGAGAATAACTACTGCGGTATATTTAAATTCACCGACTAATTCGGAGAATTCGAGTAATTTCGCATACTTTAATATGCATAATCTCGTTGGAATCAAAACGGATTTGCTTAGACCATAGTTTAAAGATAGTTCCTGACGCTGATGCACGAGTTATCTCGTGCGAATAAAGTATCACAATTTCGAAAGGATGCAAAGTCAAATTAATTTTCAACGTTGAGCAAATTTCCTAGAGTTTGAGACGTTGTTCTAATTACATTAATTATAATAAAACAATGCACAACGCTTTTTGTAACAAAACATATAGTACAATTAATAAATACAAATACTGTGAGAACTTTTGCGTCGTTGGGTTTATGGTTTGAGACAATGGCGGTTTTCTGTCGTTAATAAATCATGTAAAAAATAATATTTTCGAAAGGTCCCTTGCGTGATGCGACAAATTTTCTTCTTACGCAATGAAAACAATATGACGTCCTATTTCTTTCAAATTATGTTCTCTGAGCAGGATAATAGCTGTTGCAAAAAAGTCCAGTTATAAATGAGTGTCTCGTGAAAAGTTTTTAACGAGTTGAAAAAAAGCGATATTGATGGGGAAGGAAAACTGATATGAATAAATTCAATTTGAGTGTATGAAATTTGGACGTGGATGGATGGACGAATATGAGATATTGGACGAACGCAAAAATAAAAACATTAGCTAAATGACTGATGTTTTAATGGAACATTGACACCACTCAGCCGGATTAGTTTCCAATGAATCGCCGAAACAGAGAATGACAAGTTTTACGAGGATTCAATCGACTTTGAACGGAAAAGTAAAACTCCAACTTTTGTTTAACCGAAGAAAAACTGACTGCGCAGCATCATAAAACTTCCAACTAGAAACTTGTCATTCTCTGAAACTTTGGTTTAATTCGATTTCATTTTTTGTTGTTACTTTAATTCAATGAAGATAAATTTCCAAACTTTAAACATTTATTTGTTTGAATTCGGAATTTGTCTCTGGACAGATGTTAGGACGAAGGGATTTGTTTGAAAAATATTGGAACCGTGGAGCGCGATGCATTTTGGGTAATCAGCAATTAGGGATACACTTTTTTGCACCCATATGATGTTCGTTGCATTAAATTCACGAGGGTTTAAATACAGGGATTTGCATTTACGATGTTTGCTCGAGCGAGAACCGCTCTCAGTTATTTGTGTTCCGTTCGGAGAAACGAAATTTTCTCGCTTTGAACATCCATAGTTTTGCGGGGCGAAAATAACATTCGACAATTTAAAAATCCAAATACTTTTTTTATTTTATGCCGTAAAAACATGCCGACAGAAGTAAAACTTGACAAATTTATTCGACTTGAAAATTCTCATAAAGAAGGGATAAACGTGTGCTGTAAGGATAAACAATCTTCTTGTTTTTTCCACATGCTAAAAGTGGCTTTTCGATTTCAACAAATATTTGCCGTTTTGAAATCACCATCTTTTAAAAGTTAACTTTTGTTATTTTAAAATCAATTAAAATTCTTGAACGATGACTAAAGTTGTATTTTTCAGGATTAGCTGTTTGGGACCTGAAAGAAATAGAATGTTGGTCAAGGGGCTGGGGACGTTTGAAGAAAAACAGGAACTCAACTTAGAAAGTTGACAAGACGCATTCTTTAGAAATTTGATCTGGACCTAAGGTACAACACCTGAGACGTGCAAATTGAACTCCAAGACCTGAAGCGTGAAAGATGCATGTTGTTTTAATCACGAAGAAAATGTTCAAGTTAAAATAGCACTTAAGGTATAGCCTAGGTATAGATCCACAGTCACTACAGTCTCATGAACTGTGCAGGTCGTTTAAGATTTATTTTTGTATGTCCTATCAGTCAATGCCTCATTTTTTTTCATTTTACTTTTCAACCCAATGACAATTTAATTATAAACTTTATGTCGAGCAAAAATGATATTTTACATGAAACAAAAAGCTTGTATTACATTAACGGTCGTTTGTAACGTACGGTCATTATTATTTTAGTTAATGAAAATCACGTAAAGCGCCGGTTTCACATTAGCAAGCCATGCATTTACCTTAATGGCAGAATTTTGTGCGAGCTAATTTGTAAACCGACACAGTCAAAGAGGTTTTGCGTGCTGGCGAAAAGATATTAGAACGTTGCGTTACAATCGGTTTCAATGGCAACTTTTCATCGCGAAATAACGATCCGAGGTGACCAATAAAGAGGGATAAAATAGCACGCTTTGCCAAAACTTCTATAAATGATGTCTGTAAGTTGGAGCAAAACGCTTCGTGAGCTCTTTTTCGTACACATTCACACGGACTTGGTACCCACACACGAGCAGACCCTCGTTACCGAGTTATTCCGGCATCAACATCGTTCCTCGATAAGGCTTTCTTGTATAGCGTGCGATACCTAAACGTGTGTCAGGGTTCTCGTAGGCACAAAACCGCAAAACACTTTTATGCAGCGAAAATATCCTTCGAATAAAAAATTATATCCAGTTTTGTATCGTCGATTTTTTCAATCTGAATTTTTATTACTTTTTCATTTTTTCTTTTGTTATTTTCAATAGAAAGTTGAAATAAAAAAGTTGTATTGAAATTGAACTGAAAATTTGTTAGATTTGAACCAAGGGATTGAACGTTGATACAACTTGAAAGAAGTTTTGATAAGGAAAAAGTAAACTTTTCGACGTTTGTGTGTCAAGGTCTCGAGCGAATAATTTAGATTAATTTTTATGGGCGCGTATTGATGGCTGAGTCTTGTGTTTATGAAAATGGAAATAATATTTTGCAAACATTGTTTTAAAAATAGCTAATGAAAAAACTGTTGTCAATGCATAATACATTATGTCAACGTTATTGAAAGCCGGTTTCGCCTTATCATCATAAACGGAAGTTATAAAAATCATTCGAGTAAATAAATCAAACCAACGATTCTTGCTGCTTCAGCGGACGATTGTTCTGCATTTAAATGTCTTGTTCACAAGTTTATGAGAATTACATTCAGAGTTTCAAAAATTAGCACAGTTTGGCAAACTTCAGATTGGCAACGCATTTTATCTTGAAAAAGGGAAATAAAAGTTGAAAGAACAGAATAAATTAGGCAGCAATGTTATTCACGATCGACTTTTTTATCGGATGATTGGTATTATGTACTGATAGAATTGCAAAATAATATTTAATACCTGAGCGATAAATTGGTATCCATGTTCGATAGCAATTTCTATCGAATTGTGCAGCAGCTATAAAATTTCGTATCATTAAATGTTATTAGTGGATCTCTCCTCTTCGGTCTTATTTCTCATGACGTTATCAAGTATTTCCAACATTTTCAAGACGTAGCATCAAAAAGATGAATTAAAAGCAATAAATATCAATAATTCTTGCATAAGAAAATAACGACATGGAAATTCACTTTCAATTTAATCCAACTATAAATAATTTTGGTTATTCAATTATACGAATTAACTGAATAAGACAACCAATCCTTTTGCTTGAATTTTTAAATGTTATAAAAATGAAAAATTCGAAAAGCATAAAGTACGGCATGGTTTTTTTGCATAATTCATAAATGTTGTACGAAAACCGCAACGTTTTTAGAATCATAATAAAACACGAGCATAAATACTTCTTGGGACACATTTATTGCTTGATAAATCAACAAAATTCCTTCCAAGCGCAAAATAGCAAAACATAAATTCAAATTAGAAATATGATTTGAAATGTTTCAAGTTGCACTTACGAATTTAATCGCACACATGCTCCCTGTTCAGAATCTGAAATTCCATGTTGCAGCCGACGGTGATTAATCAAACAGATTTTCTCAAAATATCGCTTATTGTCAGGACATATAATCAACATTCATAATTGCAATTTCCATTCAATTAATAGACTGCCAACCGCCGAGCACACCACTTTCAATGAATATTCAACAAATTCAACTCCACGAAAAACATGCTGAACAACCTCAAACTGATTTTCATGCTAAGAAACATGACCATTTTATAACTTTCAATTTACGAGTACAAGAGTAAATATAAACAACCCTTTTTGTCTCTACCGTGTATCAATTTTTCTTTTTTCGATACGGCCAACTTTATTACTTTCATATGAAGGATTGGGCGGGCAGAAAAGTGCCCGGAAAAACATTATTATTTACTGAAGATACGCGTTCATAAAATTGAAGAAAATAATTGCCAAGAGCGTTATGGCGGGCTATCGATAAAATCACATGTATAATATTTAACGTCCGCGGCTGATGTTCGTGAATTTTTTTGCATTGACTGCAAGTGACATTAATTAATTGAGATTTATTGATTTGCAACGCAAGTGCACGCAAACAAGCGAGTCTCGCTCGTATGTTCTTTCGCTTAAAGGGGAAAGAGCGCTCGTGTGCTTTGCTTTATCCTAAATCACGCTGGTGAAATATAACAAATCAAATAAAGTTTGTGTTTGTGGATGTGCTATTGAATTCCTCCCCTACTTTTCTCCTTCCGCAACCGCGTTATTTTTCCAACCGCGTTAAATAGTAATATTGCTCCAGCGAGGAAAAAAATTATTCTTGTCACGACTTTCGTTGATAAAAGAACCTTCGTAAACTCGCGTTTTCAACGTCATAAAATCGATACGCGAAAATGCCGCTGCATTTTCAAAGACCGAACTTTTTTCGTTCAGATATGCAACGTACGACGCCCGAGTTAAGTGATGAGTTAGTTTTTACTACCTTTTTTTTCAAATCCAAAGAAATAATCAGAGTTGACTGCGAAAATAACTGTAACTCGTTAGTTTCAATTTTGCGAGCAAAGTTTTAATCTTTTCGTTGCAATGAAAACAAAACAAGAGTTTGCTAAATTCGTGCTTGATGTATTTGCGCTTGAATTCTATTTGGTTTCTCTTAGTTGAATATGTTTTAAGTTGCGGTAAATCACAATCAATTGCGGTTAATTGCAATTCATATTTTCTCTCTTTCCGGAAACCATCAAATAAGATGAGAAAATACAAACTATTGCAGTTCTATTGCATCGTATAGTTTAAATTGCGATAAATTTAAACGAATTGCGGTAAAATCTTCAAATTTCAAGAAATAACCAAAGTTGCTTGTGAAAATAAATGTCACATTTGTGCAAAAAAAAAAAAAAAAAAAAAACAAACAAAATAAAGGTTTCTTGCTTATGAAAACATTGTCAATAATTATTTGTTTGTCTTTTAGTTTTTTTTCAAAAAATGTTTATTAAGCGAATGGTTATAAAGAGTACGTTTATGGCATCGCGCTTTATTGCCCTGAAATGGCTCGCGGTGTGCATTCGTATGAAAAAGTCACGAGATAAACGCGAAAATAAAATGCAACAAATTTATCTTGACAGGGCTAGAAAACGTTGACTATTATTTTGCGCGCAACCGGCCTTGTTTCACGACATTTCAGAGCGTAAAACATTACAGTGCAGCCGGTATACTCGATGAAATATATTATAACGTCGGACGATTTAATATGTGAACTGAGCAGTAATCAATGGAACAAAATGAAATATTCAATCCAGCGTCTATAACTGGCATCCCAATAATCACATCCCAAAAAAATTTCATTAATTCCAATTAAGTTGAATTTGTGTCATTCTTCTCTATGAATCTGCCCGTTGAGTAGAATTTTTTTCAGTCGCTGACGACTTTTCATTATGGAGCTCTCAAAGTGGCGTGTTTTCTTTTCATCCTCGCAGTTTTTTAATCTGTCTTAAATTAAAAAAATATACCAAAAAGAAAAAAAACCGAGTGTAAGGAAATTTAAAAGGCTATTGCCGTGAGGCTTACAAATGAGACCTTGGCGCCGAGCCGTTTAATTAGGGCCACTACTTTTAAACAGTTACAATTTGGTGCAAAAGTTTAATATTATTACGCTAACGTTGCGTAAACTGGAAATACTTCTTTTGAACACGCATTATCTCGAACGAGCTAGAGTGCTCGGATGAGGCCCCTGAAAAGTTGCAGTGCAACAAGCGCACACTCACACTTGAAAATTTGCTAGCTAGTCGACTCGTTTCTTCTTTGTGTAGACGAGCTCGTCTGTTCGAACGTGCACCAACACTTGTCCCAGTTTCGTATCATTGACATTCGTTATATTACTTACGCTCGTAGAGACACGACTAAAACATATTCGTTAATCGATATTAAAACGTCTTTGCATCATCTATATTCGTCTGTCATATATAAATACCAAACGTGAAACACCAGGAAAACATTTTTTCTACTTTGCCTCGTTTATGAATCAAATATGGAACCTTGTCTTTCCTTTTTTACTTTAGTTAACTAGTTAATGAAAGATGCAGAGTGAGAAATTTATTTTCGGTTGAATTTAATTCTGGTCAGTCGAACGGATCAAATATCGAAAACTTGTGTTGAAGAAGGAAAAAAGAGGAATGAAAATAGGACGAAAATTTGCACAATGGTTGGAACTAAAAGTGTGCAGTTGTTGATTCGGTTGTACGTTGTGGCTTCGGGGAGTAAACGAAAACATTTATTGAGAAATTTAATATCCCGCTCGAGTTGGTCAATTCAAAACTTGTCCGGCGAGTTAAAGTTTAAATGCATTACAATATACGGAGAGCGACCGGCAAATGTTTTATTCAAAGCAATCATTTTGTTGCGGTAAACAATTTATTTATACAACAATTTGTTACGCTGGAAGGTTTCGTTTGCTAAAACGCTCGAGAGTTCGGAGCAAAGTCGAGCTCTTTTGTCAGAGTGATGAAACGATGTTTTTTTTCCTATCCGCCTTTTTGTATTTTACAACATTTTTTACTTTGGGTTATTTAAAAACCATCGGTATGTTTTTATCAGTGGAGTTTGCAAAATGGAATTAAATTTTCTTTTTTTTTATTATTTTTTTTCTTGCAAATGAAAAACATTTTTTATCTTGAAATGTAATAAAATTTCTTTGAAAAAGAAGAACACGCTTTGATCAATTTTTCAACCGTGGCAATTTTTCACAAATAAAATCCACGAACAGTATTTTAAAAAGTCAAGATTTTTCTCGTATAAAAGTTTATTACAATTTTATGACTGTTGTCAAAAGATGTTATATTTTTGCAGCTTCTATTTTCACAATTTCACGTACACATTTTTGATATAAAAATCAAGTTTTATCCACTAACAATATTGCAACACGAAATTCATTTCAGCGAAAAAAATAAAAAAACAAGTTTTTAAAAGCTCATGGAAATTTTTTATTGACAATTTACTTGTCCTCTTGTTTTTTATGATATTATTTTAATGAGAAAAATATTTTTGTGCGTTTGAAAACATTGTCTCGTTTATCTTTTAATCCATGAAAAAAGCCAGCGTTGGTTTAAAAATGAAGCCATCAAAAAATGATAATAAAACAAACCACACAGTGGGCGACTGCAATTACGAAATGGCTCCGAATGGCTCCGAACTAAATCTGGACTCACTTTTTCTCAGCGCCGTGTCTCTCGTCCACCATTGTTTACTCTGTTTTGGTCACATACACCGTTCAACTGGAAGCCCTTGACACTATAACCAAATAATTGTCGCGTCGAAAATGTGCAACCTCCCAGTTTCTCGATTCGGTATTAGTTTCGTATGGAAATCATATTCCGACTGATCTCATATCCACATAAATTTCAATTTCATATCATATGACAGATGATAAATATTTAACTGCACTCCTGTACTGTTGTCTTTCTTATTATAACCGGGACGATAAAAAAATTGACAAAAAAACCTGTTTTGCAATCAAGGTGAAGTTGCTCAGTTTTGAAGTCACAGCTTTTGGAATTATTTATAAATGTATAAAACCGACTTTATGCTAATTTCAATCATGTGCGAATGAATGTTGTGCGACAAATTTACATTCGAATTGTATCCAAAATGTTCGCTTAATCAGTTTGACAATTTATAATAATAAAGTTGTTACTTTCACATACTCGAAATTAAAGTTAATGTCCATGAAACTAGTTTTACGATCAAAGGCAGGTGGATTGGATATTGGATTTGTAAATCACGAAAAAATGAAAAAAAAAGTTAAAAGAAAATGAAACGAACGAATAATAAAAGTTGAAAAATCGTCAAAGTAAAATGCCAAGGGCTGTATTGAGAGAAATGTCGAGTTTGATTTGAAGTGTAAAGTTGGGTGTTTATTTGAAACAAAAAACTTTTTCTAAAAAAAGAATTTATTTAAAAAGTATTTCCAAACAACAAACCACAGTTTCATTCATATTAATCGTAAATAAACATCTGAAAACATTTACAATCAATGTAATCCCATTTAGAATCAACGTTGAAACTAAAATACCAACAAAAAATATCTCCAGTAATCATGAAGGCATAATTACAAAATTAGTTATTTCGTCGGTTGCTCATTGAGCATGAATCTCATCCGTGCGGTGTACTCGCGGACAAAAGTTTTCGTTTAACATTATCGTAATTATGTCGACTCGGAGCTGTGTGTTTATTTGTTCGTGTATAATCTTGCAAACTAAACGCGCTGCAAACTGAATTCTGCAGCCGAGAATTCTGACGCATTAATAGCAATGGTTTTGTTCTTCTCTCGTTGGAATCCAAGTGTTATTATTTCATGTTAAACTTGCACGAATCGTGAAATATTCATTTACCCCAGAGAGGATATCTCAGGTGACAAAGCGAGCGATGTTTCGAAGAAACAATTATTTCAAGACCCAACGCCTGCATTCGCAACATATTAAGAGCTGATTAAATAACTAATTTGCCATCCGTCCGAGATGGGAACTTGTATTTCCGTCTGTGTCGCAGAGCATAATAATTCACATGTACGCGCACTAATCTGGGTCAGGCTGTGCGTCGCTGAAAAGTCGCTCTCATTGAAGATGTCGAAAATATCTCTCGCGTTTGCTTCGGGAAGCGCCAATGGAAGGTGCGATTCGTACGTTAATAACAACGTTTAAATTATCCCTCCCAACTCTTGACGTCGCTCGTTTTCTTCAATTACAACCAGACGCAAAGTATTGAATCAACCGCACTGATGATTTTATGCTCTTGTTTTCAAATTCTGAGTTGCGGTAAATTGCAACGAATTGCGGTAACATTTTGTTTTATATTTGTTTCTGAAAACCATGAAAGAATAACAATAGTTACATAAAATACTGCAGTTTAAGGTATTATGCTATGCTTTTTTCGAATTGCGGTAATTTGTAAATTATCTTTAATTTATTGAAAAATTCATAAAGCATGAAAAGGGATAAGAAAAATAAAAGTCTTGCTGTTTTGATGGTAAGATAAATTAATTAAAGGATATGTTTTACGACTGTTGGAGTGTGATATAAATTTTAACCTGACAACCGTTAGAAGCATTTGTGACATCGCACAATTTGATTGGTCGATGAGCGTTTCCTCGACACAAACAATCTCTTGCAGCTGTTAAAGTTTTCGACGCCGCAGCTCATCGATTTCTAAGCCAAACTAATTCGCTGTCGGTGCATGAGGAAAAATTGCAACCCGACTCTTGATATATGATTCACATCTCACTTTATATTTCGAACCGAGACCCCGGTACGAGGTATCGGTACGAAAATAGAAAAGAACCTCGCGATAATGTATCGAAAGATACAGCACATATTTTGTAATGAAAAAAAAAATTAATAATAAATTCGAACATTAACTGATAAATAAAGGTCAGCTGGCGACTTTTTAAAATTGATGATTTGTTTTTCTGTTAGAAAATGAACGACCGAATCATAATTATTTGTTAAACTTTAAATTGTGTCACGATAAAATTGGCTTGCGTTCTGTTGTGACATTTTCAATTCCAATCAAGTTCTTAATCTAGTTAGTAGCATCATGAATATTGAAAAATAAAAGTGAAAAAACAAAGCATTTAAATTGTAAACATAAATGTCCAGTAAATTTCAATTACTGGATTGAGAAAGAGAGTTTCAACTGTCCAGTTTGGAATTGTTAAACAAAGATATATTAATTGTGATTAACGAATATCAAAAAATCAAAGAACCAGTTTAGATGTCAGTAATGTATTTAAAATTGCAATCAGATACACCTTGATGAAATCAGGAAGTTTTTATCATACACGAATAATAAATATCTAATGATTTTCCGTTGAATATAACCACTGATGTTGCGGAAATGCTCAGTTTTTCGAGTTACTTCAGAAGAGAAACAAAAGTGCTGTCAAAATGAAGAACTTTATTGTCTTGTGTGTCGTTGTTTTTGCTGTAAATAATTTCAATACTTTAATAACATACAAATGTTTATTTGAATTACTTTGAAGATTTAATTTCATTATTTGATTAAAATTTGTTTGTTTGCAATAGATGTTGGCTTTATCTGGCGCAGCTGAAAACCCACTGGATTATAAAAAAGCTGTCGAGAATTGTTTGAAGGAAATGAAATTAACAGATGGTGAGTGATAAATTGAATTATCCGTTAAAAATGATGAAATGTGAAAACAAAAACAATCAAAAAAACTGCAAATGAGTCGGATTAATAAAGTTGATTCTTTTTTAGAGGACTATACGAAAATCGCTGGCGATAATGACGATGGGAAATTCTATTGTATCCTGGCTTGTGCAAACAAAAAAATCAATGCGGTATGATTTTCAACAACCATAAGAAATGAAAACCAAACTAACTTCATATTATTTTCATTTTTCATACACATTTGCTCCTTAATTAATATTGCAACAAATTACAGTTTGATGGAATGAAAATAAATGCTGAAATGATACATGAGGAAACAAAAGCTGAAAGAGCTGAAAAGGGGATGGAGTACACTGCGAATATGAAAAACGCGATGGAATTCTGTATTGATGCTGGTAATACTTAGACATGATAATTTTTCATAATGTTGTTGAAAAGCACAAAACAAATTCTTATTTCAAACTAATTTTGATTTCAGCAAACAATAACACTGGTGATGAGTGTAAGAAAACTGAAGTTTACTTCAAATGCGCTTTTGAAGATAAAGAACTAAAGAAAATCATGACAAAAGATGGTTTGCAGAAATTAATTAGTGATGTTAGAGGAGAAATGAAGGGCATGGCCTCTTAAAGTTATATGAATTTACCGCAATTCCGCGCACTTTGTTACAATGTAACGAAAATTTACCGCAACTTTGATTGTGATTTGTTTGAAATCTGTAATAACAAAAAATAAAGTGAAATTGAATTTTTCATTTCCTTGAATCATTAATCCCCTAAAAGAATATAAAACTGCCACAAAAAACGTCAAACACAAACCAGCAGAGATGGAAAAAGATTTTTGCAGGAAAAGTAATTCTGCAGAAACAAAGAAATGATGCAGAAAATAAATGTTTTTTTCATTTGAATGTTTGTTTTTCCAATTGAATTTTGCAAAGAGAATAATTTCAACGGACTCGACACCAAATGACGTCACTCTTACAACAAAACGGCCAGAGAGTGATTTAAATTTCCAATCGTGCCAAGTTGATAATTCAACCAGAGAGCGACCGTGCACTTTTTGTCCGAAATAGTAATTACATCTGCAAACAATTTTCATTTGACGTGAATTCTTACTTTTAATTGCGAGGCTTTTATGTACACGATGCTCTTGAAACAAAACGTGAAAAAAAGGACGACAAACAGGGCGCGGTTTTAATTGCAACTCTCGCGAACAATTCATCGTTGAAAATACAGCCGAGTTGTCTTGGATCGTATAATTAAATTTACGAATCCCAAAAAGCAAAACCAAATGTTGTATCCCAGTTGATTCTCAATTGGACTATCTATTTGTAGAACGCTCGTTTGTTTTATTCAGAAATTCGACAACCTTGAGCGCTCGCTTTGTTATCAACCAAATTAAATGCTCGGCTGGCAATTTAGTTCGGTTTAATTTCGTGATTTGTACTCGGAATTCCATTCTTCGCGTAAACCAAGTCGAAAAAAACTAAACTTGTTACTTTTCCACTTTTATCATTTTCTTGAGTTCTAAATGAACGAAAATTGTGTGGAGAAAAATATCATTCGAAGGATTATATTACTCATTTACTGGAGCACACATTGCTTGCTCCGAGCAGGATTTATTCTCGAGCTTTTCGTTTTACAATTTTCTTGCAAAAGCTTGTTGGCTAAGTTGGTGGTGTGTGCGTTCCGAGTACTAACACGTTACTAATGCACCCGACGTATTCCGCTGGCTCGGTTCGCTGCAATCAAATACCTATATCAACACTGCAGATGTCACGTACAATACGTTTCATGCTCGAATCCTCTTTTATGCCACGATGATTATCAGAGAATTATCATTGATTGCCGATAATTCTCGCTTTTAGAAAAATCAACGCCTAACTTGAATTTAAATGCAAATCCGAAAAAACTTCCAATTAAATTCCATCCTCGAACTCAATACCTTAATTATTTTTTCAAACAAAGGTTTTGTTTCATCGTTAAAAAAGTATCAACAGTTGGGAATTTCGTTTCCTTTGATTCAGTGTTTTTTTTCAATTAATCTTTTGAAACGAAACATTTTTATCGAGTTTAAAAATGGCATTAAGTGAAATTGAAAAGGACATTGCAAAAAGCTCTACACAAAGCTTTGTGACATTTGAGGGAAAATTTTTCATCTGTAAAAGAAATGGGTTGAAATTTGTAACTGAGGTTGTATCAAACGAGCGACCATCAATGGGAAAGAGAATTTTTTTACACAACAAGCTGGGAACAGAATTAGTATTCCGTAAAGTTAGTATTAACTCAGCATGCGAACTAATTAGAGGTAAATGTTATGAAGTTTGTCAATTCAAAGTCACCGCAAAATCGTGTTAGCTCGACTGGTCTAATCGATACGCAAATTTATTAGCGCACAAAGTAACAAAATCAACGACTTTTTACCTTTTATTGATCAAACACTTCTATTTTGGAGCTCGCAAAGTGTTTCGACCTTTTTTTTAAATACTTTGAATTTTATTCGATTACACCTGATTGTCAAATATTTTAACATCTGTGATTGCAAATAATTGTTTGCAATATATATACAACGATTAGTTTAAATATCTGGACACATGTTTCGTTAAAATGTTAACTAATTTACGTATTCGTATGTTTCAAGATAAAGTACAGGACAGTCGTAAACACAAGACCGTACGTGGCAAACACACGAGTTAGCACGAATTAAGTGTAATGCGAGTCGCACTGACGTTTCGCAGTAATTACACACATGATGTGTGTGTTTAATATTTGATACCATCATCGAATATATCGTCACGACCGAGAATCGTCACTGATTATCCGAGAGTCGTCTCTCTCTCGAATGGAGAGATATTTTCATTTCGCATATACGAGAATAGCGCCGCGTTATACACTCTGATAAGACCAAAATTAATGTGCTCTAAATTACCTTATTCCCAAACCACTAAAGTCAAATCAGCTTCATCACTTATTATCAAAGGAATAAAATTATTTTCGTATGCCGTTTTGTGTTCTGGTCATTTTCACGTTGGTCGTGCTAAACTTTTTTTTTGACTCTGTGAACTCTCAACCAAAAAGTTTTTTTCAGAAGATGAAAATTTATGTGCAACAAACGTTTCATCTTTCTGACACGTCACTTGCTTTATTTGTTCAAAACAAGAAATTGAATTTTTCGTGCGAAGATAAGTGGCGGAGAAAAAAAGTTGGCCAGAAATGAGATCTTAACTGGATCCCGTCGCGAAAATGCTCGCAAGGGTTTTAATTTGGAGAAGAATGTCGTGGTACGGGCGGATTTATGTATTTTGTGTGTAACTACGAACTGTGACACGACTGAGATAAATCAAATTTGGTTCTGGGTCACAACGTTATGTAATCAGGAGTCTTAATTTTTTGCGACTGTTAGCAAATCTCCAAGAGCAAAAGCCTAATGCAAGTTCGCATCAAGGAAATGACTCTTTTGTAACAGGAATAATTGAGTAAAGTCGTTCCCGTTTTTGTCATGACAAAACAAATTGTTTTGGCGATTTTAATCTCGACACAAAGAGCGCTTTATCATTTTGCCGTGAATTACGGCAAACGCAAATCGGCTTAGGTCGAGCTGTTAACCGAGAGGATCTTGAAATAAAATCGGTAAATTTTCAGCTCTGTTGATCCGGTTGGTCTTTCATGTTTGGATTTCGTATTGAATGTTTTTGAAAGTTTCTATCCCGGTTCGGATTAAAATTAAAAACTAAGAATTGTTCACGTGCAAGTCAAGTGTAACGAGAACACACTGGAAGACAGCACGAACTGGAAATTTACACTTGAAAAGTGCCACTCGTGCAAGCTACTGCAACGGCTCTCGAGTTTGAAAACAATTCATTCGAGGTCCTGAAACTCTGGAGTAGATGAAACTTCAGAGATCCGATAATGCCAGATGACAATTTTGAAATTACAGTAGCGGATATCTTCGACAAACTAAAATTACAAAAAGTGGTACAACTTTTGAAACGAGATCTGATTGGTTTCTTAACTAATTCGCGGAAAAACGAACATTTCTACTCTTCACTTTTGACCCACTTACGGATTCTCTTTAAAATTTAGAATTTTTCTCCAAAGGACTAAATTGAATTGCAGTTTTCAATCATTTAATTCTCGATTAAGCTAGTGGAGTAAATTTGATGTTGGCAAGTACAAACATTTGATATAAAAGTTCATAATAAAAAAGTCATGAACGTCGCAAAATGTCACCGTTTTATTTCAAATGACATGCCAGTTAAATCTGAAATGGCGTCTTTAATATTCATAGCGAGTGCATATCCCGGTGGTTACGAGTATAAAGTCAAAAATAAATTTACTGCCGCCGAAGTTTGTTGTAAAAACTTATCTTCGCCATCTACCAAGCCACTGTAAGGTCGTGGAAATGTATTTACAGGTGTGCATCTGGGGAACAGTTTCTTTTTTCGCTTACGGAAAATTTTTTTGGACTATGATGGTTTTCGGAATGACAAGATAAGAGTTGAAATACTTAAAAGCGCCGAGGAGTTTCACGACATTTGTCAGGAGTTACGTGTGTGTAATTTTGATTCATCTCATTTCGTTTGCAACGATCTCCGTGAACATTCGCAGAATGTTATATAGTCAAATGAGAAAATTCTTCAATTTTATAAGGGACCAGCTCTGCTGTACCTAATTGACGTTTGAATTTAAGTTATTTAGATTAGATGTTCAAGTTTGATGCAAAGTCATTTTTCATCCTGGCATTTTAATTTCGTTTTTTTTTTCGTCCTGTTTTCGTCGATGCACATCAGATGTAATTTTACGTAACGAAAAAAGTTTTCACCTAAGATTACCTTTTCGAAGTTATCTTTGACTTTTCTATACATTGATCTGTCCCAGGTATGAACTTTTATTTGAAATATGCGCAAAACTAAGAAAGAATAAAGCAGTATTTTCGCATCGCATTTTCTACGGATGCATAGGAAATAAAAAGGTTTTTTGCAAGACTTGGTAAAATATAACATGACCTGAAACGAGGAGTTTTCAGAGACGTCTTATGATTTTTCGCTTTTTGTTTATACTCGGCTTTTTAAGTTTTAGTTATCGAAAAAGGAAAGAAAGAAAGAAACTCTGTGCAAATGAAAAATATCGTCTTTCGATGTTATAATAAAACCACAAAAACGTGAACAGCTTGTAAATTACTTTTCCAGTTCTTGATGATGGAACTTTCATCCTTCTTCAATTTGTCATGAAAAAAAATCAATCAACTCAGATCCTTCGTTTTTTGAATCTCAATTTTTTCGTAGACAAATGTATTGGCGAGAAAAATAAAAGACTTGCACTTTTGAGCAAATATTTCGAGCAAATTGCGTTCGAAATGGCTACACTCAATCCAACTCGCTGACACCGCCAATTTTACACCTCTAAACTTCCTGATATATCTTGAAAATTTCCTCAGCATAAAGTCGATCAAAAAGTGGAGATAAAAAATCCAGACGAGTTGATTGCAGTTCTAACGACTAGCCAGCTAAGTAGCTGGCCCTTTTTTATAAAACTTAGTCTGTTTTTATGACACCTTGAAATCCTTATAAACGTTGTAAAAAAGTCTCTGTTAATCTTCCATAATCTAAACATAAGTGACCTCATTAAAATTGTTTCACTTTTTAATTAAACTACATGAAAAATCAATACTATTGCCGGTGATTTGGTGTTCTGTTACTTTTAGTTTGTATTTTGTACTGAGTTGGAAACCGTTGTATCGTCCAGGTTTAGTAACACTTTGCAGGTTTCCAAATTATTTCTATTAATACCGGAGTCAAATAGATATGCGAGGTTGTATGTGCTTCGCACGAGCATAGCTGAAAAGTCAACCGCGTTGTAATAGAGAAATAATGGTGGTCTCCTGGTAGGAGGTTACTGTTCTATTAATAACTCTGTGTCAATGTGTTTACGAATAACGTGTTAATAAGCAAACTCTGCTCGTGTTTGCACTCAAGCTTCATGAATTGATACCCCTTCGCGCGACGAAACAATAAGTTTCAAACGACAAAATAAACGTCAAAACAAAATTAAGAAACTTTTCACTTCATTTTGATCTCGAAATTTTTTGAAACAAACTTTTCATCCACTGTTACAATCCATTCTCTTGAACGAACTGAAAAAGTCAAATCGTTAAGCAAGAAATGTCACAAAGTTTTGGCAAAATTCGTTGCGAATACTTGTTTTGTTGAGAATAAAATTATGCTCTGCCTCATTCAGAGTGTATGTTGAAAATCAAATTACAAACTTGTCCACGGAGAAATTTCGTTTGTTATTTAACTGAAAAGACTTTGCAACATTTTCAAAAGTTAATTTACTTCTTATGTAAATTTTTAAATTAAAAAAATTGAAATTGAACAAAATTTTAAAAAAACTGTTAGTAATGAACGGTCTATCTGAAGCACGTTCAATCATACCAGCACAAATTATTTTCTGTTATGTAAATTTTTTAATTTAAAAAAATGTAATGTAAGGAAACTGAAAGAAAAGGGAAAAAAGTGTTAGAAAATAATGGACCAAGTGAAGCATGTTTTGCGTCATCTATAAGTGTTCAATTATGCCATCACAAATCGTCGACCCCCTAACATTAAAATGCGATTGTGCAAAGACGCGAATAGAGAAGAGAAATGCAAATTGCACGGTTTAATAACACGGAAGAGTAGTGTGACTGTTTCCGCACAGTGTGTATGTACAACGTAGTAGCTCTCAGATCGACTGCTCGGTATTGCAGCATCTGCGGTGGTTCAAGTTCAATCTCTGATCCCCTCTGGAAGAGAAACAAGAACAGCCTGAAGAACCAAACAAAATACAGAAATCTGTCCTTGTCTCGCGAAAGTCGTGGGATCTTGATGTTTCCGCGCCGCTTTCTCTTGATAAAGTTTATGCAGTTGTTTATGGACCGGCACCCGAGGAAAATAACTTTTAGCGAAGTTTAATGAAATCAAAAACAAAAAGCACTTGAATAAAACATTCATTGCCGGAAATCATAAACAAAAATTGAAGATGATGAATCGGCCTGCGAGAGCATCAAGATAATGGCAAAGTTTGCGACTTCTCAACAGCGAGCGAGAAAAGAAACTGTGGAATTTGTAATTGATTTTACTTTGTTTTGGTTTTGTTTGAAAAGATATGGTTCGATAGGAACTGTTTAACTTTTGTTGAAACTAAGATGATGTTGTTTTATTGAAATGTACTTTTTTATTGATACTTATTAAGACGGTTATAATTTTAGAGCTTTCAGAGGCTGTTTATCTTATCAAGACAAGCTTCGAGAGTGAATTCAAACGGGCTAACTGTGCTGATATGACAATCAACTGTGAGAATATAATCGCAAAAACTCAGTGAACCTTAAATTAATGTTAGAATCAATTTTTTCGCAAAATTTGATACTGATAAGAAAAATTACAAAACAAAAATTATCATACAAATTTGCACGATTCATTTATTTTCTAGAGTCACTTATTAGGATTTGACGTCTTTTCAATTCAGTTAATGAGTCCTATTGAAACCGAACTAAAGAATTAAGATATCCGATTTCACATTAGAGTGCAAAATAATTTGATGATATGAATCGCTATTGATTCCGGTACATTAAAACTTTTCTGGATAATCGTATTTACGGACCTTCTTGTGTCTGGTGAAATAGCATTTCTTTTCATAGACGATCGAGAGAAATTTCTCTCGAAATTTCATTGTCATACAAGCTTGGAAGAGAATTCGCGAAACCCGATGCGAAATTGAACAACGTCCGTAATTTCTAGAGTCGTATCACATTTTGACGATTATTCAGCGTTTTACATTTTGTTGTAAATTGAAATTTCAAATTTTAGAATAAAATAAACATCACAGTGAAACGCTGAACTAACATTACCAATTCAGTCAAATTATTTGACTGAATTGGTAATTATTTATAGCGTTTGGTAGTTATTGTAATGGACGGAAGGTTTGCACTTCATTAATTTTCAAACTGGTCAAATTTGGTAGAAATAGTAGATAACCAAGAATTTGTTCGCTGATTTTAACGTAAACTGAAAATGAGAAATACGAATATTATATGTATGTTTACAATTACGATTTAATTTCAAAACACTTACATGGAAAATTGTGAAATATAAAAGTATAAAGTATAAAATATTACCAGAATTGTAAGTCGAGTTGGGCATGTTGCAACTTAGAACAATTTTCTCGCAATCTTTTGTTGAAAACATCTGCCTCTCTAACGCTGATATCACAAAAACGCAGGAAACATTTTTCAAGCTGTAAAAATTCAAAAAGAAGTCCAAAAGAATTTTGTTGCATGATAGAGAACGTGATATGGGACTTCTCCAGTAACTTTGGTCTTATGTTCAACTACAATATTACCAGCAACATGTAAGGCAAACCGTGGAACTAATTGTAGATCAGTTATAGATTTCTGGGCACACCGATCGATTACTAATTCAAGATCTAGTTTCTTGAGATTTGGAAAGAGCTGTAAATAACTAATTTAGTAGATCATCATAAAAATAAAAACTGCAAATGTCATTAGTAAATCAATCTTATCTTATATTTGATGGAATATCTGAAAAAATACATTTTTTGATAAAAAACCATAGTCTGATGAAACACATCTCAAATATCAAACAAGGGGTTGATAACTGTCAAAAATTGTTTGCTTTGTGGGCAATTTAATTTGAAATTTAATTTAATTTAAAGTAAAACATTATTTCAGGAATATGATAAATACTTATGAGAGCATTACAATAAAATTAACACAAATTTAATTTTACTGACATAATTAAATGAATGTATATTCAAAGGATATAGTTGATAAAGCCAAAAGTTATTAACAACGTTTAGATGAACGTTTTGAATACATAATTAACGATAATATTTTGTTAACAAAGTGAAAAAGTTTGTAATAAAATTACCCTTAAAATTTCACCCTCAAAGGAAAAACATATGAAGCGGAAAATATGTTTTCCAGAGGTTCATTATCAGGAAGAGATTGCAAGGTTTTTTTTCAATTCAGGACTATCTGAAAAGAAAAGTACGTTGTTGTTCAAACCAGCCCTACTAGAAATAGGATAAGGCGTAGAAAATTTTTTCCGCCTGTTTCTTTCATTATTTACCCTCCTCGTTTCATCTCTCTCTAACGCACCCATCTCTGTCGCACGAACGAGACCTTCTTTGTCCTTTTTCGCTCTTTATTAGAAGTTAACAGCAGTCTGCACAACAACATCTCTCTTCATTGCTCTCGCCACATGTATGTGATACATTATTCCTTTTCTCCTTGATTCCGCCAAGTTAACGCGGATACATTACCGTTTACAGTTTCTTCTCTACGATTACGATTACACTAAAATATCGACCTGGGAAAGCAACGGCTGAACTTTCCTGAAACTCTAATATAAATAACCGCAGATAAAATCGTTTTGAAAGTCTGACATTTTCAAGCCCATCATTTTCTATCCCATTTCCGAGACTTGTTTTCGTTTCCAATTTTAGACGTGCGTTGAAACAAAGACGCATAATTAGCTTCTCATCAGTTGCACATGACAGAGGCCACGTCACTTTGAATCAATTTTCAATACGGGTGTATCAAAATTGACATCATCAACGTCATTGTAATGAAAGCCGTCATCGGTCGACTATGTCATTCACAATAATATCCCGTCAACTTAAAGCGAAACGATCAGAAGGATTAATTTTGACATGATAAAAACAGACATTTCCTGACCTATCACAAACAATCGTTAATGAACTTACGACTTTTTCAATGCCTAGTTTAATTGAGCTTTGAGGATTATCTCGTTCAAGACTTTAGCATTTGAATTTGAAAAACCCTGACCTTTCTTTCACTGAAAAATTTCGGAAGTTGGAAAATCAACAAAAGGACATTTCAAACGTTGAACAATGTAACATTCATAGATGTTCAATAGATAGCATGAAAGGCGCGAAAATTGTTTAATCAAAATGATGATAATGGGCGTCCTCGTTTCAAACGCATGAAATTTACATGATAATCGAGTTTATCACTCGATCTGATTGTGTTAATTAGGACATTGTATGGGGGTCCGGTGAAATTCCACTAGAGGGAAAAAAAATTGCATTTCAAATTGCTCACGAACCTTTGCAAATTTGCTCCATTGTTGAATTCATTTAAACAACCTTGGATGAGAGCTTGGTTTTAGTTTTTTGGAAACCGGGCCAGCTTAGAATACCATTTCAAGTGTATAAACTTGAGCATAAAGAGGTTCTTTTATGACCAAACCATAAACATTAATCTTCTTCTGGAACGGCTCTCTCGCACACAATCGGGATCTCGACAATTCATGTCGACGTTTTTCTCCCTCCAATTTTCGTTGCGATCGTTCTCGCGTGACAAAGACAGGCGAACGTTAAAATTATGCAAGATACAAATGTTGCTCACGATTGTTGATAAACCCACTGTGTCAAACAACAATGTGTCATTTATACTCCGAGGGGATTTATTTTTGTGCTTTATCAAACTAGCGACGTAACATTTGCATGTTTTGCTTATTGGTCTATTTGCACTGGCTAATCAATAGTTACAGTTGTATTCATGCTTTAATTTAAGATCAATCAAATCTATTGCCATTCAATTTAAATTTAAATTCTCAAATCGATTTTTTTCATTACAAACCCAGCACAACAATTGCTATCAAAAAACGAAAAAGATATTTTGTATTTGTAATTGTAATTTTCAAATCAACTTGTCTCAGCAAACGTTTATTCGTTTGAACAAAAAGATAAAGTTATCTCTCGTCCAACTATCTTTTCTGTCTTCCTACAGCAGACTTTCAACCGATATAATAAACAATCGTCCAGAACACGTATTAATTATACTTTTCCTTCACTTTCAAAATGGGTATAATTAACTTAGTTACACCAAGTCACTAACAACTTGAGAATGAAAAGAAATAGAAGAATTACAACCAACTGTGTCTATTCTATAGTAATTGTTTGGTCTGAACCGGTGCTCGATATACAAGTCCTGTTATTTTCAGAGTCTTACATTAATTTTTCAGCGATATTTTATTCTTACATTCTTTCAGAACGGCTTAGCTTTTTATTTCTTACGAAGTACTGCGTGTCTTTGAAGTTGTCTCGAGCCGTGCGATTATAGTCGAAAATGCGATTCCTTTCATACAAAATCTGAGGTATTTCGAACAAGAAACACGCGGCAAATGTTCTATTCACGAAAGACCTAATGGATGCTGTTGCACTACTGAAATCCACATTGGTTGTAATTACTTCAGCTTCGGATTAGATGGTCTTATTCATTAGATATGGACCTGAACCGTTCAGTCTCATCGTGTTAAAATTTCAGATAATAATTGGCTGCTTACCAGACCTTTTCACGTTTAGGCCAAATGCAGCGTTCAACTGACAAGAAAGCCTAATTGAAAATCAATTAACGCGATAAAACAGTTTGCATTTGTGATAAAGTGTTCGGTGCACTCCGCAAACGCTATTCCTTTTCATCTAATCTCGTTGGATGCTTATCAGCATTACCTGCAGGGATTAGTCAAACAAAAGAAAATAAAGTGTATTAAACGTTTCGATGAATTTTACAGTACATTTAATTACTAATTCATTACTAAACGTTTTTTTTTTTTTTCAGAAAAAAAGTAGACCGACTTTGTTCAGTTGCTCAACTGTAATAAATTATGAAAATTGACAGATCAATTGGAAAGTTTAGTTTTATCAACTGCATTTATTTCTAAAAAGAGAAAAAAGATATTCCACTTTGCGAATACTTTGCAGTTTTACCCTCGTTCGCAAGGAAATTATAGACCAATTTTTTCAGCAGGAAAAAGAAGTGTATTGAAGTTTGATGTAACACGACGTTGTTCGAATGTTTATAATTTACATACTCGGCAACTTTTTCCTTTCATGTGCGATCAAACTTCATCGGTTGTACGGAACAATAATTTTATTCCGGCCCCTCAACTTATATCTGGCTGTTTTATCATTGTCTGGCCGGACGGGTTGGATTCTTCTCTCCTTTTTTGCCATATTGAGGACCCTTCTGCAGCGTCCAACGTCGTTCTACAGCTATGAACTATATTGAAGAGCTCGGCAAATGAAATTTCACCAACTGATGACTATTTTCAACTACTCCAACTCGTACATTTTGCAGCAACATCTAAAAAGCAGACCACTTATTAATCTCAAACAATTTTGTAAATTAAAAGAACAAACGGCAAAGATACATAAAAAATACCTACTTTTATGTACCTATTCTCCAGCTTAAAAAGTCCCCTTGAAAAAGTAATATTATATCTAAATGACTTGTCCATTAACTCGAATGAATCATTTTGGAAACTTGTATTTCAAATTGGACAATTAAAATTTTAAAAAACGTTATGCATTTTCCGTCAAGTATTAGTATAAACATTTTAGCTTTGAATAAACGTTGTAACAGTGAGACAAAGTGGTAAGGAATGGAATTTCAAATTACACCTTAATTATATTTCTGTTGTAAATATACAATGCACACGAAAATGAGATCTAAAACGAGCAACAAACAGATACTCGTAAAATAATTTCGACACAACTCGGTTTTTCGTTGCAACTTGGTATTTACCATTTGCACGATTTGCATATTTCAATTGTTTTTGTGCTTAGTTGACAATTTATTTTGTAATTGAATTTGTATGAAATATTGAATAATCTGTAACGCTTATTCTGTAACAAAAATGGTAATAGATATTTTCAATTATTTATTGATAAAGCTCTGGCAATTTCAGTGATAGCGGTACGAAGATTGCAACTATTCATTATGAAAAATGTAGTTCGTTTTAAACGCAGGTATATATCCTGACTATAAATAGCTTTTGCATTGCACAATTCGAATTGATATAGAATAATCTTCTCGACGTAATTTCCATTATTTATTTATCAGTGAAAAGTAAAAGAAAAACAAAAAAAGTAGTAACTATGAGTGATTGGAATTACAAAACAATGGATGATTAAGGGGAATTAAAAATGACCGTTTTTTTTTGAATGGGCGCATTTTTTAACATGAAACAAAGAACTAGAGAAACAGCTGTCTATCAATGAAGCGTGTTTCGTTTTGCTGCGTTGGACAAAATTTTCTGGAACGATTATTATGTCTGGGACATCTGTGTACAGTATGATAAAGGTCTCGTTTTCCTTTAGATCATTGAGCGTTCGACTTGATTTATGTTTGTTTGCTAAATTAATAAATGGTAATCAAGCAAGTCAAAGTAAAATTATTATTTTGGAGTAAGTTTGTAATTAGGAATGATATGTACTGAAGAATTGAAATAATATATTTGAAGTGGAATATGATGTTGTTAGAGATTGAATTCAAAGTTTTACTTGTTTTGTATTGAACGTGACTTTTTTCAAGTGTGCAATTTTGTCACGAAATACATTTTGGATATAAAACGTAACGTAATGACTACAACTTTTCGTCAAGTTTCACAATGGCAATGAAGAAAAGTGGAGGGGAAAACTGGGTTCCTGATTCCCCTTCAAGCACACTGCGTCATTGAATAAATGTATAATCATGTTTATACGGTAACTTTGAACAAACCACGTTATTTGAAAAGTTATATGATGACAATTTTTAAAAAGAAAATTGCTCCTGAAAACGTTATACTTCCTTGCAGAATAAAGTCTATCTTTATATCTATTCTATATACTTAATATAACAATTGCTCAAATGATCATTCATTTCATCAGATGAAAATAAAACTTTATCTGAGCTCACAATTTCTTTGACAATTTGATTTTTGTTCACAGCGACAAAAAAGTTCTGAAGGTCTCGTGCGTCATTTTTTGCCTCCCGTTCTTTATATTACAATTCAAAGTTACGAAATATTTCATTTCAAAGTTTTGTAACTTGTTTACCAAAATAAATAACCATATGTGATTCAGATTTCCAAAATATCACTTTGGACGAAAATGAAAAATGGAAACAAACAATATTGCCAAACATTGGGTAGTCAGAATCCATCCTGATGATTTATGATTCAATTTTTTATTTATTTTTGAAACCAATGTTTTGTTTCGCATAATAAGATTTTAATTATTATTCGTGTATCTTAAAACATATGCAAATTTGCAGAAAATTTGACAAAAACAGAAGCATCACAATAAGTTAAAAAAAGTCATTTTGAAAATATATTTTTCATGTAACAAAATATTGCGAATATATATCAAAAGTCAAAATAGACTTAATATTTTGTAAACATCTAAAATAAACGAACAATATAAATCTCTTTACCAGAAAATTTACTTTAGTCACTTAGCAAAACAATGCATAGCAGAAAAATTGCACAAAATAACTGTCATAGAATGGAGCATTGCAATAAGTGAAAAGGATATGTGTCTGGACGATAACCGTAGGAGCATCTCGACGTTTGCTCGCATCGAGTGAGAGAGAAAAACGCGAGTCTAAGAGGTAAAAAAATAGCTCGAGCGTGTGAGAGAGACAAAACTATGCTAAACTGAATAGTGCGAAAGTGATAGCACAAGTTTCCCCCGGCGAATGTGAGCGTTTGCCCCCACCCTCGGGATGTTTGCGCGGCACTGCGCTATCGTTCGAGAATCACGAACGAAAATCTAACATGGCGATTCAGTCGCCGTGTACGGTGAAGGCATATGGCTGGTGGCGACGGCAGTCGAGTGACGGAGCTCGAGCGTTGAAAGTAGCTAGTGGCGGTGATGAGTGTGAGTGCCATTGGTGGTAGGCGCATTTTGGACAATATCACAAACATGGAGGAGCTCAAGACGAGCGCCAACGAGCCTGCGGACGACGTCGACGGCAGCGGTGACGCGCCAACCAAGCTTCAGGAACCGACGCTACTTGCGAACGCGAACGACGCGCCACCTGACGGACCCACCATGCAAAAGATCAAACGAAATATCTTGAATCGCATCCTAAGCAACCGAAGTGATGTAAGGTCCCTTCCACATGTCTTTTTTTAACACCTTTGCAATATTCTTCCACTTATATTCTTCACTTTTATTCCCATCTTTTTTCAACTCCAACTTTTTCTAACTTTTATTTGAACATTTAAAAATAACAATTTTTAAACAAAATTGAAAGTTGATAGAGATTGAATCTTGCTCGAAATTTCGTCTGAAAAGTTAAACTGAAGTACATTCTAAGTTTTCTAAATTTTTTATTATTTTGTTAACTTTGGATACAATTTTTAAAATGAACAAAATAATAAGAAAAAGGCTTGGGAAGAGGCGTTTGTTTTTCAATAAAATTTTAAAGTAAATAAAAGTTGTTAGAACAAATTACACATGATAATCCATTTGTAAAAGTTTTACGAGACCGCCATAGACATTACTAAATCCATTACCAGTTTAGACTGAGCCACTCTTGTGCTTATTTTGTTAGTCACAGTGAAAACCAATAGCTCGTTCTCACCTCTGCATCTCTGCCCTCTCCGCGAATTAAATCACTTCCTCTTTGTTCAACGCGTTGATTCAAATTACAATTTAAACTGCAGTTCAGTAATAAACATCCATGTCGACAACAAATTACGGACAAATAACAACAAAAAATTATGAAACTGCAACCGTGACTGCTCGCTTGGATATTTTTTTTCTTCTTTTCTCACATATCAATTTAGTCATGTTTTATTCATGACAAAAATGTGATAACTGGTTGAAAACTATTCTTACCTTTTTCACAACTTTTTGTCAATAAACAAGTATGAAATAAAATGCACAAAATTGTGCGAAAAGGCAGTATTAAACACAACTCAATTGCAAAATTAACAAAACAAAACTTGAAGCGAGTGGCAAAGTTTGATTGGAACCGTTGAAATTTGTTTGTACATTACGTGATTTGAAATTGAAACGTCCATTGAAAATGCATTATTCATTCATGAAACGGCGGCAATCTGCCAGACGCTAATAAACAAAAAAATTCTGTTCCAAAACGCTGATTCGCTTTTGTATCTGAATGTATACCTACATTTTTCTTTTCCAATTTGACAATTTGATTGGATTATCAGATTCCAGTAATAAAACTTTGTCTGTTTCTGATCCAAAAATTGCGTTACACTTTTGCGCGAGATGAACAAAGTACATAAACTAAAAAGCAGTTTAAAATTCTCACTTACCTTTTTCAGTATTTCGTCGTCTTTCTTTAACGGAGAAATAAAGCTGAATAACATAATTTGAAATAAAATCAATAATATCAGAAAAGGACTGTCCGGTGCACGAGCGTTGTTCTGTCTCTATTTTTTTATTTTTTCACTTTTTCTATTTCTTCTTTTTTTCTCTGTTTTGTAAATTCAATTCATTTTACGATAGAGGATCGGACTGATATTGAAGGTTTATGTATTCTCAAGTGCAGTCGTAAAAGGGCGAGGAGACATAAGACAAACGAAATTAAAAAGCGTGGATGAACAATTGGAAAAAGAGCTCGGGCGTTTGTTACATTTGTAAAGTGTCGGAGGACCTGGATCACAATTGGCTTTTCATTTTCACTTTATCAAGTAATTAATTTGGAGGCCGAGAGAGCTGACGGTTGCTTTTATTACGTACGATAAAAGGTATACAATGAAAGCGCCGTTCGAATCTCAGTGGACATATTTCAGCTTAGATTTAATCGCATTACTTTATCATGCAATCAATAATTTAAAACCCTGCCAACATTCAACCTTTTCCCGTCTTAAATCTTCCACCTGAAATAAAAAACTTGTTCCTCTGATAAAAAATGCAAAACAATTGCTTACAATCCTTCTCACAGAGAGACTTTTTTTATTTTAACTGATAAAAGCGAACTTTTCTTTGCTATTTAATCAACAAGTCAAATTAAGATGCACCAAAAATCGATCAGTTTGAAATTGGACTCAAATTACTATCTGGTTCTTAATTATATCAACCTGGTGCTTTTCAATTAAGATTATTATTCAATATGAATTTCTAGATTATCTAATATCTTAAAAAATTAAGAAGTCTTTACATTTTGATGAAACCAGCATATTTTGAGGAAAAAAATTGATGAATAAAACTGACATTGCATCTCATAACGGATAATCAACCAACTAATTTCATCTTTTTATCCGTTAATCAAGAAACGTTTAAAAAACGTAATAACATTTATAATGGATAGGATAAAATCATCAAATGATGATAAAAAGTCTATTCTCGATGAAGAAAGAGAGAGAGAGAAAGAGGGAAACGAAGTCATCTGTCCTTGTCGCACCAATGAATTCACGCTCTGACCGTTAAACTCAACTGGTTAAAAATAGACCGTGAAGTTTGTTTTTGCAAACATCTTTTTATTTGTTAGACAATACAATTTTGTATTGCATTTTGTTATTTCTAATTCAATTAGTTTGATTTTTGAATTTGGTTGCTCTTTCTCGTTTTCTTTTTTTGTTCTATAGTTGTCGAATTATTCGAGTTGGGTTTTTGAACGTGAAGCAATTATTAGTACAACTCTTGGGCAAATAAATTGTCAATTGGAGCGTAACTCAAACATCATCATTTGTATCAATAATTTCCTAAACAAAAACTGAAACGGGAAATGTTGAATTGAATCGTTTACTTTTTCACTTGTTGTTTCGTTGTTAAGTGAGCATAATTCAAGTTTGAACCGAGCCATGTTTCAGAATGACTGTTTTTGCTTAATCGCTTTGCATAAGAATGCTAATACGTTGATACAACCTCGACAAAACATTCGGCCAAAACTTTTTTCTTTGCATTTACAATGTTCGCACCCAAAATGACTTCTCAACTTTGCCAAGAAGTGACGAGTGAACTTTTTTTTAAGTTCATTCCATCTTTCATGCAGTTAAGTTTTAAACTATGTTTATCCCATCATTACTCCAGGCAAAAACAGAACAAACGCGACAATGACTTTTTTGTAGAAAAATATTGTTGTATTCAAACTTCGAGTGAGCTTAAATGTATGTTTTGAAAATCGGCTTTGCATATCGTCGAAATTTGCATTTGTTTCGAAGTTTATTTGAGCTTCAGTGAGAAATTAATTTCAATAATGTAGCAAGATTAAACTTGTTCAGTATCAATATTAGTCGAACTGGATTAAATGAAAAGTTGTTTAAATGTTTGTTCGTGCTCGTGCAAATATAATATATCGTTATTTTTAAAAACCAGCTTTATTTCGTACGATTAATATTGTTGGGTAGAAAAAAGGATAAAAATGAAAAAACACTGATTTATTAAGTCGACATTTTAACATGAAAAAATGATCGCAAAAAAGCCAGAAACAAGTTAACTTTCATCGTAGATTATTTTTACTTGCTGAGTTATAAAAAAGTAGGATTTATTGATCAATCAAATCAGAATGAAGGGCGCAAAATAATCTTTAACTTTTTATACGAATCCGACAGTGTTTCGTTTCATCATTGACTCGCAACAGCGTAAAACGCTGAATGTTTCCTGGCAGAAAAATAACTGTTTTGAGTTATCGCACTTTGTGATCTAATCGTCGCGCTGTATCTATTTGCAATGTGTCAATGACTTTTTTCTCTCAATTCTATGTTTTATGAAACAAAACCAAGTACATTTTCGAGTAATCAACTGTTAACATTGTGACGTCAGTGATTAAAATAAAGTAAATAACATAAAACGGTTCGCTTAATTTTGATAACAATAACTTAATCGAACATTTGACTATATTTGATTGCTTGAATTTGGCTGATCTAATTTGTAATTTAATTCAATCAATGCGATTTCATTTTCAATTATTTGATAAAATCTGAACTTGTAAAAAATAGAAGTAAACACGAGAACGAGCGATGCGTTGTTGAAACCGAGATTGAGAGTGGGTGTAAAGTGTGACCCAATTTTGAATCACGTATTATTTCATAAAACCAAATAGCAGTTTTGACGACGTTGCAGAGAGGATTTTCAAAGTTGTAATGTCAAATTTTGTCTCGTTTAAAGTTGTGAAATCGAATTATCAGATTCGTTGATTACAATTAATTTATTTGTTTTCGATAAAAACAGGCAGATTCGTGTTTGGCTATTGATATCGAGGTTCATTCAAACTCGATAGCTGAGTCTGGTGTGGGTTTGTTTTCGAATAGCTTTTTGTTGCAAAAAAATTGGACAAGCTGATACGATTCAAAGCTTCACAGCGTTTTGCTTCAAATGTATTTGCGCCGGATAAAAAGGAAATCTTCTAAAAGCCGGATGGGGAACAAAATATAATCGCAATTCTTTTTTGCTCTTTCGTTGAAATGAAAATCAAATTAAATGCTCAGTTCTAAAATCTGCATCCTAATTAAAACCAACATTTTCGTTCCATGTCATTAAATTTAAAATTGATTCTACACTAAAGTGAACTAATTTGTTTGTTCTTTTTCTGTTTTCAATTCTTTTTTTTTTTTGAACAGAAAAATTTGTACATCAAAATAACAAGCATTTAATTTGAACTCGAGTCGATAAGACAAAACAACTGAATGACGTCCTACAAATTCTAATGACCAGATAATGAATTGCCGGATTGGTTCATTTTTCTCCCACTTTCTGTCGTTTGGTGCTTAACCAATGGAACGCCCGATGGTTCTTCTGTCGTTTTGCCTATACATATTTCTGTACTCTGTCGGTTCAAATTTATTCTACCTACGGCGAGAGTTTAGTTCGACAATCGCTCCGTTGGAAAATATCACTCGCACACGGAAAGTAGGATGAGCAAGACGCTCCGATCATAAATCAACGTTTTTCCACTTTACTTCAACTTTATTTTCTGGATGGATAGAAATTTTCGGATTCCTCTTCAACAATTCGATCAAATCGTTCTCGAACACAATATGGACATCGCAGTAAGTTTTTTTTTCACTTCGTTCATCTCGTTTTGGTTTACTCTCTAGATTGTGTTATTAATTAGTCGACCGATTTTTGATTTCAAGATGGTCTTCGACGAGAGATCTCTCTTTCGAGGAGGTTGGTATTTTTTTACAACTTAAAAATTTCGAATTTGAGGTCTGTTGGGTGTGATTTTTGTGCAACAGAATTAATTGTCAAGTGCGTACAAATTCCAGGTGGACGTACGCGATTTCGGTCGTGCTCTGGGACCCACATGGCACTACTAAATAGCCACATGTATCCAAAAAGATAATTGTCCAGCGATGACGACATCTTGCACGAACATGTGTGGGGATAACAACACACAAGGTTATCCTGGTTAGATGATTTTCATGAGGTTTCGATAACTGATTGTAGTGGGGGAAAAATTGTGACTCAAAGAGTATGAAAATATAGCTATGATCGATGAAATTAGATTTGTCATGAACATACACATTTTAGACACAAATTTTCTTTCCATCGAGAACATTCTTGTTAATTTTTTTATGACTTAGATTTTCGTAATATAAACAACCCTAATCTTCTTACAGGCACCTTTCAATGAGGTTTTGTGGAAAAATTTCTAATTGTTATTCCTCTTTTTCTTTGTGAATTTGATTCGGTTGGAGGCATGAATCCCTATTTGTCTAAGATGACTTTTCTCCCTTTGTTCAAATACAGTTAGGTTGTGGTATTGAAAGAAAATTAGAGAGAGAGGAAAACTAGGTAGAAAAGGATAGCAATAGAATCCAATTTGGAGGTTATGTTTGGTTTGGTTATGTTGTCATTCTCTAATGAAATTTTTGGGAATTCAATTGAAACGGAAATTAATATTCTAGTTTTGATGTTCTTTATAATTATTTTTATTTTTTTATACTGATTGAATTTGGAACAGTAACATATTTATTTGTGATCATTTCTTGGCACGTTACCTGACAAAGCCCACGTGCTTTGTGCCATGCAACACTTAGACGAAAACTCACTTCTTACATAAGGCACTTTTTCATTCACTAACAAGCATCACAATAAAAAATGAATTTAAAAATCACCACTTTATAAATAAAAAATGTCCACTGATTTGAAAAAAAACTGAATAACTTTTTACTTTCACCAACAAGTCTTCCGCTTTGTGTCACCATTTAATAATCATTTCCTTATTTTTTGACAGTGTTTTGAAATTGTACAAACACTCATTAGCATTATCCATTTTCAAATAAAAAAAGTCCATTTGCTATAAGGACTGTAAAGGATGTATTTGAAAATAAAAACGATGTGTTTTACATCACCTTTAAGCACTTGGGACACGACTATAATACTGTAATTTTCGTGCGCGACGAAACTACACGACGTCGTAGTAGTAGCGGTGTAGCTCATCCCTCCCACCACAATAGTACAGTCAACTCGTAAGACTACATAAGTTTCGTTCGTAATTAATGTAATCTAACGCAACTTCCAAGCCAAAATTCTTGATGAAAACAATTTTCAACAATTATACCACGAATGCTAAAATGAATTCGACAATTTTGGATTGAATAATAAAAATCTAATTTGAACTATCAATTCAGTTCTCAAATCATTTCTTTATGGAATTCGAGCAACAAAATTGTCTTCAAATAACAATATTTCGTTTAGCAAATTCTTTCTATAAAAATTGTTTTATGTTCGTTTTCCTTTCTCAAATTGTTTTACCGAATGAAATGAAAAATCAAACTCTATAAAAGTTCCCTTCCTCAGAAGTTTTATCCATCTTATAATTTCTTCTTTTCAACCTGTTATCAAATAAAAGAAATAAAAGTTGATAAGAAAATGAACAAACAAACTAACAGAATACTTTTTTTTCATTTGCAGCCAAAATACATGATCAGATTGCGAAAAGCGGGTCTGGTGGAGAGCGGAAGCGGCAGTGGAGATCAGGAGATGCAGCTGGAGGACGTGTTGGACATAGCGTTGAAGAAGCGGAAAACGCGTAGGGGTAAGCCCAAGCACCGTAAACTCAAACCGTATTCGAAGCAAGCGTCGTCCTCGAACCAGTCCCGGCAGCACGGGCGCCGGTCGAAAAACGCGACGACCCGACACCCGCCCGCGCCCTACAACACCAACCAGTTTCTCATCGAGGACCACAACGACCTGCCGGACCTTGAGCGCCGGCTCGCCTGCGAGATCCCCTTCCAGAAGCCCCAGGCTCCTCCTCGCACCCGCGACTCCAGTTTCAGCGTCGACTCCGACGAGGACAGATTCTACTCCTCCCCAGAAGACGAGGAAGAATTCCTCACCAAGGAATTCTCAAACGCCTACGAGGACGTTCACGCGGAGCGTCTCGGCAGTCTAACCAAAACTGAATTGATCCAAGAGTACATCCAGCTGGAGGCCAAGGTGGACCTGCTGACCAAACGACTGAAGGCTCGGAGTCTGCACCAGGACTCGAGTGTCGAACTTACAGAAGCCGACAAACTCAAGATGTTCCAGCAGCGAATAGACGACCTCCTGCAGCAAAACGACAAGTTGAAAAGGGAGAATGAAAAGTTGAGGGCGATGAAGGACTCGGATTCAGAAATCGATAGTAGTTCCGATAGCGATAGCTCGTGGGAGAGTTTGCAGATTGAACAGGATTATTCGCGTAGCAACTCGTCCACAAGCTCGTCACCTGTGCCGATGGCGTACCAGCGTAGGGCCAGGTCCAAGGAACCAGAAAGCAACGGTACCGTCGCCATCAGCAGACCGCGACGGTGCTCGCTAAATGACATCGAATAAGAGGCTATTTCCACCTGGTCGCGCTGTCTCATTTTTTTTTCATCTGAGATCGTAGTTATAAAGTTTAGAATTACTCAATGAAATTTTTAATTGAAAAATTGAATATTTGATTTGACATCATCACTTGGGGATACTAGACATGTTTTTGGAAGGTTCATATTTATAAAAGTTGATCATTTTTGTTTGACCTTTGTTTTGCAATTGTTTCGAATTTGATGAATTTAAAGGGTTCGATCTCAGATGACGAAAACGAAACCGGTTTAAAGATAGCGCTACCTGTGATTTGAAACCTCTTAGTCTGTACCATAAGTTTAGTTTTACATCTGCGTTTTAAGGCGGTTTTTGTGCAGGCTGGATTCAATGCGAGTTTTTCGAAAAAAAAAAAACAATGGAGTTGAAAAGTTAAAAAACATTTGTGAATAATAGCATGTAATCGAGGGTGCGGTTGACTCGCCACCTCGCGGGATACAAAAAAGTTACGCTGATTGTTGAATTTTGAAGACTCCTCAATTATTGTATTATCGCTATGTATTATTTAAACTAGTGTTTTAACTGCTCGCAGTCAAGCGTGAATGAGTTTATATTTTTCTTAAAAAAACGATAAAACTTGTAAAATAGAATTGAAAAAAAAGAGTAAAAATAATCTCACAACTTTTTTGTCTGGCATTGTATCAAACGATCATTTTTGTATTAGAAAATTCTGAAATTGAGTTTTTAATAAATGCTGACTTGATACAACAAAATAATCTTGCCACGTTGTTTCTTTTTTTTCGTTTTGTTTTATTTTCATTCAGTCCAAAGAAACGTTCCGGTTTCCATCGATCGATTTCAATTCGTGCAGAAGTCACTTTCTATTTGAGTATAATTACCGATGACAAATTGAAAATAATGCTTTTCGATCACGGCCGACTTTGTGATGCGCGCCAGTGTAAATACACGCATTTTATAAAACGACACAAAATCCTTGCATGACAGATGCGACGATGAAGTAATGTACGTTCGTATAAGATGTATTTTGCAGTTGTTTTTCTTGCAATTTTAAACTTGAATTTTCTGTCGTGCCAAAAGGAGGAACGTTAGACAATTAACTCAAGATGTTCAAGCATATTTGAAAAAAAAAAAAAACAAAAAATTAATTTATTCACTAGTCCTAGTTTTAACGAACAATTTTAAGTTTTAATCTAAAACGTTTAATTTTTCATAAAATTATAAAATGCAAAAAAAGAGAAAAAATGCTTGATCATCTCTGATCTTCTGACCTGTGATCGAACAGTATCCATTAACCTTAAGAATTAAGATTAGCACCAAACGATAACTCGCACAACAATCTTAAAATACAATAAAGAACAGAAAAATAAAGAAACCAATTTGAGAAAACAAAGTATTTTTTATACAAGAGACGTCTCCAATCCTTTCTTTGAAGTGACAAAAAGATTACTTATTTTCGAAAAGCTCGTTCAGCAAAAATAAAAATTGTAACCGATCAAGTTGATCAAACTTATCCATTCAATCCTCCATTTATACCAGGGTGAAAAACTGCTAGATCGATGTTTTTTCTTCATCGCATTTCTATTTGCCTTCGAACTTTTACTATGACCAGTAATCACAGGAAATTGTGTTATCTCGTGTACCAACACTTTTTTAAATTGTCTTGGTCGAGGCAACAAACTTTTGCAGAATCGAGCCAAGATAGTCGAGTGGCTGTTCCTCAGTCTAACACAATTCTGCAACGTGTGAAACATGATGAAGAGAGAGAAAAAAATAGAAAGTCTGATCCAGCAGTTTTTCGACCGATGAAAAATGTAGTTCTACATCCCAGCCTATGATACGTAGTGGTTAGATCGTTATTTGAAAATCTATTTATGCATCGTTTGCGCTACTTCCCTTTGTACTGCCAATTTATTTATGAGTCGAACCAATTGCACAAAAATCAAAGGCCTGCAGACCATCAACTAACTCAAGCATAACTTATGAAAACCATTTTTATCACTCTGTCATACGTCATAATAAAATGAATCAAAAAATAGAATTGATAATTTTCAATAAATCTTTAAATTGAGAAAAATGAAAAAACTTACAATAATTGGATGATAATAATGTCTGAAATTTGACGTATGACTTTGGTGATGAGTCTTAAGTTGTGGGTTTGATGTAAATTGCTAAACTTGTCAGGAACTGACTTTTTCGAGCAAAACCGAGCTCGGGAAACTAGTATTATACGAGTTACAAATCGAATTGTGATGACTTAACTGTACCGGGTGCGTCTTTTGGATAGAAGCGAGTACAAAAGGGCACACCCGGTATGTCGATACGATAAGGAACATTGTACAATTGTATAGATTTAGAGATTAAGACTCTAGAATGTTAGTTTATGGTCTGAATTGAAAATAAGTGTAAGATATAAGACGCGTCGTGTATCCAAAGTTATCTTCTTTTTTTTTCGTCGATTTTCATTAGCTTTTTTTTTTGTTAATCCTCGTTTCATAATGTATGTCTAAACAAGTGGCACGCATGATTTGTATTTTTCGCATTTCTCGAGTTTCCAAATCTGTGATTCGTATTTCGGTATACATTTCAAATTCAACGACTTGTGAAACTTATTTTGAGTAGAAAATATTTTTAAAAAATCAGACTTTGTACACTTGACCTATGTAGCTTCGAGCAAACATTGTCATTTATTCAGTTCCGAGGTTGAAAATTAAATTGGGACAAAATCTTCTCCAAATTTTATATCCTCGCAAGAAAAAAGAACAAAATTATAGTGGATTTTCTTCATTTTATTATTTTATTCTGTACGATTCGTGAGAGAGATACGCAATAAAAAAGACCTATACGAGATAACCAACTTTTTTATTAATCCTGTAAAAAAATTCGTGCTTTTGAAAGTTTTATTTTCCATTCCAAAACTCAACACTCGAGCGATGGAAAAAATCTGCGTGCAAAGTTGCGTTAAGATGGGTTTTTGCATAGAATTTTTTTGGTCCCATTTTTCGACATTTTTATCACAAATTGTTCTGTCTGTGTGCTGGTAATTTGTATGTATAGTATGTGTGTGTAAAAGTGTGTGCGTGGTGTTGAAGTGTGCGTTGAAAATCGATGGTACGTTTCTGTTATACCAGCAGACCCAAGTCAGATTATCATAGCGAGGTAACTTGGAGCGAATACCGACGCGTGCAATTCTGTGATTACTTGCGTTTGTTAAGGCAGAGTGCTACTCTGATAGCACCCAATACTGTCCAAGTTTGAAACTATCGATGGAATACAAAATGAAATTTACAATCGATCGTATACTATCGAGTTTCGCAACATTGCAAGATCAAATATTAATGCATGTGACGTCACTTCTAATGAAAACTTTTTTTAAATTGTCCACCTATGTCATTACTGCACTTGCGACATTGAACTCGATCGAAATTGAGTGCTATCAAAGGGCTTCGTCACTTTGGAATATATACGATCAAAGTCTATTTTTGTGATGAAAAGCGAGAGTTGCATTTATTTTATTAATTTAATATAACTATAACTAAAGTATGATACAAAAATTGAACATAATTTTTCTTTTTTTTTTGATAAATTTCTTTGCTGAACGAAAATTTAACTCAGTACCCATTTTTCAACTCTCGTTTTTATGATGTGATACTTTGTCTACTTTTAAGTTAGTGCCGTTTCAAGTTTTGTATTTTTTCAAACCAAACAAGACTATTAATAAAAAAATGTTTTTATCTGTTTTTATCAATCGTGTCTCACAATCATTACATATTAATCCGCATATCTGAAACTGGAATTGAAAGGTTGAATTTGAGCATTGTAAATTTCAATATCTCAAATTGTGTGTGTGTATAAACGTTACGATCAATTTATACAAGAGAAAACGATGATTTGAACTGAAATTGGAAAAGTTGGATTAATTAATTTCAAGCACGGTATTTTATCGATAAAATAAACATCGAAATTAAATGTGATACATAGAATGTTCCACTTAGAGGGAGATCAATTCTGCATTTGTCAAGATAATTGTCAATCCAATCTTACGAAATACAAATAACAATGATTCTTCATTTCAAAATTCAAGATTTATCTTGGTAAATAAAAGCTGATCTTATTATTCGAAACATATCGAATTTCACATTTAATTTTGCTGCCTATTTTATATCTGAACCCCAATTTAAATTGATTTCTTGCTTTCCAAAAATTTCGTTCCCAATTTTATCTGCAGTAAAATTTATAGTGCTTGAATTCAATTGTATCAATGACAAATTTCGTTTAACATATTCTTTGCTAACAAAAATAACTTTAATTTGATTATATTGAATGTTTACGAAAATAGTTAATCAATTTCCTAAGTACAATGGTCACTATTATAAAAAAAACTGTGCTGACCTAAGTAAACGCGACAAAACGTATAGGCGAAGGTACTCTGACAAGGCCAACAGTCAGGGCTCGAGCTGATTTCGTCACAAGCTAAATAATTCTCAAGGAATCGTTTAAACTGAACCATTGAACTTTGAAGTCGTTGGCAAATTGCATGGCGTGCGTAGTCAAACTCTACACCCCGGCCGTCCGTGTCAATCGCAAAAGTTAATTAAGAATATAATCAGGCCAGATATCAACCTAAGTAGATTGGTCGTTAAACTAGAAAAATTTTCCACGAAAATGAAAGGACGAAAAAAAATGAGACAGAAAAAGCGAAAGAAGCACGAGGGGGATGAAAGATAAAGAAAGAAAGTACATAAAAAGTATTGACATTTGACGTGTCGAACGATCTCGATAAGACAAAGTTGCGTCCAACCCTGTCCTCAATTTCGTTCCCCACTTGAAACAATGAGACGCAGGGTAACTAACTATTTAAGCCCGAATATAGTCGGGAGAGAATGATTAAAACATGCGATCGATGAAAAAGCGTGTAAGGCTCGGGGGCAGCTTGGCTAACGCTTTTAGTTTTGTTTCAGGAATGCACGCGCGATGTCCGCCGCGTCCGGGGCTAAAGTCGCTCTGCCCAAGTTCGACAAGACCGACGACTGGGAACTCCATTTCAAGAAACTCGACTGGTACTTCGCTTCCAACAACATCGAGCCTAGCAAGAAGGTGCAGATTTTGCTCACGTCCATCACCCCGGCGGTTTACAAAATCCTCCAGGAGCACTGCCGGCCGGAGCTGCCGAAGAACAAAAACTATGATACCCTCCACGACCTCATCAAGGACAGCTTCAGTCAGATGAAAAAGAAACCCATCTACAAGGAACGCATGCTTTTCTACAGCGCGGTCCAGGCTGAAAACGAGTCAATTAGACACTGGTACAGTCGACTCAAAGGCCTTTCGTCGACTTGCGAATTTGGAGCCAGAGTCAACAGTGTTTTGAAGGACAAATTCGTAACTGGTATCACAAACCAGAGGGTGCTCAACAGGCTTTACGAAGTTTCGCCAGCGGTCTCGTTGAACGATGTTCTGAAAATTGCTGTTAATGAAGAAAGTCCTAACAAAAAGGGACTCTGGAGGAAACTCGTCGAAAGGGACTCCGAAAAAAATAACACGGTAATTGATATTAGAATGGTGGACAGTTTTTGTGAAAGAAAAGTAAACTGAATTGAAGTTGAAAATTTGTTCAAGTTTTGAGGAAGATTCAACAAAGTGAAATTGAATTAAGTTAAGCAGTGTTTATAATTATTGTGAGAAAAAGGTTTGATGAATTTTGGGAGTGAAAGTTTTGAAGGAGATTTGAAAAAGTGAAATTTGGTTAAAACAATGTTTGCAATTTCAAAAATGTTTCATTGTTCGGATAAGATTTAAATCGTGGATTGGATTTTGGTTCTTGTAAACTTTGGAACGTAGATCAAGATTGAAAAATGTTTGCAACAAGATCAATTGCAACCGGTCAAACACACACGTAGTAGTTTGAAAGTGCGCCGACATGTCATTGGGGTTTATCGCACGCTCTAAATCTGATTTTGCATTTCGTGATCGAAAAGAATAATACGTACTGCGTTGTAGATGATAATTATTCAATGAAAAAGGTAAAAGTTGTTTGGCATTTTGAAATGACAAACGTTTGAATGGTTGTAAAAACATGTGTCTGTTTTTAATTACTTTTTTATCATGTTTGATTATTGACGAGTTTAAACTGTGACATATGAACACAGTAAGTCAAGATTTTTAATCACAAAAATTTCAAAATAATCGGCAACACATATTCTTTTGAAAAAATCATACTACGTTTAGAGTAAAAACACACAAAAGTTTTGCATAAATAACAAAATAAAAACAAAATTATTTATTGAATATCACACGGTTATAGTAATATTATTAAGACATTTCCTAATTATTAGGAAAATCGCTGGGGTCTAATAGACCCCAACTGTGCACATAAGGGTTAATGATGAAATATTTTTCTTAGCGCAGAAGGAAATTCAGGAACTGGATCCGAGTAAAAAGCAAAGGTGCAAGAAGAATCGCGAAGTTACGTGGCAGCGCAAGGATAATTACAGAAACGATGAAATTGATTTGTACGTGCATCCGAGACCAATCTGCGGAGATAGCTTTAATTTTCGAGAGAGAGCTGGATATTATAGGGTGGACAGCGAGGACGAAAGGTACTGGGGCAGCGAAAAGAAGAAAAAGTCCGACGAGGTAAAAATGAAAAAGTGATCACAAAAAGAAAACCACAAAATGCGCTTGGCAATCAGTTTTTCTTACGACGTTACATTGCATTTGTCAGCACGCGGTTTTTCATTACCAAAATACAAACGATGTAAATTGTAATAGAGAAAACCATACCGTCATCGATGTTCTATTTTTATAAACAAACAAAACAAATTGTACGATAAATAAAACAGTAAGTTTAAGTGTTAAGATAAACGAAATAAAACGCGTTCTGAATTTTTCAGTGTGTGATAACTTAATGTGCAACGAGAGCTTTTAATCTTCACGTCACAACACGGCCATCAAGTAGATCATATTTTATTCAGTGTTAATTGTTGCTGTAGATTCCATTACATCATTTACGTACCATGATGTTTAAATATGAAACACAATTGATTTTCATAAACGAAAAAAAAAAAAGAAAACTTTGTTTGTTCAACTTATACACATTTTCATTGTTGGAATAAAAAATATGTTCAGCAAATTTTCAATTTTTTGTTAAATGTGTTTGTCCTTATTTTCAAAATGAATGGAGCATGAATGTGAAAACAAAAAAATTGTTCCCGTGATTCAAAAACTGTAAGTACAAATTAAGGAGGAAAAATCGTTAACTCGTAACTGTTTCTCTTTCATAATCATGTTTTGACTTTTGAACTTTTCAACTACATCGAATGAATGATTAATATATTTCTAAAGTACAAATGACCTATATGTTCAAACTTACATTGTATCGTGCTAATGTGTCTTGAAAAAAAAACTATCGACATCGGTCATTACAACATTTCCAATGTCTTAACAGTAAAAAAACACCTGTTCTAATTAAATTCAATTTATTCAGTTTATTGAACGTAACATTCGTAAGTCGACATTCTTTTTACAGTCAACAAACACTTTTCGTATTTACAAAAACGTCCATTTGTAAAGTTTATAAAAGATTCATCGCTGATAAAATTGCGGTAAATCATTTACCGCTTTTTGAAGCTTTTTTTTGTTGACTTTGCTTTTGATTTGAAACCTCCCTTCGGTCCTCCCTTTGGTCCTCCTTTTGAACCTTTGAATCCACCCTTAGAACCTCCCTTAGTTCCCATTTTTGGTCCACTTTTGCCCTTACTCATCTGTTTGCCAAACTTATTTTTGCCTTGCTCTTTCTGTACACTATTAGCTCTGTAAATTGCAATTAATTGCATTAGTTTACATTCATCGATCGTCTGATTGCAACTTAGACGAAAATATAATGTATACTCACTCGTATCGCATTCGTTTGACATTCTTCTTGCTAGTGTTTGTTAAATCGTCAACAAATGAAGACCTTGGTCGCTTTCGAGAACCTGCGACAAAGTTAAATATCGTTTAAAACAACAAATACGCATAACAAAATTATGCAACGAATTAAATATTCTAATTCACCTTTATCAGCTGAACCTTTCGGCACAAACTCTTCGTCATTTACACAACGAATCTTCTTTTGTTTTCTTTCCTTTTTCATAACTCTGGCTTGATAAGCTGCTACCTTGGCCAGTTCTTTTTGGGCCCTTTCTTCAGCAGGATCCAACTTCACTTCCTTCTTTTTAGGTTTCTTAGATTTTTCATCAACAATATTCGGGGCAGCTTCTTCCTTTGCTTTCTTCTTCTTTGCTTTTTGTGTCAGTTTATTTTTGTCTACAAACAATTAAAAACATAAATTATTTTTAATGAGGAAACTAAATCTTCAAAAGTAACTTTCTAATTTTCTAGATATTAAATTCAACCGAACCTTTTTCCATCTTCCTCTCCTTTAGTGTTTGGAACCAACTTCGATTATCCTGTTGTTCATCCTTCAAAAGTTTCTCTGCCCGATTTGCACGATTTTCCAGCTTGGCAATTTCTCGTTCAGCTTTTTCCTCGCTTAGGATTCGGTCCACGTCAGGTTCGAGGGCGTTGAGTTTTGTTTGGTACTTCTCAATGATATCGATCGGGATGAGACGACTTTTGACAGGATTTTTGGCCTGTTTGATGATATCCTTGACGAGGTTGCGTTCGTTTTCACCGGCCAGCGATACTGACACTCCGCCGCGACCGGCACGAGCGGTTCGACCAACTCGATGGATGTAATGCTGCATCGTCGGTGGCATTGTAAAATTGATGACAGTCTTCACGCCTTGAATGTCAAGACCGCGAGCAGCCACGTCAGTTGCTAACAAAACATCAATTTCGGCATCTTTGAATTTGCGCAAATTGTCCAGACGTTGAGGCTGTGTTAGATTACCGTGAAGTTCTCCAACCTGAAACAAATTTTATTTCAATTTTTAGTTTTATTACTATTAGTGACTTTTATAACTTGAAATAGGTCTTTAAGGCGGTTCGCAGTAAGTGAAGGACTCGTATTTCAACATATGAGACTTAAATAATTGAAATACTTGTAATAGCTTCAATGAGACTTCATATGTTGAAGTGTTTGAAGTACATTTGTAATGAATAGTTATAATTTATTATGTGGAAACAATTCCAATCAATTCAAAGTAAATAAAAAACAATTTCAAGTTGGAATTAGCAAGATTTTGAAGTATTTCAATTGAAGAAGTTTTTAAAAGTTATTTCAAATGTAATTCAATTTGTTTGCTATAATCGTTAGATTATTTTTTCATTACCTTAACTCCAAGCAATCCTAACAAAATATGTAAACGATGAGCCTGCTGTTTTGTTTGAACGAAAACCATAGTGTGGTCGTGGAATGTTCGACAGATAAGAGCTGCGACTATGGGTTCTCTATCTCCCTCTCTTTCTTTACGAATACTAAAAATTATGATAAAGTAATAAGAAAATGAAAATTAACCAGGTTAGTAAATTTGCAGTCAAATTGAGTTTTTTGTCTAACCGGATAAACTCCTGTCGTAAATTGAAAGCCACATCTTGGTTGTTGTCCACGAATACTTTAACAGGTTTATCCAACGAGACCGCAACTAAATCTTGTACAGCTTCGGTCATTGTGGCGGAAAAGAGGATGGTTTGTCGAGTAAGAGAACATTGTTTAATCAAATACTTCATTTGCTCGTGAAAGTTTTCATCCAACATTCTGAAAACAATTTAAATGTAACAAGTTGAAATGATAAATTAAATTTAAATTATGAAAATTCAATTTTAATATTGTTTATTAAATTAAAATTATTCAATTTACCTGTCGGCTTCATCAAGAATAAGAACTTCAATATCCTTTAAATCAAAAGTCGGAGCATTTTTAACGTGATCAATCAATCGACCAGGAGTAGCAATAACAATGTCTGGACTTTTGCGTAAAACTGCTTCCTGATATTTGACATCCAAACCACCAACAGACAAACCAATTGTTAGATTTGTAAATTGGGATAACTGTTTGGCAACTTGGTAAACTTGGACGCCCAACTCGCGAGTTGGTACAAGTACTAAAACACGAGTTTTTGCAGAATTTTCCAAGGGTCTGTAGAGTAATCTCTCCAAAGTTGGAAGCATGTAGGCTGCAGTTTTACCAGTACCAGTTGCAGCACAACCACAGATGTCTCTACCCATCAAAGCTATTGGGATTGTTGCTGCTTGGATTGGTGTTGGGTGCATGAAATTCATTGCATTAATGGCCTAGAAATTATAAGAAATAAATAAATTGCTCTTCTATTTTTTGGTTCTAACAACAGTTTTAGTATGTTAAAGTGTTTTACGTACTTTTAATAAAGGCCTTGACAAGTTCATTTGGTGGAACGAAGAAGCTTCATCGAAATCATTGCATTCCTCAAACTCCATTTTTTCTTCCTCTTCTTCATCTTTTTTCTTTTTATTTTTCTTCTTCTTTTCTTTTTTTTCTTTAGTCTTGAATGTATCTAAGGAATACAATAAATAATTTATAAAAACCATTTTAAAGGTGAATTATTTTCTATATTATCCAAACATATTCATTTACCATGTTTCAATTCGTCATCCGACAAATGAATCACATCTTCTTCTGTTTTCGCTTCCTTTTCAGTTTCTGATTCTTCTTCACTGTCGTTTTCATCGTCGCTTTTGATAGTCTGCAATTAAAATGTATGGAATAAAAAATCAGTTTAAAAAGTAAAGTAAACTTAATAAAATGAACCTGAGGTGTTCATTACCGTTTCTGTTTCACGTTCTTTTCTGATTTTTTTTATCTTGTCATCCAACTTTGTTTTTGCTTTACGTTTGACATACACTCTTTGTACATCATCCCAAGTATCCTTATTATAATCAGACGCCTTGCTTATAAATTCAAAACCAGTGTTGAAGTCTTTAGTTTCTTGCCTTTTTTGTCTGCGAGGTTGAAACTGAAAAATTAAATGTACCAATTTTCAACTTTAATATTTAAGAATTGGTTTTGAACATTTTTGATTTAATAGCTAAAAGTAAGTTTTTCTATTTAGCTTTGATTAAAAACATTAGTTACAATTACACTTTAAAAATAATCGGAACATTTTTGTAATGAAACAGAATGTAAATAAATTTTGAGGTTAATTCAAATAAACTCACGTCGTCTTCCTCGTCAGAATTTTCTTCGTAATTCGGAACCTCCTCGTCGCTTTCGATGGTCTTTATCAAATCAAAATCCATTTTTTAATAGCAATCATGTGCAAATAAAAAAGTAAACAAAAATATCAACTATCGACACTGACACCACGTTGCTTTTCAAACGTGTTTGATTCAAAAGCGCCACCCCCTAAATCTGCGGATTTTATTAGAACTATGATGAAAAGCGGGTTTATTCAAGAGCCAATCGCAGAATTTGGTGATGATATTTTTATTTGCACACTTGAAATAATATAAAAAGTTGTGAAATGTGAATTGGTAGAGATAATATGATAGAGATACATATTCATTTAAACCTATGTCTTAAATCTATAATCTAGTCTTGAAAAGGTATGGAGAAATCAAAAATCGTTTACAAAATTCTAGAATTCAACGGGTCATCAAGGCGACCTGCAATTAAAGTAACAGATGTGTAAGTATCGATGATAAAATACAAAAATGGTTGTTCCACAAAAAAGTGTGCTGGTCTGCCTTTGTTTACTAACGCATCTGAAACATTCAATTACATCAGAAAGTTAAAAATTTATTCAATTTAAAATTCAACTAATCTCTTTTTTCTATTCACAATTACAATTCAATTTTTGTTCAACTCAATGTTTACCTGAGTACAAATATCTATATGCATCCCGTCTGGTCGAATTATTGTCTGTCATCAAAATTGGATACTGTGTAAAACTAAAATCCGTCATTTGCTTGTTATTAGTAATATTCACTGCTATTTTTTGTTGAACGTCTCGAGCGTACACTCCAAGATCAGATGTCATCTGTGACAGATCTGATACGCGGGGTTCAAATACGTCTTTGATACCCAACTAAAATGAACAAAAAAAAATAATGCAAATTTGATCTTATTGATTAAAAATTTTATCTCAGTCGCTTACTTTCTGCAAATATGGTGTTAAAGTGACAAATCCCTCCAATGAAAATGAGGGGATTTTCACTTTGACCCAAGTTGATTGGAGATGTTTCCTCAACAATCTCAATGATTTTTTACTCAAGTGTTTAATGAGTTGATGAGTATCACTTTTGTCGGTTGGAAGAAATATGAGGATATTGTAACGTGGATCCTGTTATAACAAATACATTATATCATTTTTAATCGCTCAGTAAAGTTGAGTTTTTTTGTTTTTTTAAGAGTTTCAATCAGTTAATGACTAGGTGTGAGAACTGTTTACTAACGTCCAGAGGAAACTCCAACGCAGCGGCTTTTAGAAAAGGAAAGTACGCGTACGGTAGTATCGTAGAGTAAGTGGCAGCAGGAACAGTAGAAACCTCGTGCTTATTAAAAACAAAAGGGATCTCATCCTTGGAGTTGACATTCGCAGGTGGGTATTGATAATCGTTGTTCGAATCGCGCATCCAAAAACCGTCGTCTGAAACCGAATCAAATTTGTCAAAATACTACAAAAAATGTCCAATAAAAGGAAACCAACAAAAACAGAATTATCGAAACTTTGTCAAAACTAATTTCATAACATTTCATTTAATCTACCATAAGGACGATTGAAAAATTCATTCGCGCTTCTCTTCTGACGGTCCATGGTACTCATCATATCGCTAACCGACATCATAGTTGGCATCCTAGTTGTCATGACTGAAACGATACAAAAAAAATCAATCTAAACAAAAACTCAACTACACAACCTAACTAAAAATCATTTAAATAAAACTATAGTCCTAAGTTTTTTTTTCAAATTTAAGTTCTATTATATTTTGAAAATCAAAAATTTCCAACATGTTGAAGGAGTGATCATCTCCATGGATCCCGTCTCATAAGAACCTATATCAGGACCCATCGTAGTTGTTTCAACAGGTTGTGTTCCGTTCGCATCTGTTCCTTGATTTGCCCCGGAAATATTCATCGACTGATTCAAAAGAACAGTAGTCATCGACTGACTCGACGCAGATGTTTCCAGGGGTTGTGTCCCAGTGCTACTATTCGTTGTTCGGTTCGCCACAGTCGTCCCAGCAGACATCATAGTTGGACTGATTGGAGTGGTTGTAACAAGTCCGTTACTGGTCTGCATTGTATTAGGCGAACTATCAATTGTATTCAATGACGTATCTACAATCATCCCCATTAAATTTCCTGCCTGAGTTGTCTGGGTTGTTTGGGTTGTCTGGATAGTCACTGCATCATTCAAAGGAGTTGTCGAAGCATCCGAGGTCGAAATTGGAGTAGTGCCTGTCGTGCCGGTTGACCCAGTATTCCCGTTTTGAGTTGTTGTAGTCGAAGAATTGTCAAAAAAGTTAAACCCATAAAAATTCAAAACCTCTTGATAACTTTGACGCAGATTTATGTCGTTTTTGTTCAAAGTCAAACCGCCGAGGAAACCGTCGGAATTTAAGTAGCTCTGAAACAATTAAAAACACATTTTTTATTCAAAGTTCTTATCTAAATATTACATCTGCTTTTATTGTATACATCATTGTTGGGTTTGAGAATAACTTGTGATATAATATCATTTGAGTTTACTGAAACGAATAAATTGTACTAAATAAAAAAAAATTCTTACAGAATATAGTACAACAAAATATTTTCAGAATCGGAAAAATTTATGTTTAGTCTTACTCTTAATCTTCGATGAATGTCCCTCATGCCAATTCTAGTAATCTGGTCGTTTTGCGGTAAGTTTAAAGTGTGGCCGATTTGGTGTTTTCCTTTACCCGCACTTCCTTCATAGAGAGCTAATAGGACGAAACCTGCGCCCGTTGGGGAAAATGCGACGTTACCGTGATGCTCGAAATGTTGCAAAACAAGCAGTCCAAGCTCGTTAATAACGTCCGTCATGATATCCATTGGAGATTGTGTGTGCATCTTGTGCCAATAATCATGCGGATCCGAATTCCAATCTCCATTAGCAGCTATCAATACTAAATAGAAATTTTTCAAAAATTAAAAAAAAAGAATCAATCTATTCACAAAATCCAAGTTTCGTATTTAATTTCACTTTTTTGGTCTAAATTTTCTACAAAAGTTTTAATTTCAATTTCGTATTGAAGCTACGTTTTAGTTTCACCAATCGATTGAAAAATAGAACAATATTTAATTGAACTACGAATTGTAAACAACAAAAACAAAGTACGTACACACAGAAAAAAAGAGCCACTGAAAAATCATGTCGATTTTTGTTCGTTGTATAGAATATTTGTTGGTTTTTGTAATCACTTTTCTCACTTGCGAACAAAAGTATTTAATTCATACTGTAGATTATAGCGTAAACAATAACCTGCTCGAGTGCCAAAGGAGACTGTCTTTCCAGTAATTCACTATCATTGTGGAATGAATGATTGCGTGAGAATCTCATCTGTTTTTAGTGGGGTAACGGAAAAGAAGGTCAATAAATAGTTAATTGAGCTCTGTCAGGTGTAAAAGTCCTTTAGAATAATCATTTATAAACGTTTCAAATCAAAACTATAACAAATCAAGTAATCAAAATTGAACAAAACTTTCATATTTCAAACCCTGTTAAATTCAAAAGAGGAAAAACTTTGAAATTATGTAACAAAATAATTTTATCAGGAAAAAATCAATACTGAAACAAAAAAATACAAAAAAAGAATTTTTAAGTGATATAAAAAACGTTTCTTGTTTGTCTTAAAATACATGTGTTTTTTTATTTATCCAAAACTATAGTTAGGTAACAGTTTTTCATGATTACAACATGAGTTGAATGTTGGAAATCGATTCAAGCAGTTTTACAAGCTTCGGTGATAACTTTGACAGCAGCCAAAGCTTCTTTTGCAGTCGGGACGATGTATCTGGCAGGCAAAACGAATCCGTTTCTGCCTCTGTCGCGGAGTTCGATTGTGTAGGTGTACTTTATCTTGAGCATCGCTTTGGCCCAGTCATCGGCCCCTCCGGACGCAGCGTACAATGTCGTTGCACTATTTCCAACCGTATAGACGCTGTTTTCTCCACCAGCGATTTTCATCGCGTTCGCTGCTAGATTTCCAACTCGATCTAATTCTGCGTAATCTGGAGGTACGCGTCGATCATATCCCCACGGATATAAAATGTATTGGCCGTAACTGTGGAATGTTAAGTACGCCTAGAACAAAATTCAATTCATTATTTTTTTTGTTTATGTTTTGATTTGTTTAAAAATTTGAGTTAAAAAAAGTACCTTGAAATCAGCAGCGCTGACTTCAAAGAAATTTTTAATGGCTCTAGTTTCAGGTTCAGAGAAAGGACCGGAGCCTGCAAAAATTTCGCGACACGGTTGTTTGCTGGTACCAAGTCCTCCCCATTTATAACCAAAATTGCGGTTCAGATCAATTCCAATACAAACGCCGCCTTTTTCTGGGTTGCCTCGGTTTTTTCGCCATAATCGGTCTCCGCGGAAAGTGTACTCATAACTGAAATTGAAATATTCAATTCAATTAGAATTAGCTCATTACGAGTTAGTTTGGCTATTTCACTTGAAAAACCCTTTAAAATTAGATAACAATTATAACAAAAATGAATGCTAATTTGTCTAGTGGTATAAAATTGATGATACCCATCAGGATTGACTACAGGGAGGATGTAATATTCTGCCTCAAGGGTGTCTGCATTTTCAACGAGATAATTGATTATGTAAGTTACAGAAGCTGGCGAAATCCACTCTCGGGCATGAATACCTCCGTCAATCCAAATTGCTGGTTGGTTAGGAATTCCTCTGCTGATACGTAGAACCTAAAACAATAATTTTTCAAATCATCCACTTTGTTTGTAAACTTTTTAATCAATGTTTCAAAATTCATTCATTTTTCATTTAACTTGCCTTCAAAGCTCGACCTTCAACCGATTTTCCTATCGTCATAACTGAACAAAAACTGGGATATGTTTCAGCAAGGTAATCCAAATAACCGTGTATGTCATCAAGTCGGTGATAACTTGACCACTCCATCCGATGTCCTGTAAAATATCAAATAGTAATTTTTTCTTTATCAGTCAACTTTTTTAGTCACAGTTTTTAGTCACTCATAGAAACCAAACATTTAGTCACAGTTTAGGTCCGACATTCAATCATGGCTTGGAAAAAAATCAATTTTGGAATTGATAGAGAGTTCGTTCAAGGCTATAATTTTGGTTATCGAAAACAAAACAGATATTAAACACACTTTTTCAGATAGCTCACCCCGTTGCAACCAATATTTGTCGGCACATTGAATTTTATAATTCACAGGTGAAAAATAATATTTTCGCCTCTTGCCGATTATACGTGTGTTCCAAACTACGCAACGAGCTAAAATAATTCCAATAAGATCGGAAATAAAAAGTAGAAAAATTTGTAGAAAAATTGGATGAAATTGTAGTTAGTAGATAGTCAAATTTAAGATAATCAAAATTGAAGCCTGTAAGTGATTGAAGAAAATTTTTGTTTATTTGTCCAATGACGAATCGTACCATTTCGGCCTTCGAGTTCTTCAATTTCCTGTGCTGATGGCAACGGATTTTCCTGGTTTATGGCTTGTTGTAAATCCGGAATGATGATGTCGTAACTTACTTGTCTATCTCGCAAAAATCGAGCAACTCTGGAGATTGCCGATGGTCTCACCATAACATCAACTACCGATTTGTTTCCTAACCACATTGAAATATCTGAAAAATACGAAAAAAAGTAATTATATTTGCAAAAAGTTTTTTTTTATAATTTGAAGATTAATAATAATGAGTTTCGTTTCAACATTGAATCGAAGACTCAGTGAAAACATCATTTTAGAATCAAATCATAATCTACAAAAAAAAGAAATAAAAATTGTATCATGGTAGATTAGAGTCACATAAAAATTCTTCGCCTGAATATATGCATGAGTTCCTTCTTAAAAAAAGCTAAAACTAAACTTGCAGGATTCCTCTTGACCGTGAAAACGATAAAGGACAAAACTCGTTTCACATATCAAATATAGATTAATCTCAAAGACGACTGAACCCGATGAAGTTTTTTTACATTCACAATTTCAAAATGTGTCCATCAGATGAAAAGAAAATCCCTTTTCACCTGAAATGAAATCACAATCCCTTTTTGTCCTGCGAATAAAAATTAGTAAAATCGAGCAACAATTTTTTTCATTTCTCGCAATTGCTAAGAGAACAAGTTATTTTTCATAATAAAAAATATTCTTTTTTAAGTTTAATAACAGAATAAAAATTGTTGTTCCAAAATTAAACAAAAGACGTTTAGATTATTGTTTATAATAAAATAACAGAAGTGTGTACCTCCAGTTTCTTGTAGATACGAAACAAACTCAGATTTGTCATCTTCAGCTTCGACCCTCCAAACTTGAGCTCCCTCATACGTGACTTGTTCTTCGGGAATTTCTACAGCCTTGATAATAACCGCGTCGAGGGACTCTGGTTCGGACGTTATTGCGATGTCCAGTTCTGGATCATATTCGTGTCTCTGACGATTAACGTCGAAGGCAAAAGCCGAGCTGACAAGAAGCAACAAAACAAACGCGCGCTTGGTTTCGCACTCCAAGACGTGAACCAAGTGGGGCCCATCTTGTGCGACTGACCTCGCAATGGAACTCGTCGTCTCTTTTATAATATTCACCTGGCGAATGATCAGACGTAACGGAACCTCACAAACTTGACTTACTAATGTCAGTGATACGTGTCGCACACCAACCTGCTAAAATCTCTTTGCTTCATTCAATAATTTATATCACATCCATTTTCAATTTATACCTTCTTTTTTCATTTCAAATAAGACAAGCTGCTTCAACTGTTGTTGCAGAACCGTTAAGAGATTTTAAAACTGGAACGTGTACATGTTTATGCACTCTTTTTCCAAAATGAAAATAAAAAAGTTTATGAAAAAAACATTGAACTTATTCTCGCCCACTGATCTTGACGAGTTGCAGTGGAATACATTATTTATGTGTCTCAAAAGTAAAGAGGATATGTGTCCCAAGCTAGTTCGTTCACAAAAACGAGTCAGTGTCATCTGATTGTTGTCATTTTGATCGTTTTGATGATTAAAAATTAAAGATTGAATATTAAAATAATATCGTGAACCCTTTTGAAATTGACTGACCTTGACTGGGTTTTGTAAGCAAATTTTGTACAAACGAATTTTTAAAAGTGCAAATTTCAATTTACAGTAATCAATTATCTTTGCAGCCTAATTTATTTGGTATATTTTGAACGCAACAAGTGTGGTGTTGAATCGGTTCTTGCCCCGAATACAAAAATGCTCAATTAAGGAAAGAAAAATGCTTCTATTTCGTTCGGTTGGTTTTTTTCAATGAAAAAAAAAATTTCATGAAATGAAAATTAAAGTTGTAATTGTTATGTACTGAATAAATAATTTAATGGATTTACTTTAGAAATCATCTGAGTATTTATTGAAAGACTGCTTTTGTCAACGTAACTGATACAGTCTTTGTCATCCACAGTCAGAGACTAACGTCCAGATTAAAATTTGTCTCCAAATCCTGATACAGGACTTTTGAAAACTTTTTCAATGTCCTCTGCCTGGCAAGAAGACGGAATACACAGTGCTAATTGAATAAAGTATTTTTGAACTCGACTTGATTTCAAATTTATTCTCAAACAAAAAACTGAGGTCAGTATTGCAAAATTGCATATGTATATACGATATTTATTGTTCGTAATAGTATTTGCTTAGGAAATACATACAAACAAAGTTAGTGGAGTTTGTTAGAGTTTGTATTGATTTTTATTTTGTTAATTTCACATGCTCTATTTCAGAGTGTCCAAACTTTTGAGATTTTTTGAATTGAACTGTCATTTAGGGTAACTTTGTGATGATAGCGGGGGCGTAACATTTTGTTTTTTTTTTTTGAGTTTTTAGTCATCACTATTTATAGCTGATAGTATAAACTGATATCTAATATCAATAAAATCTTATTGTAAAAATATAAGGAGCTATCCATATACCCATCACAAAGAGTTTCAACATTTTTGTTGTTGATATGAAAAAAATCAATTTCAAATTTTTAGTAAAACAGTTTCCAGTTCAAATTTTGTCGGATGATGGCGTTGTGCAACACCTGCATTACCGACCGAATCATTACGAAACGAGCTTCGCGTTAATGCGCGCGGCTGCTCAGTGGCGCTTGGTTTTTTCGAAACGAAAGGTGTGCTGTAACGGATTCGTTTTGTTTGGAGGTTATTATTTACAAACACGTTTAAAATCAAGCCGAGCGATGTCCGTGGTCGTCGAAACAACGATCGGTGACTTCACCGTCGATCTGTTCACGAGCCGGCGGCCACAAACGACGCTCAACTTTTTGAAACTCTGCAAAATCAAATACTACAATTGGAGTCTTTTCCACACGGTTCAGTCAGGGTTCATTGCTCAAACCGGTGACCCGACCTCCAAAGGCAATGGCGGCGAGAGTATATTCGGCCATCTCCTCGGCGAGAAGGCGCGATTCTACGAGGCTGAAAAGATGCCAAAGATCAAACACGATAAAGCCGGTCTCCTCTCGATGGTCAACTGCGGGGACAACATGCTCGGGTCACAGTTTTTTATCACCCTGGCACCCCAACTCCAATCGTTGGACGGTGAACATTGTGTTTTTGGGGAGATTGTCGAGGGTTTGGAGGTGATTTTGAAGTTTAATGAGGCTATTTGTGATGCTACCCATAGACCCTTTCAGGATATTCGAATTTCTCACATTGTTGTTTTGGAGGACCCTTTTGATGATCCTGAAGGTATGTAAACAAAGATTTAATTCAAATGCAAACAAAACATATTCGAAATGTAAACAGCGATAAAAATAAAGCTGAACAAGAAAACGCAAAATGTAAACAAAAATGCGATATGCAAACAAACATTGTTAACATAAACTTAAACAAAATTGCAAAATGTAAACAATAATACGAATAATATTGCAAGAAAAAACAAAACCACTAAGATTTGACAGTTTTCAGGTCTCATAATCCCCGATCGAAGTCCAGAACCAACCGCAGAAGTGCTCCAAAGTGACCGAATAGGAGCAGACGAATCAATTGACGACACTGCCGGAAAAACAACAGAGGAAATAACCGAAATGCAAAAAGACCAAGAAGCTCGAGCTCGAGCAACAATTTTGGAGATGGTAGGAGACATCCCCGACAAAGACATAGCGCCTCCCGAAAACGTCCTCTTTGTTTGTAAACTAAACCCGGTAACAACAGACGATGACTTGGAGATCATCTTCAGCAGATTCGGCAAGATTGTCGGCTGCGAGGTGATCCGGGACCATCAAACTGGGGACTCCCTACAGTACGCCTTTATAGAATTTGCCGACCGGAAAAGTTGCGAAGCTGCTTATTTCAAGATGGACAACGTTTTGATTGACGAACGGCGGATTCATGTAGACTTTTCTCAATCCGTTGCAAAGATGAGGTGGAGAGGAAAGGGAAAGGGGATCCAATATTTTGATGAAAGGAAGAAGCAAAATAGTAACAGGAATGTGAAGGAGAGAAAACCGTTTTTGAAAGATAGAAATTTTGAGGACGAAAGAAGGTTTAGGAAAAGGAGAAGTAGGAGTAGAAGTAGGGAAAAGAGCAGGAGGGAAAGGTCTAGGTCGCCGAGGGATCGAAAAAGGGAAAAGTCAAGGGAGAGATTTAGGGAAGAAAAATACAAATCGAGAGATAGGTCGAGAAATAGGTCTGATAAGCACAGGGAAAAAGAGAGGAATCGAGAGAGGTCCAGGAGTAGACACGAGAGGAAAAGGGATCGACGAGATAGAAGCGAGGAAGACGAAAGAAAAAGAAACAAAAAGGACAGAAAGAGAGAGAGGAGCAGAGACAGAAGGGAAAAAGAAGATTACTCGCCACATAAAAGCAAAGATAGACGCAAAAAAGGGAGATAGTGATTTCTTATCTGACCACTTTTGTGCGAATGTAATTTAAGTGATTTTTTTGTACATACGTTTATAATAAATTATTTTTATTATACACCTTACATGTTTTGCGATGATCCTTTCCCTATTACAATTCACCGAAGATTTAAAAATGTAAATGTTGCAAATTTGAATTTTTTATTTGGTTTTGACAAATTGTTTTTTTTTTATTTCAAATTTAGTTGTGATAAAGGTTGACCGTAGCGCTGTGGTTTGATTTTCTCTCCTTCGAGAGAACCATCTGCAGTAGCGCATGATCAAGGAGAGAGATATGAAAACAAGCCCTGAGAGAAAAATATAAATGAATGAAGTTGAGTTGAATAAGTGATGCGGGTATATTTTATAAGTCACAATGAAAACAACGAGATAGTGAAAATTTTTGCATTTCCGAGGACTGACATTGGAGCAGGAAGAAAATTCTGATGGCAGTCTCATTCAATGACCTTGTGTATACAAAATCGTTCACTCCGAGAGAATATCAGGTTACTGGATTATTTAGCTGTGATTTTGATCATTATTTATAATTTACTCAATCATTTTGAATCAACAATTTATGATTTTGGTTTCAATCGTTAGGTTGAGCTTTTATATGCTGCTAAGGAGAAGGACATAATTGTCTGTCTGGGAAAATATCCAGAGCAAACTTTCATTGTTACTAAATTAATTCAAGAGTTATCTTATGATTGTAGACGGTAAGTTTAAAATTTTTTCTAATTAAATTATAATGTAAATGAGAATGTTGTAAAAGTTGCGGTTTATTGATGAAATGATATGTTTCAGATCGTTGGAAGATAATGGAAAAAGAATAATTTACGTTTTACGAGACGCAGAAAAATGCAAAATCCGGGCGAATTATATTCAACAGTTGACGGACCTTACAGTGGCTCTGGTTGTTCCGGAAAACATATCAGAATTGAGTGAAATTTTCAAAGACCATAATGTACGTGTTAGGAAACACCTTTTTAAAAAACTTATTAAACTGTGATTTGTTTTACTAAAAATTTAAAGGAGGTGGAATTAAAAGACGATTTTGGTTTGCAGGTATTAGTAACGACAGTGGATCTATGCGCACAACTAATAACCGATAACAAAATTCGCACAGACATTATAAACCTAGTTATAATAGACCAATGTCACAAATCCCTGACTGACGAAAACACCAGTAAAATTTTGCAAACTTTTCCCAATAGTCATAATGTGCCAAGAAAGGTGGGACTGGCTGTACCTCTGTTCAAACTCACCGATGATCCTGGACGACTTGGTTTTGAGATCGAAAGGCTCGAAAAATTGTTTCACTGCGACATTGAAACTGCAAGTGATGTACTATCAATTTTAAGGTACCACATTCAAACAACTGTCAATTTAAAAAAAAATCTAATTCCATTAATTAACAAATTTTGTTCTACAAAATTTCAGGTACAGTCCAAAACCTAAAGAATATGTGATCGAATACAAAGAAGAAAAAGGTGGCGAGTTGTACGAGACGTTGAAAAACTTAGCATTAGATACGTTAAATTTCATGACGGACCATCGGTATGATCCTTCAGAAATTTATTCCGAGGAGTTTCTTGAAGACATCCAAAAAATTCCCAGCCCGATTATCAAGCCGTGCGAGATGATACATGATTTTCTAACTGTTTTGGATACCTTGGGACCATGGTGCGCAGACTGGGCAGCGTTATCTTTGTTGATTTCAACGGAGAAGCTGAAGATCAAAACTCCGTACGAGCGACACTATCTCTTACTTAACGTAGTTGCGACGCTATTTATAAAAATTAGAGCTGTATGTGATAATGCGTTTGAGCATATGACTGAAAAAGAAAGGATATATCAGCATTCGACGACGAAAGTACATAGGATATTACAGATTTTAAAGACGTTTACACCGTTTTATAAGGATAGAGAAAATTCAAAAGTCGAGGAAAAAAGACAAGGTTGGAAGAACAAAAAAGATAGCGAAAAAAGGGAGAAGAAAGAAGATGAGAAGGGGAAGGAAGAAGAAAAGGAGCAGGGAAAGAAAAAGGAAGTTACCACGACTGTCCACCCGAAACGGTGGAGACATTCTGAAGATGGTAACAGGAGATCGAAATTTAGAAATCCTCGAAATCTCACTGAGCCGGATGTCCTGTGTGGGGTGATATTTGTTAATCGAGGATTCATTGCTAAAATTTTGTTTAATTTATTGAATGCAAGTATTCATATCAAAATGATAAAAAAATGTTTTCATTCGTAAAAGTGTAAAATACAATGAAATCATTTTGGTTTTAGGAGGCCAGTAAGTACGACGACGATTTGCATTTTCTGTCACCGCTTTATACAACTGACAGAAACTCAGATAATGTGAGTTATTTACAAGATATCGAAATCGAGCATAGAAAGCAGGAAGAAGTTCTGAAAAGGTTTCGCATTCACGAGTGCAATCTCTTGATCGCTACCTCGATTTTGGAGGAAGGTAAAAAGCGAAAATAAAAGTTTTTTCTTTTTGTTTCTACTTGTATGAATTGCTAGTTCTATTAGAATAATTTTCATGTATTAATAACTTTCTTGGGGTGACTTACAGGGATCGACATTCCAAAATGTAATTTTGTGATGAGATACGACTTTCCAAAGAATTATCAGTCTTATGTACAATGCAAAAGTCGGGCGCGGGCTGTTGATGCACTTCATATCCTGCTAATTCCTGAGAATCAAACGAAGGAATGCATCTGGCAGTTGTCGCAGTATCATTACACTGAATCGGTAAACACAAATTTGTCAATTCTTTGTAAAACAATTTGTAGAAAAAACTTCCAGAAGATTATTTTTAACGAAAATAATTCATTTCTTTATTAACATAGATTAATATTAAACATCAGTTAAACAATTAAGCGAGTTAAAAGTTCCACGTGAAAACTCAAGTCAGCTGGTTTTGAACATAAAACTATCATTTCTAATAATATTTTTTGTAGATTTTGCTGCAAAAATGCTCAAACTATGAACCAAGAAAGAAGGAAGAAATGGAAGCTGATCTCTATTCCGAATTGATACCACATTATAAGCCTCTTGAAGCTGAAGATGCGTCTAAAGTTAATTTCAATACGGCTATTTCCTTAATCAATAGGTAATCACTGATACACATAATATAATTAATGTCACTCTTAGAAACAAAATTTTGAAGAAATTAAAAATGTATGTAATTTTTTGTGCAGGTATTGCGCCAAACTACCGAGTGATACTTTTACAAGACTAACACCAGAATGTAGTACAAAACTTGAACTTGTAGATGGACAATCAATGTTTTCCTGTTCTTTGCGTTTACCCATCAATTCTCCGCTCAAATATGTCGTTACGGTAAGTTTGTATATTTTGTTCCTTTTTTCTCTCTAGATTTATTTTTTTTTCTACAAATTTGTTACATTTTACTTTTTCAGTCATATCTAATGCCAAATAAAGCAATGGCTCGCAGGATGGCAGCTTTGCAGATGTGCGTTCACTTGCACAAAAATAACGAATTAGATGACAATCTTGCCCCGATTGGCAAAGAAAATTTCAAGGCCAAACCTGAAGATGCTGAAGTTCCGGCTCTTCCAGATGAAACTTGGGCTGATTTTTCAGAGGCTCGACCTGGCACAACAAAACGTCGACAATATTATTATAAGAAGGTAACTTTCAACTGCAATTTAAAACTGAACAAAGAAGTAGTAAAAGAAAATATTGAATCAAAAATTTTTCAGGCTGCAGAATCTTTGACTGACTGTAGACCAGTTCCTGGCGTTCCAGCTTATTTGTATCACATCCATATGGTTCTCACTTGTCCTTTACCTGAGGAGCAAAATACAAGAGGTAGAAGAATTTATCCACCTGAAGATGCTGCTATTGGATTTGGTATTTTGACTCTAAAAAAGATACCAAAGGTCTGGTTTTTGTTTCAATTTTATTGTATGAAAGTTCAATGTTTTATTAATTGAAATAATTGTTAAAATATTTTTGTCTTTTCAGCTCTGTCCGTTTCCAATCTACACGAGATCTGGCGAAGTCCACGTCCAACTAAAACTAAGCAAAAAAACCGTCATCTTGACTGAATCCGAGATCGACAAAGTTGTAACGTTTTTGAAATACACTTTTACCAACGTTCTCAGACTGCAAAAGTATCTCATGATGTTTGATTACAACGCCTCAGAGAATTCTTACATAATTGTTCCTGTTAAAAAAGAAACATCGGATCCAAACTCGGACATTGCAGTTCATTGGGAGTTCCTCAACCGAATCAGCGAGAACCAAATCACAATACCCACAAAAATTCCAGACGAAGAGAGAACGCAATTCAAATTTGACTCTTCGACCTATCATGATGCTGTGATAATGCCTTGGTACAGAAACCAAGATCAACCGCAAGTACGTAACTCAAACTATTTCTGCTTAAATACAAAAGAAAATTTGTAATACGAAAATGGACAATTTTTTTGTTTACTTTCTAGTACTTTTACGTAGCCGAAATTTGTACAAATCTAAGTCCGAAGTCGTCATTCCCCGGCGACGATTACAGTACCTTCGAGGAGTACTATTTGAAGAAGTACAAAATACAGATCCAAAATCTAAGCCAACCTTTGTTGGATGTAGATCACACTTCAGCAAGGCTGAACTTTTTAACTCCAAGGTAAAAGAAGATATGAAAAAAAGAGATAACTTTTGGAAGTTGAATTTTGTTATGATGTGTGAACGTTTCGTAGATATGTGAACAGAAAAGGAGTCGCCTTGCCAACCAGCAGCGAGGAAACAAAAAGAGCTAAGAGAGAAAATTTGGAACAGAAACAGATCCTGGTCGCTGAATTGTGCGCGGTGCATCCGTTTCCAGCTTCGCTTTGGAGGCAGGCTGTATGCCTTCCTTGCATCTTGTATAGAATCAATGCCCTCTTGCTCGCTGATAAGATCAGGTGCCAAGTGGCAGAGATGATTAATCTTGGACGAGAAAGTTTAGAACCAGGTAAATTTCAGGAAACAAGTTTGTCCCCTCGGTAGTTTTAAATCAACAAATTTTCTAACGGATTTAGTGATTAACTTTTTGACAGCCATTTTTAATAAAAATCAATGTTTCAGATTTCGAATGGAAACCCCTAGATTTCGGTTGGAGCCTGGCAGAAGTTTTGAAAAACGCAAAAGAGTCAGAACGCAATAATGAAAAATCCAAACCACCTCCAAAACTGACCGACAAACCGACAAAACCAATCCCAAAGCCCAAAATCGAAGAAATTCCAAGAGACGATTCAAAAAGCGGTTTTGAAAATGGAGACGAACTGGAAATCGGAACCTGGTCAAACGACATGGCCATCAACGCCATGACCTTCGACCAGGACAAGGCCTTCCACATCGACCTAGACGCTCTTGAAAATGACGAGTTCAAATGGGGCGATGTGCGGTACGGTTCGCCAGTCTACGAGTCCGACCCGGATAACTACGACTCGGACGAGACCTTCAGCGACGACCTGGTTGACACCGACATGGATACTGACGACGACGACGACGACGCCATGGGACTCAAAATCTCGTACATGAGCGAGAACGTCGCCGAGGCTGTGGAGGACGAGAACGAACTCAAGAAAAACGAAATCAACCGTCGAATCCTCAACCTTTTGGAACAAGAAAAAAATCTGAACGAAAGCGAGTGGACTTACGACGAAACCGAAAAGTCCGACCTCCTGGACAAGCACCGAGATTCTCATTTCGACTTCGCCAGGGAGAAGGAAAAAGAAATCATAAATTCCGAATTTTTCATCTCGAGCAGTACCGAAGTTTTGATCAAGAAGAAAACCGAAATTGTGAAAAAAGCAGACGAGTGTCGAGATTTGCAGACAGAACAATATATCAAAGAAGTGGCTCATAAATTCAAAACCGAGTTGGTTGAAAGGGAACTGAAACCGGAACCGAAACAGGTGGCAGTTGTTTCAAATTCTCACGCAGACCAGTTTAGGGACAAAAATTTGTTCAGTTTTGACAGGCAGCCTGAACTGGAAGGTCATCCAGGACCAAGTCCCAGTTTGATCCTGCAAGCTCTGACGATGTCCAATGCTAATGATGGGATAAACCTTGAGCGACTGGAAACCATCGGAGACTCGTTTTTGAAATACGCTATCACTACTTATTTGTACTGCACGTACGAGAATATTCACGAGGGGAAACTAAGTCATTTGAGGTCAAAACAGGTGAGCAATCTGAACCTCTACCGGTTGGGTCGACAGAAGGTGCTTGGAGAAAGTATGATAGCGACGAAATTTGAACCTCACGATAACTGGCTTCCGCCTTGTTACTACGTTCCTCGCGAGCTTGAACAGGCCCTGATAGAATCAGGCGTTCCGTCAGCGTTTTGGAACCAGGCGAATATTCCGTCTTTGAACGAGGTGAATCCGATTGAGATCAACCAGTTGGTTAAGGAGACTGAACAGAAGCTCGGACTGGTGAAAAATGAACTGGACCAGAATGATGGACACCTGGTGACCAACGAGACGGAAAATTACAGGTGTTTTATTCCGTATAATTTGATTACGCAACATAGTATTCCTGATAAGAGTATTGCTGACTGTGTAGAGGCTTTGATTGGAGCGTATTTGATTGCTTGTGGACCCAGGGGAGCTTTGCTCTTCATGGCGTGGTTGGGAATTCATGTTTTGCCAACCGAGAAAAAGTGTTTCGTTCAAGAGGAAGAGCCAAAAAGGAGGGAACCGGGCAGCACGCCTTTTGTGAAGGACGTTTTGGAGGATGGCAGAGTTTGTTGGACACAGGTTTATATTTGAGAAAAAATGTTTAACGATTTGTATTGTGAGAATGGGACTTTTTTTAATGTGGTTTTTCTTTTGATAGATCTGTCATGGCATTTTGGAGCAGCCACAAAAACCTCTGCTTAGATACGTTCCGGATCCAGAAAAGGAGCTGGAGGTGATGCTCGATGGCTATAATGAACTGGAAAATTTCATTGGGTACAAGTTCCAGGACAGGAGTTACCTTCTGCAAGCTTTCACACACGCTTCCTACCAACCTAACAGACTCACTGATTGCTATCAGAGGCTAGAATTTTTGGGAGATGCAGTATTAGGTGAACTTCAACAATTTGAAAACTTATAAAAAGAAATCATTTAATTCCAAAAATAATGAATAATAACAATTGGAATCTATTTTGTAGATTATTTAATTACGAGACATTTGTATGAAGATTCAAGACAGCACTCGCCAGGTGCTCTGACGGATCTTCGATCTGCACTTGTGAACAATACGATTTTTGCATCCCTCGCTGTCAGATGTGGTTTTCATAAATATTTTCGTCATTTGTCGCCTGGGCTGAATGTTGTGATTGATCGATTTGTCAGGATTCAAGAGGAGAACGGACATTCAATTAGCGAAGAAGTGCGTTCAAAAATTTTACTTTAAAAACAACTTTAATATCGTGATTTATTCAGTTTGTTGGAATTGTTCAAAATTTTTCTTTGTTTCGTTTAGTACTATTTAATTGGAGAGGAAAAATGTGAAGAGGCTGAAGATGTCGAGGTGCCAAAAGCTCTAGGGGATGTTTTCGAATCGCTCGCTGGGGCTGTTTATTTGGACAGTGGAATGTCTTTAGACGCTGTATGGGCTGTCTATTACCAGATTATGAAAAATGAAATAGGTACTGACTCACAAAAAGTGAACTAATTACAAGTTTAAATTTTAAAATTGTACAGAAAAGAATGCATCAATTTTTGTTTTTATTTTGCAGAACAATTCAGCACCAATGTTCCAAAATCTCCGATTCGAGAACTACTCGAACTCGAACCAGAAACCGCGAAATTCGGAAAACCTGAAAAATTGGCTGACGGTCGTCGAGTTCGTGTCATAGTGGACGTTTTTGGCAAGGGCTCGTTCAAAGGCATTGGCAGAAATTATCGCATTGCAAAGTGTACCGCTGCGAAATGCGCGTTGAAGAAGTTGAAAAAAAGCCAAAACTGTCTGAAGAATAAGTTTTAATCGTCATTTGAAATTGATTACAAAATAAAAACGCGTGTGCTTGGATGCTACACGTCGAATCAAATACGTACAAGTACTATTTTGACTGAGTAGTATTTATGAGACAATAATGGTGCAAAGATTGAAAGAAAGTATTGTTGCATTAGGTTTCTTCGATTTGTTCTTGAAAGTTTGTTCAAAATTTCAAAGAGTTTTGCCGTTTGTTTTTCGTATTGTTTTTTCATTCGAGGTTTTTGTAATGAGTAAAGCAAATGCAAAATGAATGGCAAAACTGGGCACGTTCGCAATATTCAAGTTTAGTTCAAAGAAATGAGAATTTAAATAAAATTCCAAAAAGAAAATACATATTGTTCGAGTTGTAAAGTGCATTTAAATCAGAGGTTGTTGGAATTCGGAAGTTCGGAAAGTAAACGAATTGTATCGTCATTACATGTTTTTTCTTACCTTGAAAATTAATGTGCTTGAATATCAAAAATTAGCAATATCTTTAAAAATCGAATTAATAAATAAATTAAGGTAAATTTAATAAATAATAAGTGAATCAAATAATAAAAAAGTAAAATGATATAATATTCATGATAGAACAGATTTTGTTTAGAAATTTTTATGTAATGAAATTTATTGAAGAAAATGAAATGAGAAAACGAGTATCGACTTTTTTTCTCAGCAAATGCATTTCAGCAAATGCATTTTGTTGAATTAATCATCTAGAAATCATTGTTATCTTTTGTATAACTTCGATGTTATAATGATCACTTTTGATTACTTTTTATGTTAAAAAATGAATGTCACTGTTACCTAAGTCTTACAATTTTTCATTGTCAACTTTTTCAAACTTGTTTCTTTTTACAAACAAAAATAAGAAATGTGTACCGTTAAGTTATTCATTGTACAATCAAACGGTCTCATTGAGTTTCTTACAATAACATTTTCAATTAAACTAATAAATCTTTATACAAATAGAAAAATTAATTATGAAGAAACAATCATTTTAAAAATGGTACATTTCGAGCACCAACTTGTGCACTTTTCAAGTTTTTTTTAACATTTTTTTATATCTTAAAAAATATTTTGAAAGGTTAAATTTAATTTCATTTTAGATAAAATTGCATACAACCTGTGAAAGTCACACTTTTTCTACTGTTTTTTATAATCGTGTAAAACTTATACGTACAACTTTTTAACACCATAATCTATTAGTCATTTTGTAACGATGTAAAAAATAAAAAAATACAAAACAAACAATGTACATCTTATTCGAATACAAAAAATCATTTTTTTCCCAAAAAGGGTTAATTTCACTGCAAGAAATTTTTCGCAAAATTTTCGAAACAAAAACTGTCAAAATAACAAAAAATGCTTTCTACCAATGAAAATCATTTAAAATAAATAATTCTTCTGCAAAATTTAATTCTAAACTTGTTTCATTTTCATCATTTTGAAAAAACAACGAAAAGTTCAAAATTTGAGATTCAAAAGCGCCACCGTTTGTTGAGAACGTCGATTTCGTTCTCGACCAATAAGCGCGCGTGTTTCGCTGGTCAGCTGTTCAGTACGTTTCGGAGTCACATCCATAACGGGCGGGTCGCAAAGGTGGCACTCGGCAGTGCTGTTCATGTCACGTGAGATAATGGCTTGGTCGACGAGAAATTAACGAAGCCCAAGCCGATTTTCGGTGCAACTGTCACCTCACCCCGGATTTCAAGATTCAAACCCAGGACTTCGCAAGCAGCTCTCCGCAGGTACGAAACTCGTCAATCACCCAAAACCCAACAGCCAACGTCCCAAAATTTCGTTTCGCAAATTCAATCAAATCGTATACAAACAACTCCAAGTCACATGAGACCTGACGTCTCTCTGTTCATTTCTTTGTTGACATTCTTATCCGTTATTGTTGCTCCAAAATGATAGTAAAACTACAAACTGAACAAACTAAACACAACAATAACAATTAACACACAAAGTAAAAAAAAAAACAAACCGAGGATGGTTGTTTTAGGGGAATGAAATGAGGTGTTGATGATTCGAAGTTTGTATTTGTTATAATTTTGGAGCAAATTGGAATATGGAAAAAGAGAAAATAAATAATTGCGGTGCGCAAGTGTTTCAATAGCGACATCGAAAGTGAGTCGGGCTATTGATTTTACGAGTGCGTGACATTAGGCGCCATCGGGCTCGACGGCGGACCGTCGAACAGGACTTTCAAGGTTCCGGCGATCCGTCCGTCAGCCGCTGTCACGTGGATGACGCGCCTTACATAATGTTCACGAGGATCTCTGCCACACCCCCGACTATCTATCAAAATTTCAATCATTTGCTATTTTTTATTTTTGAAATTTGCTGCTGTTACAATTTCGGAGCACGTTCGACTTGCAGTCGGTGGGAACGTGGTATCGATTTTGCGCCGATGACATTGGTTTGTTGTGATGATGCGATGGGTTGGCTCTCTTTTTTCTTTCCAGACTTTTTTGACTTATTTTGATGGAACTTCGAGGGGTGCGAGGGTTTTTGGGACAAAGTGGTGGTACCTGTCGGAAACAGGTGGTTGTTTTGTTTAGTTTTGACAGCTCCAATGACCCAGATTGTACTTCGGAATCGACGTTTAATGATTGCGAGGTGGTTTCAGTTTAATCACGGGTTCTTGTCACGTGATCTCTTGTTACTGAATATTTTGTAGTTGTTTTTTTTATATTGAGTTGATTTTTTACGCATATACATTTGTGGTTTTTTCTAATTTAAGAGTTTTAGAGATTAAATGATTAGACTGTAGTTCTAATTGAGGTTTGAGTATACAAATTAGAAAAGATGTTCAGAAGATTGTTCTACGATGAACAGTTTTATTTGACTCAACAATATGGACTCGAGCAAACTCGGTTATTTGATTAGAATAAATGGATTATTTTGTATTGTAATAGATTTATACAGATGTATAAATTGAAAAAATTATAAAATAATGAGTAACAAAAATATTTTAGAATGATAATGTAGTGTGAATTGAAAGCATAATGTAATTGTCGAAAAAGTGGATATAATTTTGTTTGTCAGATATGTCAATCCGCTTTTTGACCAAATTATTTGTTATTTGTAGTTATTTGTATGGATTTGTTTTCCATACTTTCAACAATAGAAAATTCTACATAATTCAATTTTTAATAATTGTATAATTATATATATTTGTTTGATCGTAATAATTTCTTTTTATTGATATTGAAATTGATTCAGTTAGTCTGCATTATTTCAGTTGTTTAAATATTCATTGCATCGCGTGCTGCTCTATTGCTACATAAACAAGTTGTTACTTTTATGAACGTTACATCTACGTCCTCTACTGTCTCAATCTAATGTTTATCTGACTTTTCGGTTTGTTTAAGTTTTTTACATAATTTTTGTCATATCCAAACAAAAGTCCCCACTAAATCAGCAACGAACAACTATTTTTACAAATAACAAAGAACATTTTAAAATAATAATTTAGTTTAATAATACAGTCTAATTGAAAACCACTTTCTTCAGAATCATTTCCAAAAAATTGACCGATTGAATACATTTTTATCTTTTATCACCGACATATTTGAGTGACTTTCAATTTTATCAGCTTGATTTTTATCGTTTCTAAAATTTTTCTTATCTCAATGATTTTCTAATATTATTTTCGGTTTTCAGGTGTGCATTCGTAGCTTGAGAGGAACGCTGAAAGTTGAAGAAAAATGGCCGAGTACTGGTTGATTTCGGCACCAGGCGACAAGTCCTGTCAACAGACGTATGACACAATGAACAACTTGACATCGAAGCAAAACTCGTTATGCGTCAATTACAAATTCCATATACCAGACCTGAAGGTGGGCACGCTGGACCAGCTAGTGGGCCTCTCAGACGATCTGGGCAAACTCGACTCCTACGTCGAGCAGGTCACGAGAAAGGTAGCGAATTACTTAGGCGAGGTTCTCGAGGACCAGAGGGATAAGATACATGAAAATCTCTTGGCCAACAACAGTGAGTATTCTCGGTGTGTCGTTTAATGTAGGGCCTTGTTTTTTTCATTTTTTTGACATTTTTTGTGTCTTGTTATCCAGCTAATTCCAACGTTCAATTTTTATGAATGAAAGAAAATCAAATCATCAGTGTTGTAAATTATGTCTCTCGTGTTCAAGTTCAGTGTTTTTAATCTGGATCAGCTTGTTGACTTAAAAAGTTACCTTTTTTCTTTTTCAATTGTAAAAAATCGTTTATGTTGAATTTCTTAATCAGTAAATAAAGTTGTTTAATTTTCAATTAGAGAATTTGAACATTTGTTTAAAAAAATCTGTCAAAATTAATAAGTTTAATATTAAATTGTTTCTATTTTTGATTGATTTCATTTGTCAAAAAGTTGGTTCAAAAATTGTTTAATTGTAATAAAATCGATAACCGAGCCAAATTTTGTGTGATCGTTGCATTTCAATGTTGGAAACATTATTCTAAGACACTGTTTCAATCATTAAAAAATGACCCCATGTGATCATAATTACAACGCTGAATGAGCGTATTCGAGAGTTCAAGACACCAAATTCCAACGAAAATCAACGAAATGTAGATGATAAATTTTCTTATACACCCTCGCTTTACAAGAAAACTTCCATTCAGATTAACTTATCTTAGCAATTGTAACTGAAATTCTTCTATCGGAATGTTTTGCAGTAAATAACTCTAAACACGATAAAATTTCATTTCAATCCATTGACACATTCCAGTACTGTCGTTTCAGTTACAGTTTTAGAAATAAAATTCAGAATCTCTTTGCAAGATGATTCGGCGCCAGCTTGCTAAATCTTTGACCTGTCCCCTAACAAAAGTAATTTAAAAAATAGTGCATTTTAGTAATCTGCATTTGATAAAAAAAAACCGAATCCCTCAGTTGATTTGAGCATTTTTCCTTAGCAGTTTTTCGTTTCCATGTAGCAGCAACACGCATCTGATTTGATTAAAAAAAGATAAATTAAAATGGCACCTCTAGAACCTAGTTTCAGACGACTGATTAACCTTTTTTCATTAGTCAACCGGTAATTTCATGCCTGCAACCAATCCCTCTCAGAAGTTGAAATTAATTAATCAACACTTGACATCATTTGAAACACTGATTAAACATTTGAAATTTTTCAAACAGTCAAATACATGCCCGGGTGCAGAATTGTCGCAAACCAAACTCGACAATTCTGGTCCCTCAGATTGGAAAGCTTTTTAAATTTTAATTGCAGTTGAAATTTTTGATTTGCGCACGTTCGCAGGTAGCTTTGCTTGCTTTGTTTTTAGTTCGGACCACATTAACCCTCTCCCTCTACCTTACTCATTGTACTGTTTTTTTTATTATTAAAAACGTATACAAGTTGTGGATTATTTTAACACACGCACTGCCTAAGCCTCAACTAGAGAGACAAAGCAGGACAATTTAAATTTTGGGACTAAAACAAGCGGATTGTAATTGAGACTAAGACGTTGTTGGACGTGAGACGTTTTGGACGCTGGTTCGGTATAAAAAAAAAGTGTATCAAATGATGAGCCGATGACGCAAAGGAGTCGCTTGGGGTTATTGTGGTCATCAAGCTCGAATTAGCCATTGCACAGGTTTAGTTACTCGTTTGGTTCCTTGGTTTCTCTTGTTTCGTTTTATTTGCCGCCTTAAGCTCGATTTTCCTTTAGCGAATTGATTTGAATTATTTGAGTTCTCGTTTTATTTTTCAACTTATGATTTTCAATCACGTTTTTATCAAATTTTTGAGTCCTTTTATATCTTCAGTCACCTTTTTTTGTACAAGCTTATTTTTGTTTCATTGTTTTTCATGTGACAGGGTATTTCATACTTGTACAAAAAAATGGAAAACAAAAGAAAATTGTAACTGTGAATGAAATACACTGAATCATGCTAAGTCAGGGTTGGTGATAGGTAAATCTTTACTTTTCATTACAAGTAAAAAAATTGAAAAAATATTAATAACACTTAAACCAATCGATGCTTTAACTTTTAGAAATTTCAAATGGCAAGAAATGTAGCACTCCTCAATTTTCAGAATGTATAATAGTTTAATAAACTTGTTTGCAAATATAAATTGTTTGCAAAAACCGAAAACATCAACCCTGACTTGTTCAGACTTTGTTTTCATTGTGCTCACTGGAGCAAGTTAGGTATTAGCGTAGGACGCATAAAGAAAACAGTTATCCGATGAAAACAAAGCGAAAAGAAAAATGAAAAGAAAGATGAAAGAAAAGATGTTGTGAAAAAAGTCGCGCGAAGATTGGGAACTGTAATGGGTAGGTCAGACGTCAGTGGACGAGGAGGGCGCGAGCGGCGAAGGGGTTGGGCCGGACACTCCACCAAACACTCCTGTCACTCCGTCACACAAGACGTCCAGGGACAACCATCACCATCACCACCACCAATGCCACCAACACCACAATGTGCATCGGCACAGGCCGCGGAGGGACGCGGGCAAGTCCGACGTTGCGACGAGTTGCTTAGGTCAGCACCAGAATCCGTGGCACAACCACCATTCTAGACACCATCATGACCCCGATTGCAACAAGAAATCATCATCCAGTTCCCAAGACGACCCATCGTCGATCTATTCATGTTACCATGCACACTGGTGCGCCGCTTCCACACCTTCGACACCGTCCCCGACCCTCAGCCCGAATCCTGCAACCAGTCCCGCGGCTTCGTCCTGCGCGTCTTCCCTCTGCAGCAGCGACGAGGACGACAGGTGGAGGCGCTTCAAGAGGAAAAGCTCCGCCAGGTCCGTCAGCGACGACTGCAACGACCAACCCGAGGACAACGAACCAGACCAGCAAGACTGTAGTGGCCGATTGCCGAATCCAGGTACCCACCGTCCCATCACCAACACCTATCTTCACAGACTCTTCCCCTACGATTGATAAATACTGTATTCACTCCCAGACGTAGCAGGTTTATCACAAATGATTATCCTCATCGAACTACCACTTTTATTCCCGACCCAACACCTAGCCTCACAACTGACAACTGAGCGACTGACTTTGACCAACTCCAACTTCGGGACTCTCTTTTGCTGGGAAGAAAAAAAGTTCTGTGGCTGATTGTGCAGTTTGCATTTTATGCAATATTGTTGATGAGTTTGTCTAGTAAGAATTTTGAAAAGGCAAAGTTGAATGGGTTTTGTTCTTTTATTTTGTCGGTGTTGACACTAGAGAGATTGAACGTTCTCCATTTGTGTCTTAAAGTTTTACTTATTTAAAATATTTTTTTTAATCAAAGTTTGATATGACAATAATTTTTCGGTTGTAAAATCTAAAACATTCTCCACGTATAAGACTGTAGAGAAAATTCCACAGTAATTGCAAGTCAAAAACTAGTTGTTGAGACTAAACCATCAGACATGGAACTTTTTATTCTGTTTTTTTTTTAGTTAACATCATACTTTTCCTCAATTTTTAATTCTTATACTAATGCATTAATGCATAAGATGTTATTTAAGAATAAAAATTGTATCAAAAAAGTAATAAGATTTAACTTCGATGTTTTTAAAAATAGAATTTTCATGAAAAATTTATAAGGGTGGCGCAAGGTTTAAAGTTCAAAAAAACGTGCTATTAAAACTGGTTTTTAAACAACAACTTTCTTTAGATAACTTTCATAAAATCGAAAAATCGATAGTCTAGATTGTAGTTATTCATAACAACATGGGACTTAGACATTTTTGTATTATATTTTTTTAGCTCGTTTTCTAAATTAAAAATTAATTGAGTCTACTTAATCTCCCGAAATCCCTCGGACCTTTTTCTCTGTTGACGTTATAATTTTTTCTCAAACATCTGTAACGGTGAAAGAATGTTTGTCTAAATTAAAGTCTCTATTAAAAGACGAATTTCATGAATTGTAATAAAATCGATTCATTCTTTCACCAACCTTTTTGGACTATTTTTAATTTTTAGATTTACGTATTTCGAATCATTATGTGTGCCAGAAAACTCGTTTGCCAATTGCTTTGTTAAACGAATAGTTAGAAAGAATAATACAAAAATAAAAAAAAAACAATATTTAGTTGCCGGTTCAAACGATCGACAATTGTTATCTTGATTTTTTCAATGAAAAAAACTGAAATTACGGCAATCTCACTTTGTCTCGACACAGAAACATCGATTTTGAGGGATCAATTCATGCACCCCAATCGGTCGTTATTCAACATTTGAATCAACTATCAAGATGGAAATAGAACAAAAAAACATTATGAAACAAAATAGAAAACACGTTCGATTTCGATTTGATACAAATAAATTGGCAAATGATGAAAAACAGTTAACGATGTGTATTAACACTATTTGACTTAGACTGAGTGTTTTATTGGATTTGTGATTATCATGTATATAAATTCGTGTTAGAGCCGTTTGTTTTGAGGAACTCCAAAGATTGGCTACTTGAACCGAACTAAAAATTTTTAATGAAAATATTTTTTAAAATTAGTCAAAAATTTTTATTTCGATTTGGAAGTTCCTCAAAATGTGTATTTTTTGGTTCAAATTTCTAGCTTAATGGTATTTTATAACACAATTGTTATACAAACTATGCAGTATTGTAAAGTAGTAACAAATTTGATTGTAAGTTTGTCGATACTTGTATGGTGTAAAGTACAATACATTTTGTGATTTGTTTGAAACGATTAATTTTTATTAAGTCAAGTTGAAGTGGTTACACATTGATAAACAATCAATCACCCAAACCGACAGAAACTCTGACTACTCATAAATTTGAAAAAAAACATCAACCTTGTCCTTAGACGACAAATTCTTTAACAAAATCCAAATTTCCAACGACAGTTTTTTTATTCAATCGCACCGACTTTCTGTTCTTCACATAAAAAAAAATAAAACTCATCGTACACCAGATCCACATATCAATCACGACAGAACTATCCCTAGCTTAATTCCAACTGGTTTGTTTGTGTTCTTGTTTTTAAGTTCCACCATACACAGTGTTTGGTCTGAATATTTTCAAGTTTGATGGATGTCCACGTACGCAAGCATCTCGAAAGCGTCACAGTCATTGAATACATATTGTAATTGTAGCTAGTCAACGTGTTGAAAAAAAAATAACTTGAAAAATAAAACAGAAACAAAAAAAGAGAAAAAAGACTTAGGGAACAAATAAATACTTGAAACGATGACCACAAGCGAAAGTCAGGACTTGAAGACACAGGACCTGAAAGGTGAACGATTATGCGACGTTTTTCTTTTGAACCATAATAACTTTAGCAACAACTACCTTTTTTCGACTCTTAACACTCGATGCTCCAACTTAACTTCCTACCTAACATGTTATTCTTGATAGAAACACGACACAGCATGGACAAGCTGACGCCTTTTGCTCGATCACTTGCTAGATTGCAGGATGAGCCACTTGGAATCGCATGGAATTTTTTTTTTCGCCAAGAAAAAACCAAACTAATAGATTTTGAGTTTGTAACACATTTTTATTTATAGTAATCCCAACTAGGGAGGTGATAGAGCAGCAACTGCACATTGTTAAAACACTTAACAGTTTCGTTTTCAACTTAATTTTGCAGATAACAAATACAAGAAACCCCCTGAATGAAAAACGACACCAATCCAGAAAACATTGCATGTATTGTGCAACTTTTGCACGTTTGGCAAACATTTTCTAGTTCGTTGTTTAGTTTTGGTTCTTTTGTCGATTACACTTTGCTTGATTTTGAAAGTCATAGATTCTTTTAAGGGTTGAGGTAGAACATTTTGAAGCCCATTTTTTATTCTTGATGAAAAATATAACAGGTGGAAAAAAGTCATGTTTAAACGGCAATTATGTTAATCAGTGAATCACATAACCATGGTTTTGTTTGACAAATTCAACCCAGCACTTGTCACAGTTTGATTCACAAGACTGCATGCTTCATTTGCCTAGCGAGAGAACAATTTATAATTCTGGTGTCTTTAACTTTGTACATTGTATCTCAAGTTCAAATGAGTAGCCCAAACTCGCAACTCGTTTTTGATTCCAATTAGCAACCGAAGTGAGACGTGATAACGCATGCCCACTCCTGTCAGAATTTTGTCTCTTTGTTTTTGAACTTGGTTAAATATTGGAATCTAACCAGATGTATATATTTTTACTTATATACATATTCGATGTTGAAGTAGAGTTTAGTCTGCGATTGAGTTTATTTGAAATCATCTCAATAAGACATTGATTGGTAGGTGATCTGCCGTCTTATATCACACGGTTTCAATGGGACATGGCCAAGTATCCCATTAAACAATCTCTAAGGAACATCGCTGATATTATCAGCAAACAGATTGGCCAGGTTGATGCCGACCTTAAAACGAGGTCTACCACTTACAACAACTTGAAGGGTAGTTTGCAGAACCTGGAAAAGAAACAGACGTAAGTGAACAAATAAAATACAAATTATAATGGAAGTGAATTTGGTTGAAATATTTCAGGATTATTATTTTTTGATTTCTGCGTGGATTGAAATTGATATTTGTTTTCTGTATACAGTCTAGGAAATGATTCAAAGATTATAATTGATTGATTAATCTTTACTCAAAGATAAAATTCCTGCAATATCTCTGATTATTAATTTTTCTTAAACTTAGCTGCTTTTGAAACTCAGACTTTAGAAAAAATTTAGTTACTAAGATCAAATTCAGTTACTAAGATCAGATAAATGAGATGAGATTACAAAAATTGATTCTTTTTAGGGGGAGTTTGCTCTCGCGCAACCTGGCTGATCTGGTCAAAAAGGAGCACTTTATCCTCGACAGCGAATATCTCACAACCCTGCTGGTGATCGTACCTAAGTAAGTTTGTATTATAATCCCCATTATTAAATATTTTCTCCCCAAAAATAACAAAATATCGTAAGCCAAGTTTAGTATTAATGAAAAAAAAAGAAGAAAAAGAAAATTCATCACGAGAGTATGAGAAAAGTTTCAGACTGAATTTGAAAATGAATGTGCAGTAACAAGCTTTTGTCTTGCCTTTAACAGATCCGGTTTCCAAGAGTGGCGAGCGGTGTACGAAAAGTTAACCGACATGATAGTGCCGCGCAGCTCGCAGTTGATAACCGAGGATCAGGAGTACGGCCTATTTACTGTAACTCTTTTCAAAAAAGTTATAGAAGAATTCAAGCTGCACGCCCGCGAGAAGAAGTTTATCGTACGTGATTTTACCTACAACGAGGAGGAACTTGCCGCCGGTAATTATTCGACGTTTTGTTAATCACCACTAGCTTTCAGCGGGTTTATAATCACGCAAAATTTTGCAGGAAAGAACGAGATGATGAAATTAGCCACCGATAAGAAGAAACATTTCGGCTCGCTCGTCCGCTGGTTGAAAGTCAATTTTAGCGAGTGCTTCTGCGCCTGGATCCACGTCAAGGCTCTGAGAGTCTTTGTCGAATCCGTTCTAAGGCAAGTTTGTAATAGAATTTTGCAACTCAAGTTTGCTATCTCGTGTTGTCATTCAATGGGATCGCTCTTTCTTTTTTGCTGCAGGTACGGTTTGCCAGTAAATTTCCAAGCCATTTTAATACATCCAAATAAAAAGAGTACTAAACGACTACGTGATGTGTTGAATCAACTTTATGCACACCTCGATTCATCGGCTACAGCGTCTGCTCAGGCAAATCAGGATGTGAGTTCACTCAAATTGAAAAGTGATAAGACGTATTCCAATTCAAATTGCAATAACTCTCATATTTTTCAATTTCTGTTGAGAAAAAAACAATATTCTGTCATGTTCTCTTCATTTGTTGTTACTTAAATTACGATTTCGATTAAACACGTATTTATTCACGAACAAACAATTTCACACCGAGAATAATAAATTCGTGTCATGATTCTTTTACAGAGTATAGACATCCCAGGACTTGGTTTCGGACAGAGCGATTACTATCCATATGTATATTACAAAATCAATGTAGACATGGTCGACAGCAAAGTTTAGTCGTCCAAAACGAATAAGCATCGCACAGTAAGTGCAACCCAAACATCATTCGAAGCTGGAAACGCGTGTACTCAAACACGCACACTTATTCATTCAACAGCAAACAAGAAAAACGAAAAAAAAAATGAAAATCTTTTTCCAAACGGATATCTTCCCTCAGTACCCTCCAAGCATCCTTTATTATTTGTCTCTTTAACTTTTAGTTACCACTGTCGAGAGCCTACAGATTGGTTTCTCATGACCGTTCAGCTGAACTCAACTTCTACCGCCATTGGTGTCAAGTTACAAACTCAATGTCAATACTAACGTCAGGCGAGGGTTTGCAAGAAGCGAAAAGCAAAAAAAGAAACAATGACAATTCGAACCGAAAGCATAACTTGCGTTCCATTTGTACATAGAACTCAGATCGCCTGGAGCGCTTTGGAAAATCTCGATGCATCTGCATGTAACGTTGAAGGAAAAACAACGCGCAAAGCAGAGACGTGATTCAATCAGACAACGACCTGCTTTACGGGCGCTTTCGTTCCGCGCTGTTGATTCGACGTGCGTTATTTTATTAGTTCCCGAGGGAGACTCATCATTTTGCGATGCTGGATATTGGATTTCGTCGCTTTTGACACTTTGAAAAAGACAATAAGTTAATACCCAACAGCACTCTGAAAGCAATCTTCATTTGAAATAGACAGCTTTATCGTCGAGTCATTTACATGCAGTTAAAAGTGCGGGCGTCAGCACGAGACAAACGTCAGGATAAGGAAAAGCAAAAAAACAAACAAACAAAATTGTTGGCACCCCTCGCAGTGTGAAAATATCAAAGTCCTGTACATTTTTTGATGAATTTTGAAAACAAAACAAAATGTTCTTTCGATGAAGTTGAGAATGTGCGAATCAGTGGAAGTTCAATCGTTCGGAATAATCAAACGTCTTGGGAATATCGAACAGTTTGTGAAAATCCTTTTCACAAGTTGTGATTCTTTGCGAGGCAACCTATCATTTTTTAGATTCTTCGGCATTCCAATTCTTTTTGGCACACATTGGAAGAGTTTTAAGGACGTCTTTGTAGATCGCGAAGTTGTTTCTACGTCGAGTATTAACGCATCCTTTATAAATAGTATTGTTCTCCAACGTTATTGTTGAAATAGCAGAGTTTATGAAAATCGGCCGTCGAGATTTGCGAGACAAGATTGCGACATGGATTATTAATCACTTCTTATTTTCTTACTCTTTTCCATCTGGATTGGCAACTTTTTGTGTACAAATGTCTCCCTTTTGTTTCTCACACACCTTTCCTTGTTATACTGTAAATATGTATTGAGTTCAGAAGTCAGTTTTACCGAGGCAGATCTTGCGATCGAACTTTTAATTCCTCACTGTTATCAGTCGTCCTTAGAACTTTTACTGACGAATCCATGTTTGCGAGTTATGTATGACATCATGAGAGTTGAAGAGCGCTTAATGTTCAGGACCAGTGTATAAATTGTTGAGAGAGAGATATGGCAATATAAACGCATACACAACACAAATATTTTTGTGAATATGTTGAAAGTTCATGTAAATGAGAAAGAAAAAACAAAACACAAATTACAAACTGTTGTAATGTGTAGATATTTTTAATGAAGTAAAAGTAATTTGATTGCTTGTCTTGTAAGTATCGTATAGTATGTATATTGTATAATTATTAATAAATGCTACGTTCCATTACATTGTTATTTGTTGTGTCATTTGTAAAAAATATGCGGATTAATGTAAAGCCAAGTTTAAAAGTTTGTTTCCCTAGTTTGTCATTGTTTTAATTACGAGTGGATTCTGTATATTATAACGGACTTTTATGGGTCAAAGCTCCCAGTGATTGTGTGGAAAGAAAATCCATAGTCAGCTTTGGTAAGTTCAAGACCAGCTTATTCATGCTTAGCACGAAAAATAACGCGCAACATGGCACATAACTCATGTCGTATCGTCGACATTTCTACTGGATTCACTTCAGCCGAGGTAGATAAAAAGCTCCGCCAGAGCTTTGACATCCCACACTATAACTAAATGTTAACATCTCCCACAAACCGCGGATGTTTGCCCAAGTTTTTGCTCGACACCTTTTTTTATATCAAGCACCTCTAATTCTACTCCATTTAAATATTTACAGTCTTACAGATTTACTTTTCGAACTCAAAATGTTTTCATCTCATCCTCATAGTTTGTAATTAAAAATACTTTTATTAAATTTGCAAATTTAAGAATCTTTGTTATTTCTGTTATTTATGAACTCACAGATTCTACTAGAATCTGTGAAAGTAAGGATTACCAAAATAATATGTATCAATTTTGCAATGTTGCAAAAGTTCCACGTGCTACAAAGCCGGAGATATATTGTTTCTATAACTATTCTCTGATCACATATATTCACATCAAAAATATAGTCCGAGAGGGAGAGCCGCAAACGCTGCCAAGTTTTCTATAGGAAAAAGTTGCACGTGTGTAATCAAAAAGCATAACTCTATGAGAAAAATTTCGGTGGTACGTTATAAGAAAGCATTAGCGAAAGTCCAGTTTGAGTCCAGTTTGGTCTTCACTGTCTTCCAACTTACTGGTAACAAATGTCACGAACATGGTGCGGAATATTGAGTGACTCTGAGGCAGATGAAACCCAACAGATATAAGTGTAATACAAATTTAGTGCTTCGGTTTCATAACCGCACAGCTTTCGTCTTATTTTCAACCTCCACCTTCTTTCTCAGCTTCTTGTTCGAGCGATAAAATCTTTTTAGGCGACGTCGTAATTTTGAAAATCGTTCAGAGGTATAAAAGTGTCTCACTTTGAAGGCACTCGGAAGTCAAATGAATGTAATTTTGATTGTTGGAAAAAAGTTGCGATCGGTGGGGGATTCATAACGAGTGTTTGGACCTTGTTTGGAGATCGCATTTGACTTCCGCGGCGCGCAATAAAATGTCCCATAAAAATGCGAGTGCAGTCGCGGACCGCACTTTGAGATTGTAAACATCGTCGTTGAAGTAGCTCTGAGAATGAGCACGTCACGTAGAAATAGTACAACACTTTGTAACACATGTTACTGACGTTCAACCGACTCACTGTACGTACAAATACGTGAATTCTTGTATGGATAGTACGTAAAATGCCATGAAAACGCTTGGCCAGTTCGCTGCTTCACAATTGGCTTTTATGTTAACGTTACTAATGCATTAGCAAATTCGATTTATCTGTATGACTATCAATGTACGATTCTTACAACTTCTTCATATTTTTTTTCCTTTCAAGTGCGTATCCACTTTTTCCTCTACTTATTTCGATTGATCAATAGATCTCAACGTTTTATAAAAAAAATAACATTTTTGAATGAAATTTCTGCAATAATTGGTCGTTTTTGGTACAGAATGGGAATAACACAAATTTCAATAACTTTTCCGATAAAAATGATTAATTAACAATTCAATTAAAAAATTCAGAAAAATTGAAAAATGTCGAACAATTAATACATTTTTTAATTTGCTGAATATTTGATTTTGTGAATTGGAAAATCCGTAAGCACTGCTGCAAACATTTACATTGTTAGAAAAATGTACATAATTTTTTTAATTTACCCTTTTTTCATCCCTTAAAAAGGGATCAAGTGAAGGAACAACACTTTTTTTTCATTCTACATAAAACCTAACTTGATTACTAAAAATTAGGATTGAATTTTTTGGTGAATTAAATCCAGATTATGCATTTGAGTTACCACAATTTTTGCTACCGAACCTCTCAAATTACAAGTCACAATGGTTCCATCTCTAATCGTTCCTTTCACTTTACATCTCTTTCATCACGACATCCAGAGCAACTCAATGAATATGTCGTAAATGATAAAGGTCCCTCGGTTTGTATTCGTCGAGTGTTTCGCACCACTCATACAGCGTCTTTATGGCTGCAAATGTTTCCTGCGCTGTCGGAATGCACGATAGATCCCCGCTGTTATTTCCCTCTTCCGATTTTATATCGTGTACCATTTCTTCCACCTCTACAGTCGAACTAAAACCTTCCGGATCTGTTGGTTCGGGTTTGAATTGTCTCCAAATTGGCAGGGCGTCGTCCCTTCTCATCCACGAACTCAACTCAGTCTCGCACCCAGGAACCCTTTGCAAAATAAGAACAAGTTCACTCAAAAACTCATACTTATCTTTTCAATAACTGATTCCAGTCATCAACTTCCACCAGGAAGAGAAGAAAAGTCCGGAACGTTGTAACTTTTTCTTAACTCCTTAATTGGTTCTTCGGACGTGGCGCCTTTCATCGTCAAATCAACCAGCACTCCCTTCGAGACGTTCAGATTGAGTTGTTGGGTGATTCCCTGGTCGGCTGGCTGGTTTCAAACCTTGTAAAAGAAAACAGCGAAATTCTCCTCTATCGAGTCGATCTCATCGGTTGAAGGAAAACATAACTCGTCAGTGGTTTGTAAAACCAAAAGGCAACTTGTTGGTTCCCCAGTTCTACTTTTGACTTGGGTATAAACAGCTCTCTGTACCAGTAATTAAAAATCGTTCTGTCAATCAGAGAACTGTTGCTGTAATGGTATAATAGAGGTAGGGTTGAAACAGTCCTAAAACAGGCGGAGTCTGTCTGGTCCCCGAGGACTACCAGGGGCAATTTGTGCGTCCCTGTCGAGTTGGTCCAGACGATCACTGTCAATCGTTCTTGCCCAGACTTAACGGGTCCTGGTAGAGGTTTCCAACTGATAGCGCTCATGCTGTAAATACACTCATTAAAGTATGCACACCTTTTGACAAAAAATCCAAACTGCTTCTTCGTGGCACTCGTCGAAATGAGAACCACTGTTTGTGTAAGGATTTTTGATACTGTGACGTCTTTTGAATCTCGTCAACTTCTAGAAGACTTCTAGAGCCTTCTTTTTAAACATTGTTTCGGTCAATTTTTTGCCCCGTTTTTGTTACTGTTTGTACTAGATGAAGACTGATTTTTCAACAGGTGATTCAACGACGCCGTTCAATTTGGTTATAGAAATGTCGCCTTGTGTCTCGAGCAAAGTTTGGTACTGCTTGAGGATCTGATCTGTTCCGCAACATGTAGGAGACTGCTGAGTGGGAGACGTTCATGGATCGAGTAATGTCGACGTTTTTCTCACCGGCTTCGATCCGACGGAGAATCGAAACTTTGTCGGTGATTGTGAAAAACTTTGACGAACTTTATTCTGGCCTCATTTTTGGCTGGAAAATTAAGAAAAGGGATGAAATTAGTTTTGTGATTCGAATTCGTTTTTAATTGCAATCAGCGAGGTATATTATATGAAAAATTTTTTAAGTTAATTAAATCAATTCAAATTTGACAAACGTTCGACTAACGTCTTTTTTAGGAGAATTTTATTACATTATTGAAGCCCTTTGGACAGTTTGTCAATATTGCCTTGAATAATTCGGCATTAAAAGAGCGAATAAAAAATTTATCCGATTTGTGACGAATGGGTAAAGGTAAAAATATGAATTTCGGAATGGAAGGTAAAATGAGAGAATTGAGAAAACTTGAATTTAGAACTTACCTATCCATAGAATTAGAGCTTGAGAAAAACCAATTTCATTGTTATTTGATCTCAATTCTTAATACATTGCAAACTTTGTTGTTTATTGTAATCTGTTCGAGTGCAGATGGTAGTGTCGAGCAAAAGTGCGTCGATAAAGTAAGAGGATGCACAAAAAGATGACACACAGTAATTATTATGAAATAATAAGTAATAAATATAATTAACAATTTCATTTATTCATTATTTACTCAACTGAGTAATTTTTTTTATTTCATTATCAAATTTATTATTTATTGTTTCAGTATCATCTTTGTTATTTCCATTTTTTTAAATTAAATCAACTTTATTTATATCAATTATTGACGTTATTGTAAAAAAATAAAAAAAGTAGTTTGTCTTTCGCAGACTTTAATTTTAGATCTATTACAGCGTTTAATTTTCGTTATTTATTTGGTTTATTTTGTTAATGTTTTAAACTTAATTTAATAACGAATTAATTAATTCAAGACCTAATCAACTGAGTGAATAATTAAGCAAGTTCCAGTTTCACTAATTATATAATATCTTTGAAATTATTTTGCAATAAATTATTAAAAAATATTTTGAAATAAATTTTTATTATTAAGTTTGACACTAGTTAGTAACAGGTGAAGAACTTGGATATATGTATACTTTACTAATAAACACAAATCCAGTCGTAGGGAATGCTAACGGAGAATAACGGAGGGTAATTAGGGCTGATGCTGGACTGCGAGCTAGCCAATGTATCAGAAGTGGAATGTTCCCGCGGTAATGTTTTGGAATTTAATTAATCAGCCAGCGTTACCTATAGTTGTATAATACTCTCGTTCTTACACCATCCCGAGTCTCTACCCTTACTGTTTGTTACAATAGCATCCATAACTTTTGCTTCAAAACTGCGAAAAACTTTTATAACAAAATTATATTACAATTTTTAAGAACAAATTCGCAAACTAGAATTCTTAAATTAAGTTTCCAACTTTTAATATTCAAAGTAACAAATTTGGCATTTCTAGCGACTTTGTTATTTATATTTCAAGCTGCATCTAGACGATAAGAAAGTATAAAATGAAAATGAAAAGGAGAGAGAGTTAGCGATTTTGTATTGTTATTTTTATTTAACCGTATGCCTGGGGGTGACAAGTCACCCCCAAAATTACGATATCTTGATGTTTGGAAAGTTTTACTGGATTTGCGAGCGTTGGCACTTCCGGGTGATGGAAGAGTCTGTAAGGTTCGTGCTTGGGGGATATTTTGGATAGCTGTATCGTATTTCAGACCACCGTTTTCTCCGCGTCCCAAGGTGATCTTATTTTACGTTCAGGATTTTCCGATAAGACATTCCCAGCATTTTTTGTTCTCTCCTCTTACGGCAAAAATGCACTGACTTGTGTTACATTTGAGATGTTACTTAAAAAGAAACACGTAAGTCGCCGGATAAAACGGTTTTAGTGCCCGGGTTTTACATATGTTTGTTTTTCAATTTCAAAAATTAGATCTATTCTTTGCAATCGTCTTAAACGGATGAAAAAAACCAAGTCGCGCCAACAAAAAGCTTATAAAAACTTGGTCAAAAATGAAAAAAAGAATGGGATAGAATAAGTTCTCTTTGGTGCAAAAAATTATTTCAAAAGTAATTGAATTCTTGGACGAAATTTGCATAATATCGTTATCTTTGACAAGTGGTAAGAAAAAGTTTTGAATAATTGCAATTATATCCTCGTTGCAGTGTTGAAAGTTTGCGAGTCGGCAGATTGTTCGCACTACAATAAACTTTCGCGTCACTTTTGCGCGGCATCTTTTTCGACGTTTCGCATTCGTGACGTGTTCCTAATGAAATTGTCCTGCAACATTATTGACATTAACAAAATCCGCGAACAATGTCTGTGTGGATTACTTTCGTGCGGTTAGTTCGATCAATCTTATCGAAATTTCCTCGATACTATGTATGACGCCAATAACGAAAAATTCACAGAACAATGGTTCATGATATTTGGTGTCTCTGCAAAAGCCGATGTGACGTTACCGCAAACAAGAAACGACAAGCCGTATTGACTAACGGTACACACAACCGCAACCTTTCGAAGCTTCTTTTTCTTTATCTGCATATTGTTTTCTTCCTATTTTCTTCTTTTTTTCTTCCATCCATGAAATTTCGCGGGATACAATATTTCAATCTTTATTACATCCCGACTTTGAAAGTCAAAAATTCAAGGATGTATTTCGAAGCGCTATCTTTTTTGAACAATTTCAATTTTGTGATCAAAAGAATGTTTCTTGTAACAAAAATGTAATACGAAATTGTTTGAAGAAAATAAAAGATGAAAAGAACGGGAGATAATAATGAACGAATGATAATTTGATTTATTCAGCCCTAAGAGGACATGTTGGCGAATACAAATTCAGATGTTGGCGCGGTATTTGGCGCGTCGTGTTTCTTAATTATCAAGATTTATAACTGAAAATAAACACCTTTCAGAATGCAGTCGGGATGCACAAATTTTCTCGCGCTGTGGCATTTCGTTGTGACGCGTCAGGCTGAGTTTTTTTTAATTAAAACATAGCGACTCTTATCTCTATCATCATTTGCAGCGAATGAAACAATTTTCAACTAACAATGTTTCGATTTTCGTCTGAAATTTCACAGATTCTTTGTTTCCTCATCACGAAAATCTAATTAGATCTACAAAACGAAAAATTTGAGAATTATCTTTTCTTGTAAAAAAAGGGGAAAAAGTATTTCCACTGGTTGATTTTCAAATGTTTCGAATTGAATGCAATTGGTTTGAAATGAAAAGTAATGGAAGGATTTCTGAAGGCTTTTATTGTTTTTATATTTCGAACTAACTTGGACAGAAACACAATAATGTCTCAGGTTTGTAAAGAAGCGTCGCATCGGTCTAATGCTCATGGGAGAATTTTCGTATTGAAGGGTAAAATTAATGCATGCACTTCGTTTAATTGAAACGTCGCCCTTGTCGAGTAAATTTTTTTTTTAATTGAAACGCATTATTTACAATAACCTTTACCAATTCCCTGCAAATTAATAACAACAATTCATTTTTATGTGATATGAAAATAAATTTTATTGGCAATCAAAAAATTTTCAAAATTAACGACAAACGTTGCTGTTCAATGAAAATCAATATGAACTGATCAATGGCAAACCTTCACGCCCTACTTGTTTTCGAAAAAACTACCAGAATTCGTGTATTATATGATCTGATCGATATATAGTGACATGGCTCACATAAAGGATCATTGTGCTTTAATCTTGGAGTGTGGTTAATTGCATTTGTGAGCATTTGTGCGATTCGAGATTCGCAGTTCGATATCCAATTTATTGTTTATCAATCGATTTTCGCAATCGCTTTTCTCGTTCCTCCGTTACACGAACCGGTAATTATCTCCAGTCCAATGTACTGTTACCATCACTTTTAGAAATATCTTTTTAGCCATTTTACAAACGTGGTTTTGTTTTTACTTAACAAAGATTTGACAAACAACGAATGAAAAATAATACACAACAGATTGAGAGGTAAAGAATGTTTTCATTTTTTGTTCGTTCAAACTACTTAATTACTCAGCCGAAAATGGAAATTTTCAAATGCAGCTTTATTACCAGCAGGTATACGTACTGAGTAATGCTCTTTTCTCGTTTTTACTGATAAATAGTATAGCAAGTAGGTTAACGGCAGTCTACTGGCTGCAAGCACTTTTATCGGACTTTTTCATTTCTTCTTCTTCCACGATCTCGTTTTGAAACATGAAACCATGCCTTCGAGCTGATCCTAGTGAAGAAACACGTGCTCATTCTAACTTCTAATGTTATGCGAAACAAATTTCTGTTCGAATCTATTTTGCCACTTGCTAGCGATGTAAACCAGATCCCTTTTTTTTGAACGTTCTCAGGTTTAAGTAAACTCACCCTCTGCTCCTTGCACAACACTTGTCAAAATTTATAAGCATATTTTAACCGAACAGTTTTGTTGTTTAAAAGTAATTGAGATTGATTTTTATCTTTAGGTCTTGATGATGCAATTATAAATGAGATTCATTAAACCAATTTCGCATGTTTGTTGTCATGTGAACAAAATTTACGAGGAACAATGTTATAATTAAACGGAGTTGCAATTTAATTACGACTGGTGCAAATTACGTCGCATTATTTTCTAAATGAATTTGAAATTATAAAAATTTAATTTGTAATACGCGTGAAGCGTCGTGATATAAGGTTCCCCGGCGATGAAATATTTTCCCAAAAGAGGATGAGTTTCCATATCTTTATTCACCAAAATGAAAAAAAATCCGACGCTAAAACGGCAACTCGGTTCGCCCCAGATTAACCGCTCTAGATTTAGTGCTTCGGAGCATTACTTATAAAAAATTAGGTAATTTTTTCGCCTAATTAAATGTCGTAATTTCCGTCTAATTTAAAAAAATTGGAACCTTTTATTAAGCTATAAATATTCGCGCACAAAAACATTCCTTCGCGCGAAAATACAATTGTCAAAACAAAAACGACGAGTTTCAGGTCGCTCGAGTTTTCATTCCTTTTGGATTTTTCAGCAAACAGTTGACACATTTTTTGCTTACACGGATTTCATTCGAAAAACGCTGCCCCGACGTTGATTTCATTTGCTTCGCGTTGAAAATTAAATTTTTACCTAAAAATAGCATAGTCGAGTGTTGAATAATTTCGGTCTATTTTTCTCGTATCCACGTAAGAATATCGATGAAAAATGTTTCGCCTTAATTCCCGAGTGATGCTCATGAACTGAAACTTTGTGGCTGTAATAACTTCTGGTCGCGCGTTCAAAGTTATGAAAGCATTCGTTGTCTCAAGCTTATTTTCTCAATCTGAATAAATCCGCGACACTGGCGAACCGCAACCTGTCGCTGCTGATTTTATATTACCCAGAAAAATCTTTCATCTTCGTATATAAAGACGCAATTAAAGCGGAAAATATTTGTTCTTCTCAGTTTTGAACAACGAACAAATTTGACCCGCAACATACTTTTTCTTCAATTCCCCGATCAAAATCCGATCGATAATTGAATATTCCATACTTTTTTACATAAAAAATCAGCTGAAATTAAACCAAATATAAAATCAAGAGAAAAAAATTAATTTTCATAAAGAACTCGGAAAACTAAAAAGCCATCGAATTGTGAATGAAATTCATTGTTCTTAATTTTCGTTAGATAATGTTTGAAGAAAAAGGAAGCTTGACGAAAAAAAAATTGGGAAGGTAAAACGTAACATGGAGAAGTGAAAAGAATCGTTGAGTCAAAAGAGAATCAGCATGATAAAGGATTTTTAATTAAGATTTGATATTAAAGCCCTTTTATTGTCACTTAAACATTCGAAATAAAGGATTCAACTTTTTTAATGACCGAAAAAAGACTGGAATTGCATTAATTAACGAATTATGCATACCAGTGTGTCGTTGAGGAGTTAAAATATTTGAATGCCCGCCAACTGGCCCTATTTTGCGCGAACCTGAATCCAGCCTTATCTCACATGCATGTGCCGCTATATCTTTGGCTCCTGCGACATCGTTACCATATTAATTTTAGTTCATGCAGTGAAATGGAATCTCGTCCTATATTGTTTCTAAATCACAGGCAACTTTGCATACCTACAAAATACTTAATCCGGGCAGACAAAAATGTTGGCTCCGAGTCATGCCAATGCGCTTGTTTGCAATTCCTATTCGGCTTTATCCTTTTTCATTCAATCAAAGCAGAAAAAAGCCACCCTTACAAATCAGTTCCAAACGTTTTTGGTTCATTGGGAATAAGTTATTTTCAATAAACCCTCTGTTTTTGATTCACAAAGGACCAATTTATTCGCAGCGACATTTTTATCTAAAATTTGCTATTTAATCGTTACAATCAGATGGACACGAACAAATTGAATTTGATTGAATTTAAAAGCAAATTCGCTCGGCTGTTAAAAAACGCGAAAGCGATTTTGAATGACGGCACAATGGCGCGAAAAAATAGAACCGAACGGTAACGCAACGTGACGATAAATTTAACGTAATTTTCACTATCGGTCGGGAGTAATAATGAAATATTTTCTCTCGCCGGGGTTTCGATTCGTGAAATGTGTTAACGCGAAGCCAGACGTACAAGCGAACACGCATTATAATCGACAATAACCATTCATTCATATTTCAAAGTTCAATGCGATAGCGTTCGAGCTGTCGCGACAAAAAGAATAGTACAAGGGGAGGCGAGGGGTATAAAACAACCGCAAAATTGCATTCCTAACTGGCGACAAACGACACTTTATCATGCTTTTCGAATTGTAAGGCCAGATCGACGGTATCTGCTTTCAACTGCGCGCGTGGGCTCGGGGCTTTCGTTTCACCAAATCGTATTTGTATCGTAAATTACGCTGCTTTGTGCAAGCTTTGCTACCGCACGACGAGACAAAAAACAACGCTCGTCTTCGAACAGAGTGTCGCGTTGGTGCGTTTTTCGCCACACATTTCCAGCAAATACATTAGTTCTCGCAGTTTATATTATGTACATTGGTTGAAAATGAAAGTCTTTTTTTATCTCTTCACAGTTACTAAACATTCTTCGAGGCAATCGTTTTGAAAAGAAAACAAATTTTCCGGTCTTCGCATCGGGGTAATGGTGAAAGAAGTGAGAAACACTCGAATCTTACAAAACGATGAGTTTTTATTTCTGCAATCGTTATATCACATAAATGTTTACAGCTTGTTTCTTTTTCGTCTTGTTGGGTTTTTGTTCTCGTGTTGTCTTGTCGGAATACGTACAAACATAAATGCCCGTAGATGTATGCACGATGCACGGATAAAAGATGAACTCCTTGGAAAATATAAGCCTTCAACAAATTGCATCGCAGAGGAAATGAACACGTGTCGTCCATGCTACATGAACTACGATATTAGCACGTTGGGGAACGTGAAACAAAGCTCCGTTTAATCTTTCACTCGTGTATCATCTGTATCTCTCTTAGTTTTAACGTCGTTCTCTGCTTCCCGGACGGAAGATGATATTCTACACTTATCGTACCAAAATGCCATAAAGAGCTGATGATGTATAAAGTAAAACGTTCAACGACACTCAACCTCCCTCTTTTTGAACTCAACTTTTTCTTTTCTGCTCGCAAAAAGTCGACCGTAATCTTGTTCTTCCTTCGATCCTACAATGAACCACGTTAAAATGCGAACGTCGTTTTTACACTCGTCAACCTAAGGAGGATATTTGTTTCTTATGTGAAATTGCATTCGATTTCATTCGACGATTGACGGTACAAGAAATTAAAACTTCGACATTTTCACGATCTGGAAATTGATTTCGGTGTCATTAGAAAGCACTTGTTCATAAAAAAGAAACGTTTATCGCAGCGCGCAATCGACGCTCACGTTTATATTATAGTCACGTACTTGACTTGATACAAAAAAATGATACTCCCACGAATCATTCATAGAAATACAGTTCCTTTCGAACGTGCGATATAAGTTTTAATGAGTCTTCCAATTTTTTTTTGTCAGAGCACCTGGGAGACACGAGCAATGAATCGTGATTTCGTTCGTGAATTTGTCTTCCCGTCAGTTATAATGCATACACTGCTGAAGTGAGACAGGGATCACGAAAACCGCGCGTCACTGCTTGCTTGATGTTTAGTACACATTCCATGGTAAATCGGCGCTCGGAAATTGTAAATACACAGAACAACGTGAATATACTCTACAATATACGTTTATATTACAATAGTATTGGTCGAAGGTGTTTATCAATCATTAGTTGCACTCGCATACAAACTCAGTGTTGGTTTAGGAACGGACAAATAAATAAACTCTGACTTAGGATTTGACTGAGTGTATAACTGCATCGATAAGTTATCTCGGTATTTGTCGTGTTAGTTCTGTAGATTTATCCAGAAACTGATTGGTATCGTTTATTTTATGTCAAATTTTTTCCTTCGATTTGTAAATTGAAAATTATTTCAAAGTGAATTTAACTTGATTGGAGAAGTTGTCGAGTTTAAGTAGTATAGAATCAGTTTAGGTCAGACGTTAAGTTTCGAAGTAAAAAATGTTGATAAAATTAATTAATCGGGGTTAAACTCGTAGAAGTGAAGACTATTAGTGGAACCTACACGCTCTTTGATGAGGGCAGTACATTCGGGTTAATGTGCGAGTAATGATATAAGCCAGATTATGTTCTAATTTAGGCCTGCTTTGGACTTACACTCTTGCTTCATCTGATATTCATGATTAATCATGGGAATCTAATCTTTTGATGAACAAAACATCGTATAGTCTCAGTAACATTTTGCTGAAACATTAATATAAACAGTATGTGATAAAAATTCGAACAGACCGTTTTGGCGGGAAAAAATGTAAAATTAATGTCACGAAAATTGTTCCATCAACTTAATTTATTCGGAAATCGAATATTCAATGAATGATTCAATAATCGTTACATTATTCAATTGTGAACGAGTTTTTTATTCGAGTAAAGAAAGAGACGTAGAAAATCCTTGGAGGGTTCAATAGATTTTTGGATTGTGTATGACCGTTGGTCCCTTATATCTTCTTATGGCGATTTGATGTATACGAGTGCGCTCTTGTATCCTCTCTCGAATGGAGATTCATTATTCCCAATACGCTGCTCTTATTTACACGAAATAATCTGCATGTTTCACGTTTACAACCTGAATATCGTTTACAATCTACGAAATACAATCGATTACGACGTTCTCTTATCTTATCATTAAGATTATAACAATAAAAATTCGATTTGTAACAAACTTTGCAACGAAAACAAACACTTTAACAGCTCCTTTTAAGATTGAAACAATTTTTTAATTTATTCTATGTTGAAAAAGTTGTAACTTTCTGGTAAGAAAATGAGCAACTGAAAAATGTTTGTTTCCTTGCAATCAACAATTTTGCAAACAAACATAACTTATCGTTTATCTAACAACTTCTAATCCCCAGAAGAAAGATCATAAACCTCTTTTTCCACCGTTCAAAATAATTAACATTAGATTTGAGAATGTTCGGTTATTGTACGAAAAAACCTTGCTTCATCTGGCTAGAATTTTAACTGCTACGGATGGTATTTACATTTTATACACTAAGATAATTGATATAAATTGAGGTTCCCTTGGAACACCCTGATTTTAAATGAACAAGTTCTCGTACCTTTGATGTGAAACGTTTGTCAGTTTCCATTTCCTTTCGTTGAATTTTCAAAACGAAAAAAGATTAAAATTGTAAATACATCAGCGACGGTAAAATATTTAAAAACATCAAAAATTCATTAACATTAAAATTTTGAGATAGAGTTGCAGTTTGACGGCGTCGTGCATAACTCAGATGATAATTTGAATAAAACATACGTCAAAAAAGTTATTAGAATAGCGTGTTGAGACAATGTGATACGTGACCGCTTGGCTTAACGAGATGAAAGACAAATTGATTCCCGGAGTATAACTAGCGCTCACGCAGCTTGCAAAAACCATAAAAAAATAAATTCGTTATTCGATTTCCCTGAAAATTTCCACAGTGCCGGTTTTTGCATTAAGATTTTTATTAGCTCCTTTTGCTGAGCCGCCGCTGGCAAATAAACATCTACATAAATTTGTGTATATAATAATCAATCAAGCGGAATTTGCAAATTTCAGCGTCAAACGTTAAGTCTGTTTTTTCTTTGCCAACCCACGAAATCCGGTCGATGAAACTAATTTTTTATGACTCAGTTAAAAAATTCACTTTATTTCCTACCTGAAACTTTGACAATTCAAAGTGGCGAAGATAAATTTTGTCGCAAAATCGAATTGAGGTCAAATGTCACATCAATTCGTTCGGAAAATTGTACAAAAAAAGAAAAGCAAAGAAATCTATCAATACCGACATTAGTTGACGATTTCGAATCGCGTTTATCTACGCCTTTTCACAGTCGCGAACAAACACTGATCAGACTAAACTTTGATATCGGTAATTGGAAATTCTACGCAGCCACATGTTACGACTAATTACGTACGAACATAATTGATTGACGAATGGAAATGATATTCAACGAGTCATCCGAGGTCTCGGCGCTTTAAAAATCCAACGACGAATATTGTCAAAGTTAATGAAGTTGGAGACGCAAACGGGTCGAGCCGAATCGAAATGCACTTTGTGAATCATCTTGCTTTTCGAATTCATTATGCGCGGCTTCTGTTTATCAAACAAACGCTCTCAAAAGCATCGCACACCTGTTAGTTTGGCGTGTGTAGCGGCGAGTATGCGCAACAAATAAAACGAAAACTCCGAAGACGAAAATAAATTTTCCATGAAGCGTCTCTTTTGGAATTCGATTATGCGAAAGTTTATAGCTATCGAGTATGGGCGACTGGATGTGCTTGGCTCGTTATATACCTCAAGTCGTTTACTCGCGACTTGCGGCGAATTGTTAGAAAGTCAAGTTTTCGAATCGGATATTTGAAACGAGTGCATCGCAGACAAACTAGTCAGCCTCTCGAACTTGACAGAAGCGTTTTTAAATGCTCATTAGGTCGACGAAATGAGAGAGACTAAGTTTTCGATTTTAAAAAGTTGATGAGCAGGCGGCAGAAAAAAGTTGTATTCATTTATTATGATGAAGTAACAAGAAAAGTTTTGCAATAAAATTAATGTCGCGACGCTCCGATGAAGACGAGAAGTGTTCCGGTGTATAAAGTTCAACACGCGTGTCTTTAATTAAGTCAACATTCTTAATAAAGCGACCGACCTCGCGGTTTCGCTTGTTAAGTCTCGGTTTGGTTTCGTTTTCTTATGTGGCTTCTCGACTTTGACATTGCCTCAAGTTGCACTTTCGTGAAAAACAAAAGCTGTAAACCGTAACGTTAGAGAAACGTTTTTTGACTGAAATCTGGTTGGGTAAAAAATGTGGAATGTTAGTTAAGCTCGACAATTTTCAGAAACGAAAACCTGTACAAAAGTTGAGACGTACAAAAGATTGCACATTCTAGTCGAGTGTTTTGTTTTAGAAAAATTGTGTTTTCAAAACAACACTGTGCAGAACTTTCTTTTTCGCGGAAAGGTGAAAAGTGACAAATGTGACATCATTTTTGATCGGTACGATGTAGTATAATTTATAGTATTTATGATACGTTCATCTTTTTACTGGCACCCAAGTAGAAATTTTGCAACGAAACCAAGTTGTTCGATTTGGTTTGACCAAATTTAGTTTCTCTCGCGCGATACATTTGAAAAAGACACGAATTTATAGGTACTGTACAAAAATGGATCAGTTGATTATAAAAAATGGCAATGTTTCAATGGAAGAAGAAGACGGAAAATTCTAACGATTTCTACTTAGGAACCGAAACCCCCTCGAGTTGAAATGTTTCATTATTTCATTGAATTTGTTATCTACAAAAGTTGACAAATATAAAAATTACAAACAAAAACGCAATTCAAAACCATTGTCTATCTTTTATAAGTTGTAACTTTAGTATTCGTAGATGTGCATCTTACATTTAAAATAATATCTGTCAAGATTGATGTATGGTCAGTAAAACAATAATATGCTGTTCGTCCGACTTTTTTTAATGATAATACATCTCGCATGCGCGCTTATGTTACGTATTAAAGTTGCTTCGCAAGTACTCGAAGGTTTATCGTTTCTCGTCACGTTTTGCACTTCGGGTTGCATTAAAGAGCGCATTTATTAAGTGCGCTCTTGCTGTCGATTCTTCACCTCAGTATCAAACGAGTTAAAACGTAGCCTAAAAGTACATACAGAGTCAGACTGTGGGGCCTGTCGTTTGCATCGCCGTGGTGCAGCTCGGCTAAGCTTTCTCCTGAAACAATACGAAACTACTCACACACTGATCAAACTTGTCAACTCAAATCAAACAAGAAAAAAGTCGCGTGTTTTTTCAATCACATTACAGTGGCGCAGTGGTTGACTTCTGTTTGCCATGGAAGATACAACAAATCTTAAGTGAATTGAACATCTATATTTGGAGGACAAAAAAAGATTTGTCTTTGGTAAACTTTTGCGACTTAAAGTGTACGGCAAAGTGAAAAACGCACATTCGAAAATATTCTCAAGGACGATTGAAGCAATCTTGACAATCCGTTCGTACTCCACAAGCGAAATAGAAGTAGCACACGATGAATAATGCAAAATGTTCAATAAAAAAAATTGTTTTCAACTTTATAAGAGAGAAATGATAATTTGACGGGAGGTAAGATTTTAGTTTTAAAACCGAGTTATGCAAATGGAATTTCACTTTAATCCTTACTGAAGTTCTTTGACATGGAAATATAAGTAATTGACAAAAACTTTCCATTCCTACCGAGCGGAAGGAACATAGAAAAAAAAACTTTCCCCGTGATCTAAGTATAATTTATGACTGACAGAGGTAATTAAAACCTTCGTAATAATCAGTGACAAACAAAAAGGAGCGATGGACCATTTGATTAATCGCGTCACTAAACACCCGAGAAACTTGTTTAAGAAAAAAAAGGTATCGTCATTAAAGTACGCGAGCAAAATCCAAAAATGCGAGATTATGAAACAAGATGAATGCATAATTAAAATGTAATTTTGTCTATAAATTATGTGTAATGACAGATTGCACTTTGCAAGAAACAGATGATTCGCCATTTTTTTGCAAAGCATTTTGCAATAATTATTACGTGGGCGTTAATGGAACCTTTTGCGCGCTGCTGCGTCGTCGCCTCTCGAAAATAAATTAGAATAAAATTATAAAGAGACAATGCGGCGCACTTCGTTAGATGGATACAACATAATTTGTCCGAAACAAAAGACTTTTGTTTGCCCAACGCGTCATAATTAACATTAGTTGATAATGATTGCAGCTTTCAATTGCTGCACTTCATTAACACGAGTTTCAATCGTTGAATATTTTTACGACTGTGCATTACCGTGCCGTTTAAATAAATATTTTACAATGTTGTCATTTCCTTTAGCCCGACTTTGCTCATGAATATTCAAAAACTAAACGAACAAATGGCATGCTTTGAAATAAAACCGATTATTAAAATCACACAGTCGGCAAAGTTTTAATTTGATTGCAAAGTGCGTCTTACGTGACGAAAATCAAATGTTTTTTAATGCACATTGTCGCGCGAGTTTGCCGTGTGCCTTTCCCAGCACAAAGCTTTACTGCAGATGTCAAAGATTTTAACTTTGCACATTCCCGTGAGCAACAACAGTTACTCCAATGTCTTCTCTATATATTATGTCAACAATTAGCGAAACTTCATAGTCTCGCTGCGCGACGCGAGTGATAACATTACGAGGTGCTCCGAAGACAGCATGCAAAATTATGTTCCAACTTGACCGTCGTTGTTTAGTATCTCTGCTTGTATATTCATGATGTTTGCTGTTCAATTATTTATTTAAAAAAACTCAAAAAACTCCAAAACTTAAATAAAACAGAAAATAAAAATCACTTTATACAAAAAAATGATCAGTTTTTGAAGATATTAACTTTTTTAAGTAGTACGAACGGAAGAATAGTCAGACGTCAAACAAAACTGACGTTAAAAAGTGTTCAAAAGCCATTTTATCTTATTTAAGTCATCTAATTTTGATGACATTGAAATTATCTTTTCTCTGACTTAGCTTAAGCATTGGAGTGCCATAAATTTGGTTAAAAAATTATTTTTTGATGAAAGGCTGTTTTGTTGTGTAATATCAAATAAATGAAGTTATAGGTTGAAGTTTTCATGTTTGCGCAACATTAGCGAAGAGAACTTGGTGAAATAACACAACATAATTCTCACCATTAAGCACATGCACGTGAATGGTAGCTGGTTGTTCGGGCATCGTTGTAAGCATACATGTGTAGTTGCCGCTATCCGTTGGACCAACTTTTGCGATGCTGAGCGTAGAATTTGCACCGTCTTCCATCAGGTTCGTTTTGACGCTGAAATTAAAATTCGCAATTTATGTTTACTCCGTTGCGAGAGTCTAAATATTTACCCATTAAATTCTGTTTGAGTATATCTTAAAATATCTTACGATTAAACAATTTGCACACAAAAACGAAATATCTTATACAAACAGACGGAATTGTAGTTCGCAAACAGGTTAAAGTATAAAGTTATTGGATTGTACAACACAAATTATCGTTAAATTGTTTTAATAAACGTGAAATTTCAATTCAAATTTCAACAAGTTGTGATTTAAATTTTTTAGAACACCAATTCTGAGCTAATTTTCACTTTATCATTTAATTAGTAGAAAAATGAGAGATCAATCTTGGGAGTTTAGTTTCCCAATATCATTCAATAAATTATAAACCACTTCGTAGAAACAAATAATCAGTTTTTCAAATCAACTTTTCAAGTAGTTCAAGTATAAGGAAAGGTCAGGCGTTCAAATTGTCATTTATTTTAAAGTTCAATTTTTTGTCAGAAGAGGTTCAATTAGATATTCTAAAGGGAAAAGATCTAAAAAATCTTGCGTTAACCGTTTTTATCTCGGCGTCTTCATTCGACGAAATGCAGGTACTTGAACGGAATGCAATAAGCTTGTAAATTAGCGCTGAAAAACTGTTTTAAGCAGTTTGTAAGGAGTCGCTGATTTATTCCGGGATGCGTGTTACTGAGAAAAAAACTTGGGTCGAATATATACCGGTGTTAAGACACTTTTGCCGAGCGCTACTGAAAACTTTAATTGAAAAAGTTCTTTTTCCACAATTTGCCTATTCATTATCTCTCGTGTAGCTAACCACGCATCTGTTCAAACATAAAACCTTCTATTTAATTGTGTAATTGTTACTAAACATCGCGGCGTAAGGCAACGCGAAAATAAACTTTTCCGAGCGATTTCAAAACGACGCTACAATAACGAGCTCGAAACTCATTTGTTCTCGCTGGTTGATCGAAGACAAGTGTTGCAAACTTGTATAAGCTCTAAATCTTACGGCTTATTTGTGGCCTTATTTAAATGAACTGCTAATACGTTATCAAATGCGCAAACTCGACGATGAAAATGATGCAGAATTACAATTCCGAATAAAAATTATTCCACTCGGGAGGGAAAAATTTAAATTTTAAATGCAATAAATGTGAGTTCTCGTATTGCTCGTATGATAATTGACTTCATCGTTATGTGAATTCCATTGCGAGGTAAAAACTCTAACAATTCGACTTTTTCATAAAAAAAAGGTTGTGTACATAATTATTCCACGATGAAACAAGCTACTAAATGAAAATGAAGGAGAAAAACGACTGCCAGTGAATATTAAGACGTTTTAAATTCTTAATGAATTGAGTAACAACGCGGAATGTTTCATTTGAAAATAGATGATGGGTGTTTTCAATTACGAAATTAATTAACTTGAAGTAGCGTCTTGGAGCAAGCTCTTGGGTACGATTAATCTGAATTTTGATCTTTTACGACAATCCGTGCGTTGGAAAAAAGAACCGGGCTGAGAAGTTTGCTTTGCATTTGCGCCAAAAAAGGGGCTAAATCAAGTGTACGTCGAATTGTACGCGGTGCTAATAATTCAGTGGTTTTTTCCCAAAATTTACAAACTGGGTCGTTTCAAAGACACGTACGCCGAGCAAATTTCGAGATTTTCACTTCGGGGCATTCCCGCGTTCTGTTTTCAGTGACTCTTTTTATTTTATTAGACGTACCACGTGGAACGATTTAAAAAAGATTCCATACCAAAAAAAAGACATTTTCGAGATTGACGCAGTATTTCTCTGTATTTTGTATCGTGAAAAATTTTCTCAAGTTTTTCGTCTCTACGGTAGATGGTTTCCACTTTTTTTTTCTCATGTTTGCTCTCACGATCGAAAGTCGGCTTCAAAATGTGATGAATTGCGTTTATAGCGAAAATACTTTGAGGATGTTCGCGCAAACGCGAGTCAACCGAGTCAGTTGCAGATTGCAAATCTTTTGAATGAAATATTTAACACCACTTTCGAAGTTTTACTTCAGACGAGTTTGCGAGTGGCCAACGTGAAAGCGATAATCAAATTCCAATCCTGAAATCCGAATTGAATCTAATTTTCTTCCTGTTATGGAATTTCGAAAGTCCTGCAATTTTGTGTTTGCGCACCATTTTGAGTTCTATTTTGCACTTTCATTTATGAGCTAATTGAATAAAATGTTAATAAGATAATTCGAAAATTGTCCAATTATGAAAACTTGTTAAAAGATAAGTTTGTGAAAGTGTGAACGACGTTTGCAAATGTAAGTTAAGTTGTTAATTAATCAGTTACTTATTTCTGGTAAATTTTAAGTATGATTTTAGTGAATTATAAATTTTAATTTGCGAATTGTTCAACAAAAAATAAAGTGTTTTTAATTTGAACCTCAAAAAATAATCTTTAACATCAATTGCACTTTAAAAACACACTTGAACATTCAAGATACACTTCAATTTGAGTAGTTACTCTTTGTAAACCATTGCAAAAAACGAAATTTCACTTACATCGCCTGGTTGATTTTTTTTGATCCCTCTGAACAAATTTAACAAAAGATGTTTTTCAAAAAAATAAGTTCATATATAAAACTACAATTTCGTCTCAGAAACTCTTACTATTCATAAGTTTTCATAAAGAAGTTCCAAAAATTACATTTCGTTTCTTGTCTGCATGAAGTGCAACAACCGAAAAAAAATTCGCCGAAAGGTCCAATTATACCTGGCAAAAAGAATTACCAGCACGTATACATTATTTCCAATGACAGCGATTGTGAACGCTCTGATAAGATTCGCGAAACTTTTACCTACCTAATTCCGCCTCTCGTGACGTCAAAATTTAGAATCCTGTTTCCGTGAAGCCACTGAACAACGCTATATTGCATTTGCATTTCTATATGCCGCACCACGCATAATAGCTCTATGGTGCTATCGGCTTCGTAATATTTATCCCGTAGTATTTGTCCCATGCCGTCCACGATGCGGACCGTAGGCTCTGAAACAAATCAATTTCAATTATTCAGCTTGAATTAGCGTTAATTGAACGACAACATAATCACTCACGCTCAAACGAATTTCAACGGAAACTATTCGATATAAATCATCGTGTCTCCGCTTATTTACCTTTTCATTAATTCTGATTAAACGAAAAATTTTAATAACCTAATGGCCTCGGCACGTGAAGCCTAACTATTTCACGGTAATATGTGTTACATGCAACTTTATGACATGTAACATGCAACTCGTTACATTATACCTGACATGCGATTCGTGAAGTGCTAATAAAACCCGAGACTGAATTCAACTTTTTGTTCTCCACGTTATTTGAACAATCTTAATCCTCCCTTTTTTTCCATCAAAACAATTTCTCAGCCTTTCTGATCCGCCCTTGTAGTTTACAGTGTTTTGATTTTCTCGTCCCGGAAGTGATTTAATTCATTGTTATTTGACTTTCTCTGTTATCGAAAAGAATTTTTTAATTGAAGCTCAATCTGCGAAGGAAAATGTTATTTAAGTTTTCTTTGATTTGTTCATTTAAAACTGACATTTTTCGGGTATTGAATGTCTCGTTTCGGGTGATTTGTGCTGGCCGATGTCGGATTGGTGATATGATTTTAATAAAATACAGTGCGTGATGGGATTAAAATAGAATGGAGAATGAGAGTGGAGGAAATCGAATTTTCTTGGAGTCGGTTTTCACTGTCAAGGAAAATAGACTGCGCAGAAAAATGTCCTTCGTTTTTGGCAAAACGACGTCGAATTCGTGCTGCCGACGGAATTTACTCGGACGGACGGTCGCCTTTTAACTTTCCCCTTACTGGCTTCGTGCCCAGTGCACTAAATGTGTTATTGTGTCTAGTTGCAAGATTATTTTCACGGAGGTAATCCTGTAAACAATATATCTGCCTGATTCTTAGTCATTTTTTCATTCTATTTTTATTTTATTACTTAGACAGTTTGTCAAAACAATCTGCTTAGTTTTCAACTATCATTTCGTTACAGCAAAAAAAAGTTTTCATTGTGAAAATGAAAAAGTTTTGTCGATTTCAAAAAATTTGCAGTTACAATTTTTGATGAAAAATGGAAAAATTAGTTGAAACGATGGTTTAATTATAACAAAGTTACCTTGTTGTCATTTCGCGGTACTAAATCAATTTGAATATAAAACAGCAACCGTATGAATTTATTTCGTATGCAAAGACCGATTTCGCTGTCTTTTCTCTGACAACTTGATACGATGTGCAATATTTGTGTACGTGTGGCTGAATTCGGAATTTTACGTAATATGTTTATGTTTCGCGGATTCAACTTCGTTCTCCAATGAACGCGCAAAATTTATTGGCTTGTCTTACTTCTTGGCTTTGCTCTTTTTTATTATACTTTTCGGTCTGACGCACAATTTCTTATCTCTGACTTCCCACTTTCAGAAAAGGTTACTCATCGCACAGTTTATGAAATCTCGTGCAATGTCTTTTTTTTTGCCATTCCCCATCATCGCGCAAACTTTTCGCGACAAAAAAGTTCGGAATGATTTTGACATACCGATCGGCTTATGAATCGCTGAATGAAGAGCTTTCTAACTTCTTTTTTGCTTCATTGGATTCAATTTTTGTTTCAACAAAAACAGGTGCCAGAATCGATGTCTTTTTTGTGCTTGACATATAAATCTGTGTATTGTTAGAACCCCGTTTTTTTGTGTTTGAAAACTCAACTTTCTTTTGTTTCAAACATGATTATATTTTTAGCTTGAAAAGTGTCACTCGGATTACGATCAAAAAGAAAAGAGACGGAGCAAATAAATACTCAATTGATTATTTATGCCTGTATGACAAACTGAGGAATTTTGTTCATTCAACAGTAAATGTTTATAAATAAAATTTCATGGGATTATTAATATTAATTAATTTTGATTAATTTGCTGTAATTAATTTAATCTCAAATATGTTTGAGTTAGATTTTGAATGGGGATTTAAGTGCTGCTTTGGATGGTGATTGGATGAACAATATTTGGTGGCCTGTCTTTGGTAACAATCGATGAATTTTAATGAGAAACTGATGTTCACGTAAATCAAAGAAACGTGGCGCAGTTCAACAACTATTAAAGGCAATGAACAAGTTGGTGTCATGAATTTGGAATGTCCACTAAACTGAAACTTCCGAGACTCCTTCTGAGATCGTTTGCTGTCACTGTTTTTCTTTAAGACTTTTAACCCATCATTCAACGCCGTTACAACCTTGTAACTAAACCGTCAGCGTTCTTCCAACGTGGAAATCACTTTTATACAAATTGTTACGATTTGCAACGAAATTAAAAAATTTTTCTTCTTCTGAAACAAGGGAAGTTCATACAGCTCAACAAACAATTTCGAAAGTGGCGTTTTATTAAATCAAATGACACGCAGAGAGATCAAAATGGAATCCAATTAAAATATCAATCTGAACGATACATATTTGCTGAAACAAAATTTTATTTTTTAGAATGTAAATGTGATTTTCGCGTCCATTATTCTTCCACTCTTTAAACGAAAAAAATAATGTTAACTTTTTCATTCAATTTCTTGGTTTGAACAAAAAGTTTATTGTATTACTTCCAGCATGAAAATCGATTGTGTATTTCGTTTTAAAAAAGTTGTTTTTTTCATTCGAAATTTAATTTCCGAAATTATTTGATTATCGACAATGTGGCCTGAAAAGGATTTTCACAGGGCAATCTCCTTAATCGCACCTCACTTTTACGAACCCGACAAATCGATCCTTATCTATACTGATATCCCTCAATCTATGAAATTTCCTATCCTTTAGTTTAAATATTGAAACAAAGTAGCTAAAAAAGGTCTTACAAAATTGAAATGACTTTTTTTACAAACCTATCAATACTAATTTCAGAATTAATCTAGGTAAAAATGTTCTCTCTCGCTTAACAGATGGTCGACGTGTAATTTCATATTTTAATGGAATCACAAAGTTTTAATGAAAATATAATACAGTATTTTTTAACGATTTCTTGTCTTCGTGTTTGTTACAAGAGAATTTTCTTTGCAACGGAAATTTTTCTGTTATTATCGCAAGGCTATTTCATATTAAGATTATACAAAACTTCTGATGTAACTTTTAAGTATGGAATTTTGCTGTTTTTTCCGTTCTTTCAATAACAAAGTTAAATTGTTCTTTTCATTGAAATTCTCATGATAAAAAGACAGAGGAATTCAATTACATTTTTGTTACTACAACGTGAAATGCAAATGAGAATCGCCTCGAAGATCTTGAGATTGCAATCAACATGAATATCTCACATATTCCTATGTGTACCAACAATCTAAACCGTTTTTATTTCCTACGGACGAATAGAGGACAATAAATGACGTGCTCTTACCATTGATGTGCAAATTTATGTGAATAAATTTGGGTGGATGTGTGCTGATCTGGCATCCATATTCACCTTCATCGCTGCTGTTGACGAATTTGATTTGTAGGCGCCAATTATTTGGATACTGAAAATCTACAGTGTACCTCGAATCGCCTGTGTACGTCTCCGTACCGAAGGTAAGCAAGTCCATTTTTTCGCCATTCTCGTGTCGTCTCACCCAAGATACCTAAAAAGATAATTTGATCTGGGTTAAAAGAAGCCGATATCACGAAAAGGAAACTGTAAAAGGCCAATTTTTTTCACACAAATTTGACGCCAATTTAGGTCTCAAATAAAATTAGCTCCAATTCTGATCAAACGTGAAATGAAAGAGTTGAAATTTCTCTTTGAATGGACAAAAAAAGGTGAAAAAAAAAAAAAAAAAAAAGAAATAGGAAACTGTGTTTGAATGACATTTTTTTGGAATGTAAATTGAGAGTGAGAGGAAAAAAGTAAAACATTAATTAAACATCGAGCAAATTCTATCTCACTGACGGGAATTCTATACACGTTTACGAAACGTACACTGGAATTGGACCACATGTTTCTAGAAAGGTATTACGCGACGAGGCGACTAGAACAACGTGTAATATGTTAATAAGTGTCGGCGAACACGATGCTAATAAGTTTCATCTTAATGTATTTTTCAGTGTAGTGTTGGGTTTTAGTGACATTAATTTGTATTTATGATGCGCATTATTTTGACGCTCCAATGACATATACATTATTTATTTATATTTTTGCATTACATTTTGTTTAACTTCTTTTCCTGTATAAAGCTGTAACATTCATATATTAGAATAATAAGGTGTCTGTCAGTACAGCAAAATGTGCAAAAGTACTTCCATTGAAAATCACAGAACAAAAGATCCGATGTAATTTAAATATCATAAAATTTTTGATGCACTTTTATCAACATTTTACGTTATTTTGAACTTGTTATATTGACAAAACGAAATTTTAAGTTGAAACGAGTTTCGAGTAACAAGAACAATTTAATGCACAATTTTGATGTAAACAAATTTAAAATGCTTCACGGTCGTTGTATCTTTACTCCTATTCAACGAGCTCATATCAGCCTTCATTGTTCGAATTATTATCGCGAAAATCAATTCGAAAATTCACTGCTCAAATTACACCGCTTTGAACATCGTGTTTTTCAAAATTATTTTATTCAAAATATATTATTGAAAATATAAATCTTGAAGTATTGTTCACACTGTACAAAATGACGTCGATCGTATCATACAATAATTTTTCTGTGAAACGATTAAATTTGTGTATTTTCAACTGGGTTATCGTTGATAGCAATATTATTATTTGAACTAGCAAGTGTAGTGAGAACGATTTTTTTCGGTGTCTCTGTAGAGACATGAATAGGTTTAGGAATCACCTCTTTAATTTCGAATCATGAATTCTTATGATGTGAGTACTATTAATTTGTTATTTTTTTTAAATTCATCTCAATAATCTTATTCACAAAAACACAACGTAACAAAATATAAATGTTTGACAGCTTTAAAATGTTCGGGACATTTGCTGTCAATTGTTTTCTCGAAACAATTGCTATCAAAATTGTTTGTTCCAAGTGAATATTCAAAATTTGTTGGACAAGATTACAAAACGTAATATCGGATGAGAAATTTTGTATAGATAAAATTCTGGCAGAATTTGATCGATGGAACGCACCGTTTTGCCTTGTAGCAAGGAAATTTTGCAGTCAAGAGTGACGTTCGCGCCAATCTGCACCGTAACGTTCCTGCTTTCACCTTCGAAGTGAGGGCCCCAGCGGTGATCGTGATGATGTAAGTGCTTATTGATAGTATTATGCGCATCAAGTATGAAGTTCGACAGCGAGGACTCCGTTAGTATCGACTTTTTCTCCGTCGTCGGAGCGATCGTTGTCCTTGTCATTTTCTTCGTCGTCGTGCTCGCAGTTGTAATGCTTATGGTTGTTTCAGTCGTTACCGTTTCGGTTGTGGTAGAAAAATCTGTGACAAAAAGTAGAACAAAAAATGTATCAGATAAATAAAATTGCTGACTTTACAAAAAAAGACTCATCTTTTATCGCCAACGTTAACTTTTGTTGTATTCAAAAAAGAAAAAAAGAAGTTGCCTTACACTACAGGTGAAATTATTTGTATTCCGTGGGGATAGTACAGACTCAACATTTTTTCTATACCAAGTTGTTAGTTAGACTTGTGTGTTTGAGTTTGTTCAATTTGAACGAATCACACCCCGCGGCTGGATCGAAGTAAAAGGTGATGCAGTGAGAAAAAAAAAGAAGAAACCCCTTTTTGTAGCTTCGCTAATGAGAAGCCCTGCTATGTCCATGGGATAATTTTGCGAATTAGCTCGGTGCTTGTATGCCTGTTCGGTTTTTGCAGCCATCTTTTTTCATCCCCTTTGCTTCGAACAGAATGGTTCGTTAGGAAGTCGCTTCTCTCACAACACCGTTCCAAGACACGAGCTCGGACGTTATTTCTTACAAGGAATGACTTCCAGAGATATTTTTTCTCGAAAGGTCTTTTCTCTCAGCTTGCATTGTGGTCGACAATATTCTGACGCGATGCGCACTGCTCTTGAAAACCCTCTGGAATCACCAAATAATGCTCTCTTAGTTCACCTTTTTGTTGGTGTTACACAACGCTATGTACGTTAGGTAAATTCGTTCGCTTCGCAGGTCCAATTGTTGTCCGAAATAAACACGCTTGCCGAATATTCTAAAGTCTTTCTTATACTTTGAAAGGGACGTTCTTTTCAAATGACGTCTTTTTGTTGTACGAGAGGATACTATCTTTGAATTGATGTTTATTGTATTGAATTATTTACACTGACAAAAAAATGTTTTTTTAAATTAATGAAAAAGTAAATTTTCACCCTTTCAAAATCTTGATTGGATTATTATATTTCTGAGAAATCAGTGAAAAAATCAAGAAATGGTCAGACAACACTATTTTAAGATAACAGAATATTTCAATTAAAAAAATTAGTTGGATTAGTTTGAAGTTATTTTACAGATAAGTTAAGTTACAGATTAGGATGTGTTTAAGTTTTGGTAACATGAAGGATCAGTTTTGAAGTGGGCTGTACACTGTAAAGCGGTATTTATAGATGACGTAAGTGAAGCGTATCTCTCAAAGTGGATACTACCAAAAGGCTAGTACTAAGTGACGTGCTCTTAGTTACGTTGTTGCTAAGATGACGTGGAGAAATAATTTAGGTGTAAACTATGAGTATGTAGTTCGAGTTCAAACTGCTGCATAATTGCCTCGTTAAGGTGTAATTATTCAAATTTTAATACAGCTGCGAATTTCGTATTCCCCATTATTTATTTTGGAAAGCACGCTTGATATACGCGAATTTTCCTTCCATTTGCATCAATTCAAAGTCAACGTCGAAAATGAATTCTTTCGCCGTGTGTATAATTATTGACGTCAACATTTTATTTCTCAGTTTAATTGTACAGTTTAACAATCGATTTCTTGTTAAAAATCCACTCGATTTTCCACTAAATTAGTTCAATTCAAATTATTTTGCTTGAATGCATTCTTCCACCGATATATAAACCGATGCAATCCACTAAATTTGTCGTCGTGAATACAACTTCAATTAACTTTCTAATTTTTTCTGAATTGAATAATTTAGCTCATATGTTGAAAGATAATTTTATTCCAGAATAAATGCAAAACTTAATTGACCTGAACGGACTTCGGTCCTGCCTAACGGATGTTTCGTTTGCGTCACGATAATATGGTCGTATATGAAAAAAAAAATCACTTGGGAAATTGAGGTCGTTTATGAGTAATTTATGTTAAATGTACCCGGGAGAGTGCGAGTGATTTCCAGGGAATATCTCCGAGCAAACTTGCTGCAAGAATGAAATGTTGCCGTTAATGAAACATCAACCAAAAGCAATTTTTATAATTTGTCAACGGAAATAATAACAAGATAACAAATTTGATTTTTAATTGTCTTTGGCAGTCATGTCGACAATTTTGGTTTAACCAAATTTTTTGAGATAATCTCAGTAGTTCTTACAACTTTCAAAACTAGTAACTTTCGTTAAATTTGATTTAAAAATTTTTTCAATAAATCAGGGTTAATAAATCATAGAGGACGTAATTTATGGGGACAAAAGAGTTGAAATACGATGAAGATATATTTTACGTTACACTTTAGATGTAGTTCATTAGTTTTCCTACGTGAAATAAAGTTGATGATTTGTTTTCAAAAACTTTGATGCTTTGTTCCCCTTTTATGCTTTTTGACATCAGTGACTTCACATCACAAGTCTACGAAAATTTTGGCAGTGCATTTTGCACCAACTAGGTCACTGATTCCACTAATGAACGCATGAATATTTTATACAGGAATACTGAAAATAATAGCGACGAAAGAAAATTATTAAAATAATACCCGTACCTCATTTACTTATTCCAACTTATATTTTTATTTTCCCAGCGAAATATTCTACAATGATCTCTTTTTGCAAGATTATTATCTTTTGTTAAAGAGCAAAAAATAATCAAATTATTATCACCCAGTTCCCATTTTCATACGACTTTTTCCCAAGTTTTTTATACCGAAATCAAAGACATAAGTTTGGGACTTATCAACCGATTGATCGAGAGAAATTGATTTTGATAATGGCCACATTCGAACCCGTTCCAAAAAATGTGAAAACTGCTCTTGAAATGGGCACCATTTGAATTCAATTACTTTGATCACAACCGCACAAATTGTGCCAATTATATTCTATCTGAGGATCTTCGTTTTCCACTTCTTGATTACCATGCATTAAAAGTAATGATTATGCTTCCAAACACTCAAATCGGTTTATGCATTTCAGTTTCATTCCAAAAATGTTACTTTACATCAAATCCACCTTTTCGAAACGATTGTTTATTTCAAATTATTCAAGCTTGTCGCTCGACAAATGTTTTCATCTTTTGGTGTTTATTCCAAGTGATTCTGAATGATACACTGCCAGATTGTGACATGTTGCTTGTTATACAGACGCACAACGACGTGATATTTTTCGACACGCCGGCATAATTTATCCCCTTGAAGACAATAGATGTGGAACAATTAAATCTGCATCGACGTAAAATTATTCAAGTCAAGAATATAATGGTCATAGTCAGTTCGCGTACACATAGAGCTATGTGGAATGGAATTTCAGCCTGTAATCTTTCATTTCCTCTTAAACTACGCTATACTCCCTCGTGCCTCACTTCAGCTCGAGAGCTCGTTGGAGCCGCGTTATGACGGCTCTAGAATGCCTGCCACAGCGGGATTTCAGTTTTGTTGTGACGAAAACATTTAGCGATTTTCAACAACCGAAACGTAAATCACATAGACCGTATGTTTCAAATATAGTGCACACAAAATGCAGCTTTTGTTACTGCGAAAAAAAAACAAAAATGAAAAATCAAGAACAAAATTGAATCATCTTGTAATGCAAATTCATCAAGTTTTTGTTTTTGACGTAGTAAAGGTTTTTTAATAGATTTTTTTTTCAATTCACGTTTATCATTCGATTTTTATCACAAAAGTACGGTTCTTTTTGGTATACAAATTTGGTAGATATTTTTTGACGCGGAAAAAATTTTGAATATTCATTTTTTCTATTAAATAGTTTGAGATTTTGATATTTTATTAGTTGAATTTTTTATGGTGATTGTAAGAAAGAAAAAAATTTTTGTTCTTGTTGACGAGTCTATTTTCGGAGCTTGTGCAGAGATTAAAGTACGCAATAGGAATGCAGGTTGTTTTCTTCGCGAGATATAATTTTACGCTATCGCCGCTTCACAATGTCGCCGAAAGCAAGCTTTACGCTCGCGCACCCTTTATGGCTGATGAATCGCGGGATTATACGCGAACGCGCATAAAAAGTAACTTTCTCTTGGAGCTCGCTGACCTACAATTTGTAGCTGCTATCGACACCGTAGTTTATGCAAATAACAATAATAACGGTTAATCCAATATTCAAAAGTGACTTGATTTTGTTTTCGAAATTTTCGTTGACAAAGTCTTGTCAAAAAAGTGAAAACGTTTATCACACCAAATTTCAAAAGAATATGAGAAATGATTTCGATATCTACCAAACTTTCTGAGATATGATTTGTTATCGAATTCGTCATGTAGAATTACATAACGGAATATTGGTTCGAAGTTCTTCTTGTGATCAAAAAAAATTGTGCGGTGCCAGAAAGTTGTAGATTTGAACATACTGCCGCTAGTTGAATTTTAGATACTTAGCAACTCGTAACATTCATTTTAGTATGCGACGCCTGACTGTAAGATGCCAGCGACAAGGGTGATTTATATTAATTTTTCTTCCAGATTCGTTTTTGAGGACGTATGTGCGGTTCTGGAATCCGTTACCCTGAGGACTAGCACGATGAAAATTTATGCACGAGTGCACGTGCGGTCGAACCAAAGTTTTAACTCAAAAAATGCACTGTTTTTTGAAACAACGAAAAATCTAGGATTATTAAAAACCTTCGAAAGTGTTTAGTTTTCAGTTCTTCGTTTTCAAAACGCTGATTAAGCATCGTTGAAAGTTCGATAAGACAATAAAAATAAAACGAAAATTTAGACAATAAATACGATGTAAGTAACATGAGTAAAAAACATGAGTTGGAGTTTTTCTTATTGGATCAATGAGTGTAAAAATCATTTGGGTGTACAAGAATTGGAGCAAAGAAGGGTGCAAATTGAGAAGTTAAATACGAAAAGTATGTGTTTTCACGTAGTCTGGCATTTTGTGCGCTCATTCTACTTTCGTTTCTTTTTTACGTTGTTTTCTTCGTCGGTTCGCGGAGGAAAAACTTATTGGGATTCTGGGGCAGGTGTCGGGAGCGTGTGCCGCTTACTGATGCTATATTTTCCAATCTTCTCTCTTTTCAAAATATGATAATCATTATCATATTGACATTATTTTTACTCCTTACCTACTGCTTACAATTCATCCATTCGATATTCCACGTAGAACTATATTACACACAAAGTATGTCACACATCATTGAAATATCAAGCTGATATTATCCACGATAAACTGACACATTTTAGTTCGCCAATATTGCTCCGAAATATATTCTTCGCAGCTCCTCGCGAGGATTAAAACTTTATTTTATTGAATTTTCAATATTACAAATCAAGATTTCAAATGAAATATTCAAATCGTACCGATGTCTGCGTGATCTCGTTCCGCCACGTTGAGTCAACTTTTTCTTTCCTCCCTCGTGTTGAATTCATTTTCTTTCAAAACTGCCTTAGTTCAATATTTGTTTTAGCGTCGTCACGGGTTCGCTCAAGGATCAGTTCAGGTGCGCGAGAATTTAATTAATAATCGAATGAAAACCAAATTTTGCGGTCGTTTCCGCGAGCGAAAGATGAAAGAAAATGAAGAAATGTTCCCTTTGCCACTGCACTCGTGGAATAATGGACCGTTTAAACGGGGAAATAACATTTCGGACTAAGGCGCGGCTGTAATAGCGCGTGTATATACTATACATGATATTAAAACAGTCGTACCCGGCTTAGCAGAATGTGCGCGATAGATATATCTGCTTCAAATGTAGTTCCTAAAACAGCAATTATTCTGACTGCTCGGTGTGCGCCGCTTCTAGAATCCTTTCAGTTTATATTTCGGTCAAAGTTTAACGCCTGGCTCGACTCGTGCATCAGACTTCCAAGTTCGGGGATCAATGCTCTTTTGTTATCGAAAACGTGAGTTTTAATAGACCGGCTTTCCGTTTTCTCTTTCGCTGCTATAATACCCCAACTTCAAAATTGCTTTGTATTAGGCATCGTCCGAGGATCATTGCTCTTCAAAATATTTAACTCGATTAAATTAGACGTTGCACATTCAAACGACCTTTTTTTTAAATTAAAAAATTTAAAGGCGAACATTCTTACTTACAACACTTCATTCTATTTAAGTTTCATTTTGATATTTTGTTTTTATAAATTTGAAAGTAGGTCAAAAAGTAAATTTACCTTTTTTCCTTAGAGAGTTTAACAACTACAATTGTTTGGTTAAAATTCAAACTTTTGTATTTCTTAATTTTTTAAGTAATCAGTTTTGTTATTCTGATTATATCTAAATCAACTAATTTACGAATGAATTCAAAAATTGGGATTGATTTTTTCTTTCTCGGAAAGTCAAAAGGTATGGTAATTTGAATGAAAATATATTGTTGAATAAATGAAAAACGTGTTCGTAGAATTGCAAATTGAATTTGTCAAGTAGGTATTAGAATCATGTAAACCAAAATGTCACTCGAAAACACTCCCTGCAGTCTCGAATTGCATTCAAAATAGCTACGGAAAGATCGATTGTGCATCGTATCCGAACGGTGCTATGACACCTACATTCCGTTTCGTGAAAGCTGAAACCCACTTTATCATTTCAGTATACACATTCTAAAACAATTACCGAACTAATTTCAAGCGTGTGATATACACCAAAAAAACTCCAATTACTAAGTAATTGTACTACACGTGACTCGAAATGATCGCAAAACAAACGAGAGTTTTAATTAATAAAAAAGATTTTAATTGAAATGAAATAAAACATAAATAAATAATACTGATACAAAAAGTGAATTGACTGATTAAATTTTTTCCGTCGACAGTTTTTGTTTCGTGCTTTTTTGGATCAACCATTTATACGCAAATGTCGTGCTTGATGGGATTGAGTTGAACTTTTTAAATTTTTTTAAATTTCGTAAAGCTGCGTCATTTGCTAGGCTGCGAGCTTCGAACTCGAGGAATCAAGTCCGGTGTGAAATCGCAAAAAACGAATGAGTATCAGGATCCCAGACAAGTCAATTTAATGCAAAATGTCGTGCTGCTTTGATCTGATGCCTGGCGTTTCAGCTAAATAGATATACAGTTGCGCGATTTGGATGGTCGACTTCCCTGATAGCATTAACTTCGTTCCCTCCAAACGATAAATCATTCTCTTCTTTGCGTCGCTGTAATTTAACTTCACCATTTCAATCATTTCGAAATTATTTCTCTATCAATTATTCCCGAGTTTTTGATAATGCAATCATCGTTAATGAATTTGTAAATTTATTTATTTGAAATTCGATTACTTAACACAAACTTTGCAACATGCTGAATTAGCTTTTGATTTTGTTCGGGAAATGTGATACGAGCTCTCCCCGAGGAGGCATAAGGTCTAATTATGTAACAGTAATTCGATTCCAATAATCGAAATTCTGTTGGAACTTGTGTAAATTATTTTATTGTTACCCGATGGATTTTGTATCCCCTAGTTTCGCTCCCTTGGCCCAAAGTTGGCACGAACTTTGTCCAAAAGAAATCACTCGAACTAGAAATAGTTTTGCCATTATTAGTATTTGCGTTTGTTAATTTCAATGCAATTTAAAGTTTTCGTTGGTTTGTCGAATAATTTACGTTCATTCGAGTAAGAAATAATTAGCGTCCTCACTTTTGTGTGTTGATACAACGTCTCAACATCTTAAGGAAGGGTATACACAATTTACTCAACTTCAAGCGCGTTTACTTAGAACAAGCAAGTGATTCGTAACTGAAATTATTTACCTCGGCGCTAACCAAATAATTTCTCAGATGACGTGTGCTTTGCAACCGCATATATGACAAAGCTCGTGCAAATAAACTCAGCGCTCTAATTTTTGTTTGATACAAGAGTTTGTTGTGTGATTTCAACAATCGGAAACAGCTCCCTCTTCATCGTGCAGAAAATTTTTTTCGTCGAAAAAGACGCGAGCGAACATCTTGGGGGAAAGGCACAAAAGAGTGCATTCTGTTTGGCGAAATCAGAAGTCTGAAATAATCGTATAGCTATTTTGTATAAGTAGATCACAATTGAAATTCATTTGAAAACATTTGGAGCGTATAATCGTTGCATCGCTCAGAGAAGTGTATGGTACACCAACTTTTCTGCTGTGTTTATTTTCGTTTTGCTATCGACTTTTTTATGATTCGAATCGAACGCAGTCAAACGTACATCAAACGGGTAATTAACATATCGATAACAAAAATTCGCCCGTTTTTGTAAACTCGCTTTTAGATTTTAGATGAACTTTTGAGACCGCCCAGGCAAAAATAAACATTTACCGTGACATATATTCAGCACGTGTGACACATCTATGTTGCATATATAGCTGTCTATGTAACCTTTTTGCCTGGGCGGTGACTGGATGAAATGTAATTATAGGAATAAAAAAAAATACTCGATAAACTTATTTCGTCGGTTTGGGAATATGGAATCATACGAGGTTATTTATGTTTGCAGAAGATATTCGATTCGGCTTTGTTTACGATGCGTTAGATATTCAGGGCAACGAAATTATGACTTATGCCAAGATATCTGGCCAAAAACCATGAAGCAACGGTTGGAAAAGAGCCATCTGCGTTATAAAAAGAGAGTACATTCTTTTCTTACAAAATTGAAAATGCGATAGAAAATTCATAAATGTCTTTGGTATCGAAGCCATTTCATGATGGTAAAAAACCATCAACAACCACCTGAATAACAAGTTCTGGAATCGCCTTTAACAGCCAGTTTTTATCGATCAATTATCATCCGAAATTCGGGAAACAAAATTTGATTGTAATATAATAAACTGAAGAGGCTTCAGAATTTACATGAACGTAATTAAGTCAATCGGTTTATGAATCATTAATATTAACTTGATAGAAATTAATCGAACGATTGATTACCAATCACAGTTTGGACGAAATAGTTGAGAGAGAAAATTAACAAAGCTCATTAGACATCTCCAATTGAAATATTGAATCGCATAAATCATCGTTGACAACTATTATGATAAACTTACGATAAACTCATGAGATATGATCAACAATCGAATATTCAAATTGCGAATTTCAATGACTAATTTCAAAAGTATTTCGGTTGATATTTTCGTTCTCGTTTTTTCGTTTGAACTACCATCGAGTGTCAAGTTTGATTTAAGGATATTCGAGCGAGAACGAATTACGAAGCATCCAAGATTATGTTTATAGCCAAACAAAAAATGTTTAATAGAGTTCAATTTCGCGTTGCGCTAAAATCTCTTTAAAAATGATGTCAATGATTATAGTTTGCGCGTCGACATTTTTGCCATTCTACACGGCTCAGCAGTTTTCGCGAACCATCCCGGCTAGGACGATCGTGGTATTTGTTCTAAAACGGAATTTCAAATTTACGTCGATGTTGCAAGAATGGGAACATAACTTAGGTTTTATTAAATATACTGTCGTGCTCAGAACGTCAACACCACTCTCAAATATACGAATCTCCAATTCCTGACCACTGGATTAGAACATTACTAAATGTCCAACATTTCTATGTCTGCGCGCTCGTTATTTGCACTAATGAATAAAATAGACCTCTCTTTTTTTCATTGTAGTTAATCTGAACATTTTAGATTGACATTATCGGGGGATACGAAGTTTGTAACACGAATTCGGAGATCAAAATTTGATTCCTGTTTATCTCTGAAGGATTACAAACTCGGTGGTACGGACGGTATGATTATGCACAAATACTGCTTTAATCCGCGAGGATTCATTGTCCGGCGCGATATCAAGGCAGCTGACGATTACCGTGATAAGCATTAATAAATGGTTTTCTTGCCCGGAAATTACATCGGAATGAATGGTTTTTAATTTTCCTGCTGTTGCAAAAAGTCGGAAGCAACAAAGATAGGGAAAGAAAGTAGAGGAAGCGCGATTTCTTACGAAATACCGCGCACAAGTTTCTAGTTTATAATGCCAACTAACCATTTTAAATTAACCGCAATTTATTTAGACCGCTACCGAGTCGCATTTTTCGTACAATCTCTTTAATGATCTTCGTATCTCCGACCCTCGAGCTTGTTCGCCATTTGTTTTATAACTGGTTCAACTTGTGTTGTTTGAACAGGTAGAAAGTCAAGTGCGGAGTGTGACTAGAAAGAACACACCCATACCTTGTTTTCACGTTGAAAACACCTGCTGCATTCAGTCACGAATTTTGCTGATTCTTTGCTTTTATAAAAGTGGTTTTATTTTTCCTTAATTCTTGCGCGTAGCTTAAGTACGAACTTTCACTCGGAGTGCAGTTATCATTACGCTTGCATTTATTTTTTGAACATTCAAAGTTCTGTAGTCGATTGAAAAAAGCAAAAATAAAGGCAGAAACAATTTCTGGCTCATCGGGTTTTCTTTCAGTTTCATTGCACTTTGCTTTTAATTTTCAATCTGCTTTTATCGTTCTTAACTTTTTCTTCCTTTTTTTTCGCTTCAACGTGTAAGTTTTTATGATAACCGTAAGATCGTGATGTAATTAAACAACAAATTCCATAATGTGTTTCTTAGCGTAAGAGTATTCATAGTACAAGCTCGTCAAATTAGTTTAATTTAGATTAGACTACCATTAAAATAATCCGTTTACAAAATTAATCACGTTGACTGTGTTTCTTGGATTACTCGCTTGAAGGAGTATCGCCTTTGTTTGCACGAGATAAATGATAAAAGATTGGATATGAAACTTAATTTTTTCAGTAGAATGTTCTCTCGTTAAGTTTTCAGTCATAAATTAATATTTAATAAAATTAATTTTTCAATAGCAACCAATTTTTCAGTAGTGTAATTCAAATAAAAATTTGCTCGTTCATTTCAATGAGAAATAGAACAATACATACAGTTCAAATATGAATGGTGATTTTCCAGTGGTACAGTTTTAATTTTGTCCGACTTTTCAAGAAGAAATGAATTTCGTTACAATAGTTTCTGTTCCATTCTTGATTGTACAGTTTCACACAATCAATAAATACTGATTTAATGGCCGTCATATTCGCGGTTTTTCGATTACCCGCAAAGCGGCAAGTTAATTATGAAATATCAGATGGAATATAATAAAACGAACACACGAGTCTATTTATATTGAAAACTGATTCTTTCGCGTATATTTGAATTCCCTCGTTGACATCCAATCGCAACCGCGTCGCGTTCGTTCCAAATTAATTTATACTTCGCAGCCGTCAAACGATGGATTTTCAATAGCAAAAATCATCACTTGCTTGATCAAACAATTGCATTCCGAATAAATATCCTTTGGTCTTGATATTAAATCTTCGTCTTCAACAATGCAGCTATTCAATTTGCTTTACGTTTCCAAAGTTATGGTAAAACAATACGAACAAATTGTATTGTACCGTAAGCGACATGAAATTAAAAGTTTCCGTATTGAAAAGATGGTATTTTTAAATGGAATGAAGTTATCTTGTAGTCAGAGTCTTGGAGGGCAAGAATATTATCGCATTCGGTACGGTAGAATATTTGCTAAAAGTCTTTTTCCATGGATATTTGAAAAAGATCATCGCGGTTCTTAACGCATAGTGACTGCAGAATGCACGCCGTCGCCATAAGTTACGGGAAAAAAGTTACAATGTTGGCACCCATCCAAAGCTTTTGCCGCTTGCATTGTAAAGAAGATAAATTTATTACCAGGACGAGCTGATAAACGATCTGCCTCGCTGTTTTACAATGATATCGAGTGATATTGAAGGTTTTGGATGTCACGCAATTGACTGCTACATTGATCCTCACACGTTACGTGATTCTTTTTTTTTTGTCACAATATTATACCCAGGATCTAGAGTTTCTAACAGATTATAGCTTTGTCACTACATTGAGCTTGTTAATTTCCATAGCTAATCCTTCAACAATTAGCACCGTCATGCAAACTGCTACGTCAAAATTGATATTTCAGAGTTTCTGCGACAAAGTAGCTTACGACTTTTTCTCTCGGAACAAAGACTTTTAATTATTTATTTGATATGCTTTGTACGGATGAAGTCAGTTTGATTTGGCTTATTTCGTTCTTATTTTTCTATGGAGTTATGCATGATGGTATCAAATTAACCCTGCGTGACGGAATTTTGACAGACATGACATGCTCACTATGTATTTGCGAGTCGCGAGTATTGAATTGAGCGCGTCTCGAAATAGGTATTTTGACGAGAATCGAGTTCTCGCAGGCATGAAATTATTGTGCAACGCTGACTACGGTGTGTTAAAACTTCACATTTTCGCAGCACGCCTAACACTGTCATTCATGTTGCATCTTCATTTGCATACGTTTCTTTTTACAGGCTGAAATACCTGTACAAAACACATTTAGCATTTTGCCATCTAAAAGTGCACTCGAATGAATAAAATTCAAATTTTTGTCGGAATAGAATTATATTTTTGTGTAAAAATGTGAGCTCTCGTTGAGACAAAGTCGCAAAACTGAGGACTAAAGATTAGTGGTTTAATTTGAAACGTACTTGTATTCGATTGAGATGCTGACAACAGAGCAAAGCAGCTACACATTAGGAGCTGCTTTCGCCACATGACTGCTCATACGTCGGTCAGCTTTATCTATCCCCACCCTCGAGTTTGAAGACTTGTTTTGGTCATCTGGAATAAAACGGAAACGTAATTAGATGGTTAGTATGTCGCGAAGTCAGAAATTAGAGGAATATATCAAGTTCAATACAATGACGTATTCATCTTGTTTGAATGTCATAGATACATGCTTATATTGCAAAATCGATGCCACTGTGCTCGACTTATTGACAATACTAGATATCTGTTCATGATTAACAATTTCGGCCATAAATTAAGTTGGATCTAACAGTTACTCCTGAAATGCTAAATTGCTAGTCTTTTATGTATATAAATTACAATTTAATCCTTTTCTGATTCAGGTATAATTTTCCGTATAGTTTTATTTGGACAGAGTGTCATAAATTGAAGACATAAAGCTGAAACTGTTTCTAGAGCTGGAGTGTTTCTTTGCAAGTACTCGATCGATTTAGTCAACTCAGCGATTCTTTGATGACTAATTCAGATGATAATTTGACTTTGACATTTGATGAATAAGTAGGCTGTGACAGCGGGAACGGTGATGCAAAAAGTGCACAGAGCGCTGCACTGTGCACGCATATTGTCAGCAGATTCGAACGTCGCGAGGTACTTTCGACGAGATTGTTGGAATTGCGTGAATAATGGAACGGATAAACGATGCCGACGCGGCACTGCTGCATAATTAATTGTTTTTCTTGCAACATAGAAGTATTGCATCTGCTGGAGGTAACTTTTCTAATTTTCCTCATGTAAGTTTTAATTAAAAGAAAAATCGAGACGGTAATACTAATTTTCAAAGGTACCAGGAGTTTGATGAGTGGATGATGATGAAGTGTAGTTTATTATCTGTTCAAAAACTGATCAAACTTGTTTTTTACATTATGTCTGTCTACGAGTTATTTTCAAAAAAAATTGTAAAATATTGTTTTCATCATTTTCTTGATTCATAAATATTTCTTGGTAAATGTTGATGTGAGATCGTGGCTGAAATGTTTAAAGAACCAGTTATACATTAAGTTTACTTCTTTTTACCCTCATTTTCATGCTAATCGTCTTGCAATCAAGCGAATAAGTAACCGGAATCGCCGGCAGATGATTACGTCGCGATATTAATGTCGAATACCAGTCGAGCAAAACTTTCTTTCATTAGTGTCGAAAGAATGAGTGATCGTTTGTGTCATAAGTCCGCGTGCTTATTCAAAAAAAGATTACTGTTTTTCACTAATCATCATACGATGTCTCACGTTGAAAAAAAAAACAATTTGTAACTTCCAATCGAAAAATCAATTTTAATTTCGTATCAAAAGTTTTTAACAGCAATAGTGCTATTTCAATTTGGATTCACTCACGTACGCTTGATTCGACAGACAAACCACAAACGTTAATTCCAAATGTATTGAGTTGCGCATAAATGAGTAACGTGAGGATTAATATCAAATTCTCAGCTGTTTACTGCAAATGCTCGGATTACTCTAAGGCGACGTTGTTGTGATATTTACAAAACCAACCATAATAGAAATAGAATAAACAAAACCGTTGAAAACGCGCAAAATGTTGCGCATTCACGTGGAAGTTAGTGAGCCAGAGGCAGACAGGACAAACGTGTAGAGAACTCGTGAATAACATTATGCAAAGTTCATTAAAACCGGCCTCTTGGACCAACGCTTGTAACCAGAAAGTAGCGCCCGGTACTATCTGCATTGCCGTCCGACGGTCCAACGAACCGCAAGATGAATAAGACTTCGTCATACTGGATAGTACAAACCCTCCAGGAATTCTCAAGTTCAAAACTTTCGAATATCTGTAAAGAGTAATTTATCAGCGAGCCAACGCATAATGCACAATAATCTCACATAATCTCATAATACATGCAATATCAACGCGAATTAATTTATTGTTCTCAAATACACACACCTACCAAGGGACGACCGGGTTTTATGAACGATTATTGGAATACTTTGCGTTTAAGGTAATTGGCCCTCGATGAACATCCGATATTTATTCGAGTCTGCAAATTTCAAACATTTTCGTTCTACAAAATTATGAATGTAGCTTCAATAGTGGACATACAATAACATCTTTGGTATTAGTAGAATATGATTTAGTTTGTATCTTTTTAATATTGCAGAACAAATGAAATGAATAATGTTTGACCCGTGACACGTGTTTAAAGTGGCTATAAACTATATAATTAAATCAAAGGATGAATTTATGAAGCACGAAATATGATAAATTGATGGGTGAAATCTTGGAATTTCGCTATCCCAGAAAATGCCAAAACCTGCATGTCGACAAAAAATCTTGATCTCATATTAATGACGCATAATTAAAATTGTTTCATAAATTGCAGAGCTCCCGGTGAGCAGTTCTCTCTCACTGCACGTTCAAGATTGATTAGCGAAGATGATGGCTTTCATTGTCTAATGATTCTGAATTCTATTACGGCAGCTTAAATTCCTACGAATATAATTTATAGCGTCGGGGATTATTTCGTGAATAACACGAAAATTCTCGCTTGATTCATCTAAATTAATTTTAAATCGTCACACCGTGATTTTGCCTTTCATCCATTAAAGAATTGTATACTTAGCGCTATGATGAAAATTAATTGAGCTGTCAAGTTTGCGCCAACAGTTTCGGATAAATAGTATACTTTGGAGTTCATTAACTCCAGCGCGCACACTAAAAATGAACTATTTTCGTATACACCATGAATTTTAAATGCATCAGTTTCTCTTTAGCGGTCTGAATCCAGTTTTTTTTGTCGTTACGAAATTGTAAAGTATTTGAGGGACTTTTTCTTCCAGAAGAATGCCGTATAACCGAAATCGCGTAAAAAGAGTATAACTGTCTGAAACTATCTGAAAAATGCTCGTGTTCGCGGGTAGAGCGGCTTTGCATTTCCGAAAGTGCTTGGTTAGTTCATGTATAAGATAAACTGCAAGTCTAATGTGTAGACGGTGCTGACTTTTCCGATCTTGGGATCAGATAAAGTCTTATCATAGAATTTCAAAACACCTCATACAAATTTCAATAAGTCACATAGCTCGCGAGGACATTAAACTTATCAGCGTGTATGTTTAACTAATTTTGCTTCCCAACCTTAGACGCACTTATCCATTTTCTTTTCAGACGAAATAGAAAACCCAAATTTTTCCTCTGTTCAATCTCAGTTTGCATTAAGTTTTGCATTAGATTAATCTTATTAGCGGATCTCATACAAGATTATCTAACACTTGGCACGTTTTCAATTAGATCATATATTAGATCTATCATCAGCCTTCGCAATAGATCTATCGTTAGATATTGAGGTGGATTTTGTACAGAAGAGGTTTCCAGTGTTAGATCAACTGTTAGATCTTACGTACCCTGCATTAAACTTCCGAATGGCTTCCACGTAGCACATGTAATACCTGATCTAACTGTAGGAATCGCATCAGATTTCAGATAACCATTTTTTCCCTAACAAAGTCCGATCTGAGATCTGATGAAATACAAGTTCTAGGTTGTTCTGTCGTCGTTTGGTTCGATTATGTAATACACCTTATTCACTGAATTGAAACTAATTTATTTGGACTTACACAATAGGGCGAACTTCGGAAGTGAAAATTTCTTGAAGATGGCAATCAAAAACTGGTCTAACTTACTCCAATCTGGCTTTTGAACTAAGATTTTTCTGTTGCGAAACAAATACTAAACGCAGACGAGAATTCAATATTTTCTTTCAATTATTCTAATATTTATGATTTGTAAATATTGTAAGTTTATTTTAATCATTCGTGCAGGGAGGGATTTCTAAGAAATCCATCGATATTGTTTTTTTCATATTAAAAATTTGTTCTTTTACCTCCACCTCTTTATTGAACGAAGTAACATCAAGTTTCTTTATTGAGTTCTTGCAAAAGAAGCCGTTATACTGCTATATTAAATTGCCAGGGTTGGACTCCTGAGACAAATGCATATTTTATAAAACACGCCGCTGTTGTAGAAGTGTTGTTTTCATGCCACCGAAGCTGCTTTTCCCCAAACGGATCTTTAATCTAAAACGCGTTGCTGCAACTATTTTCTTTGGTTTTTCTCCGTTGTTTAGTTGGAGGAAATTTTTTTGTTTGACTCCGGGCAGATTGTTTTTGGTAATTTTTTTTTCGAGAAATACGAGATGACTAATGGTTTTACGGCGGTAATAAATACCTGGCTACTTAGCCGCATTAAAAATGAACAAATTCAGCTCAAGTGTTTTGTGTAATGGCGCCTCTAAAAGTCGTGCCTTATTCGCGGTACAGATACGCGAGATATTCACTTACGCAAATAATATGAATTAAGAGGTCTGTTAAAATATATAAGAGAGAGTGCGCCATCGCCACTTTTAATGGCGATAATAATTCATAACAATTCATAACACTTAGCCGGTCCGCTTGACTTAATTAATTTAGTGCTCATTCATTGCGCAGCGAGCAATTAAAAGAATACCAGAATTCTCATGGTTTTCGTCAACTCTGCCATTTTTGTCCGCGGTCGTGTTGCCACAGACGCGTAATTTATTTTGACGGCTTTGAGCTCGGTTGTAACATTTAGTGAGTCGTTCAAGTGAATGTGTAAACGTATGCAGGCAAAACTTAATGCGTCTATCCGCAACGTTCTGGAATTCATAAACCACTCGCGACGGAGAACATCTCTGCGAGAAAACGTGTATCTTAAATTAGATTTTCATTTGCTTAATCGGCACGAAATGGTTCATCCAAAAAAAAAAACTCAAGCAGCAATCTGCGTCTGCAATAAATTATATTTTCAGTAATTAATGATTAATGTGATTCAAAAAAAGGAAAAAATCAGGTAAATAAAGTCTCGGCTTATCTTGCTTCCTAAGATGGAAAGTTGCTTCAATTAGATCTGCATCACTCAACCATTTAATTCTCACCGCACAGTAAGTTCGATAATGCAGTTTCTTTGAAAAGAAGCAAAGACGACGATGAGTAGAACAAGCTCCTACTAATCAGAGTTTTGGACGGTTCTTTCTTTTTGTTTTATTTATGATATGATGATTTCTCAAGGCGGTGGTTGCAGTGAAATGACAAGATTGTTTAAAAGTTTCAGTCTTGTTCCATGTTATATACTGTGGGCAGAGTATTATGATCGATCAGGTTCTATCAAAGTTTATGAGTTTATTTGTTTTCAAATTACCGTGCAAGCATGTTCAGGTTACGTTTAGTAAATGCAGCGCATTCGATCTTATGCACAAACTAATATTGGATGTAGCAGGAATATCAATTAGCGGACCCGGGTATCTCGTTATTTTATTATAGTTCATTTGATTAGCATAACAAATATTTTATTCGAAAGCGTACGTGATGGAAATGAGAACCGATGTTTATGTATTGATTTTATTATATTATTCTACACGAAGTTATTAGTTACAGAACTTGTGTAGAATATTTTTACATCCCTGCAGGGATTTGCGAACAGTCGCAAAGTCCAACGATTTTAATTTTACGTCAAAAAAGTTTTAAAATGAAAATATTTTAACGAACATTTTTCATGTTATTCATAAAACGGTTTAAAAATCCATTTAAGTAACCAATGAAAATAGGCCAAATCGATCACACGAAAGCCAATTTGACAATTATGAAAAATCGTTGGGAATCTCATGTAAAATCTCGGTGGTTATTTCTGGATCGCAAACCGGAACTTTTGGATAGCACGAAATCGAAAGGCAGTTTCAAATTTTCTGAAATAAATTCTGCACAAAATAGGATATTGATTGAACCATCTTCCCAAGACCTATTTATAATTGAATTACTCGGAATTTCTCGGCGAATTAAACTGTAAGCCGAAGAAAACGTGCTCGTCACACATGTGTTTATGTCGGATCGTAACAAGATTAATCAAACAAGAAAATGACGAACCTTAACTTGAAAATTGTTCTAATTAGTTGATGATGTTTTGAAAGGAATGTTCACCTGTATATTGTGTTGAAAGCATGTATTTCAAGTTTAGAAAACTTTGTATCAGTCAACTATAATAAATCAGTCTAAGCAGTCTGCAATTAATGATATTAATGATTCTCCTTCTGACTGCTATCTTGTTTTCTGATCAGCTGGTACGTTCAAAATCTGTTCAATTACTCGGATTAGGATTCCTTAAATAGCGCTGCCAAAACAGCGTTTAGTCTGGTCGTGATAAATTATCATGGAGATGATAAATTATGCCGCAGCTTTCAGCCGGGTTTTGAAATCAAGTCCGAATTGATAAAGATACGTCGAGATAGTTTTCTGCATAGGTAATTCATTCTTGCGATCAAACTTTCGTTCCAAACAACGGCTTTTTCAGCAGCCTTCCACCTTTAACTATTTAATCTGCAGTCAGTAAAAAGCAGTTGAACGGTTCAAAGCACAGACGCGGAAGTGCTTTTATCGTAGCCCACAGGATTTTCGAGTTCGACTCAGACGAACGATCAGGTTCTGATTGACCCGCTTGAAATAACTGTTCGTTAATATAGAATCTCCAGTTCATTTTAAGCGAGCGCGCCGTTAAATCTTTTGCATGGTTAGAAAATTTGTTGAGTTTGATTTTTCCATCCCCGGGATGAAGTCGTCGTCGCAAAGTTATTTTAATTTCGCGCGCCGTATGTCACGTGAAACTTTAATCAGCCATAAGAAACTGTCAGAATTTTTATTCGCTCGACGTTAGTTCCCTTATTATCTTGAATTCCGGTCCTGAATATAATTCTTCAAGAATAACGATCATCATGGGAAATCTCCCAGATTCAAGTAACAGAACAGATTCGAAAAGTCATTAATAATTTTTTTCGATGAAAATTACTTTATCCGACAAGAAGGCAAAGAGAAAAATTACCCAAACGATTCGATGAGAGTTTGAATTAATTTTTTCGTTTGTTATCTGCTATGCATTCCATTCACGTAGGGAAACTCGATTTCGGTACCTTCGAATTTAAAAGAACCGTATAAATTTTAATTGTAGGCGACAATGGTTTTGTATGAGCGCTAAACAAAAGTTTATTAAGATACCTTCTCTCATCGTTGCAGTCACACTGAATGGTTTGCTCAACAAATAAGAGTAACTACCGAATTGTTTAAAAGTTCATGTGGAAATCCAAACATTTGACGCGTTGATTTTTTTAATCGAAACATTGAAGTGCGAACCGTACGGTTGTGTGCATTTACCCAAGATCTTACATCGTGTCAAATATTTTTTCGTTCAGCCGCGAAGAATTCAAATGGATATTTGAAAAAAAAAACAAATTTTCATTCTCATCTTTTGACTGTTTGATTAGCAAGAAATTCTGCGTGTGCTACGCTGGTTTCCTTCAAACTACTGAAAAGATTGACTTGCATTGAATGGAAAGTAATCGAGCGTAACTTCGTGTATAGACACGCTGGAAGGATGTGTATTTGCCAAAATTTTCGTTCAAAGGAAAAAGTCAAATTTTAACGAAAGTTTGACATTCTTTCAAGAGAAAAATCTATCTTCCTTTGTCTGTGAATTCACAGGATTGGAAAAGTCAATCTGAATTCAAGATGACCTTTTTTTTTTGAACAAAAATTTTGTCGGCTTTGCAGAAAAAAAAGGGTAAAAGTTAACTGCTCTATTTGAAATATCATTTTCAGTTTACTAATTGTGTTGGGGACGGTCAAGATTTTTTTGCAAAGTTCGAATGTGATGTATTGTTAGCGTATCTTTGTCGCGGCGGCGCTTAATTTGAAACGACGTCAGAATCAAAGTGTGCATTCATACGTTGCATACATGTTTCAATGGGGATGAAGATACGCATGTCAGAAACGTATGCTCGCGTTAATTGTCCCATGGTCCTCGACGTTTCTCAAGTTCTCGCAGCGGAGGAAAATAATTGTTCCTGTTGAGACCAAATTAACATATTGGCGTTGTTCTTGACTAACTATACTGTTAAAATTGTTCGTCCTCGAAATTGAACTCATTAGACTATTTTATATTTCTGAACCTAGATTGAAAAGCTCTCTGGATTAAATATTTGCTGTTGACTCTGTATGCTATTGATCGGTTATCAATAGTACAATAAATCATTGTAGTAACGCTGCTTCGACAAATAATGTCTCTTTGTTATCAAATCGTAATTCATGAAACAAATATCGAATGTAATATTATTCACGTACTAAAAACTTTAATTAATTTGATTCTATTGATATGTGGAATATCGTTATACATTGTTAAGTGAAACTATTAATTAATTTTTCATTCAAAAACTAAAGCTGAAATATAATTCGTCCTGCGAGCATCAATTTTTTTATAACCAGGTCAAAGGGGCAGGAAAAAAATATGGTAATGTAAAAAAGCGCAATTTTTTATCGACAGTCTAAACACTAAAATTTACATACAAAGCGCTAAAAGATTTAACATATGTGGCTGGTCTGCCAGAAGTGATTTCATGCTGACGACTCAGAATTATGTTTTCTCAGCGATTTTGTAAAAAGTCGTCATCCTCTCGAGAGGACCTCCCTGGAGATATTTGCTTGTTTCCAAAAGTTATGAGATCTTTGACGTTTGGATCTCATCGGCACTCTCTGCGCGATATCTCGTTTAACAATGTGTTGGTACTTGAAACTCAAGCGCAATTGCAGTCTGGCTGATACGACGATGAGTTCGTGAAGTGCGAACATGATTTATTGTTTCATTATGAAATTTCAACTACACAATTAATATACGAAACTCCTCCGAGACTTAGACTATACTTTCTAACGAAAATCTTTCGTGGATTTAATTTAAAAAGATTAAATGAGAGTTGTTTCTACTAATTAATAGGCTAGCTCAAAAGCTCAAACGTCATTCAAACTTTACGAACAGTTTGATATTAAAACAAAGTTCGAACAGTCCGATTTTCAAATAGTTTGAACAGTTCACACTGTATTTGCAACAAAAATTTCGTTGCATGTTTCATTTGATTTGTCTACAATGGATTTCCAAAATGAAGAAAAGATTCCTTAACAACGAAAAACTGTTCGTTTGCTTTGCAACAAGAAAAAAACCTGCATCATTATCACTAGTTTAACAAAAATTGAAACTCTTTGCTAAGCTAGAAAAATACAGATTTGTGGATTAGAGTCTACGTTTACCAGCGGCTCGGTACCTTTAATGTGACAAAGAATTATGTCAGTAAAAAGCGTCGGTCCAAAGTAAAAATCTTCATTTCATTGTTAACCAAGAGCCTTTTACTTTATATTTGTCGGCCTGCAAGATTTATGATTGCACCTATTTTTGACGACAGGGGCGAAATTTTTTCGCAGCATAGATTGCGCAGTGAGATAGTAGCGTCGTTTGGAGTAATTTATAATAATGAAGGAAGAATAAAGGACGTAGCAAGTGGTAGAATCAAAATAAGGCGTTGTTTATATTGATCACGTTACAGTTGAGGATACCATTTTTTATGTTTTAATATATCATTTGTCAGCATGATATTTAAAATCTGTCAATTTTCTTGTTTTCTATAAACCCAGTAGATATAGAGTTAATCAGAAATAAGATCTTAAGCGTGGTTTGTCTCAGGATTTTGATTTTCTGTTTATTGATTCCATCGGATGCTCGTGCGGAAATACATTTCATCCAACTACCTGATACGTTTAAACAGATTCGTCCCCTTGTTGATTCAGTTTCCAAAGAAATTGTAATTCATTGAGTTAGATCTTTGTATTGAATAGATGAAACTAAAGAGGTCAGATAACATACATCACACAAGTTCTTTCTTATCAGATCCGTCGATAACGACACGTTTCAAAATTGTTCGCATTTTATGTCAGCAGTTAAATGACACTTAAAACTTGTGCGACAGGAATTTTGTTGTCTACAATTAAACATTCCGAACAGTCGTTTTAACATTTATTTTGCATCAATTATTTGTTTCGAATTCACATTCTTCACATTTAAGTCTCGTAGTCAACCGAGAACTACGTCAACAAAATTGAACGCACTCGTAGCACTCGAGCATAAAAACCATTCTTCAGATGTGTCGACTAGGTTTGGTCGCTCGTTGTGACGCACACTTTAATTCAACATCCGAGATTCCGACAGCGCGTATGGTACTGTGCGAGTGACATAGCGAGCAGAAAAAGTGTTGCGATCAAATTCGAGTCACGCGCCAATCAAACAGTGCACTATATCTCCATCTAGTTTTTAAAAGTCTTTTCTTTGTCTACTTTCGCGTGTTTTAGATTTCCGCAAACTTATTTTCCGTCTCGCTTGTTCGCGCTGGCACGCCATAGTTGTTTCGTCGGTTCAGCTGTTAAGTGGGATATTTATCAAGACAAATCCATTCCTGAAAAGCACCAATCAGCGCTTCTGCGCGAAATAGATAATAAGACTTTTTTTCCGCAAAAACTTCGTATTTGTTCTCGCGCCTTTTGTTCGTTAGTTAAAGATTCATTCTTAATGACCGATCTAGTTAAACAAAAAAGGAAAGTTAATGAAACAATCGGAACCCGATAAGAGAAGAAATTAACCGGAAACGTTAACTTACTTAAGCTCTTTTGTTGGAAACCCACTTTATTATAGGAATTTTCTAAACAGTCTCTATCGATTGGTTGTGTTTAATGAACACTTATTTGACTTTCAGATAAAACCATAAAATGCACTTTAATTCAAGGACGATCAATCAAACGATGATTACAGTTGAGATGAAAATAAATTCTTTTCATCGTGTCCAATTGTGAGGAATAAGTATCATTTGTCTGACTAAACGTAAAATGCTCCACTGATTGATCCGCTGATCGAGGCAAAAAGTGATAACGCAACTATTTTCGTAATGGATTCATTTAACGTTGAAGTGTAACGACAGAAGTATAATACATGTACCAATGTGGCAATTAGTGACCATCCAATTAGTGATATTTATCGCCGCATAAGAAAACGAATTTTCATCGCTCGGCGTCAACGAGAACAGAACGAACATAATTATTCCCTTACTTTTGACAATAGAGCGAAAAAATAAAATGAATAAATAATAATAAAAGCAGAAAAACTCATAATTGGACGGTTTCGTATTGTGTTTCAAAATGAGCAAACTCGTATTGTTTCACCAATTTGTTCATCCAATAACGCTGTCATTTCTATTTAAAAAAACATTTTTATCCAAAACCATTTCGTACAAAGTTTCATTTTTATGGAAACAATCACTTGACCAAAAATATACATTCGGTATCATAATCACGAATGTTTTATTTGAATTTCATTATTGAATTTGGTTGATGTTATTAAATTATTAACAATATTGCGACGGTTATAACGCGCAGTTATTCTTGCTTATTGATTGACGAAAGTTGACTAGTTTTCAATTAGAATACATCGCAATATAGTGTAGCCCATTAGTCCAATTCTTGATGCGTGACATCGCGACGTGATGGATATTCGTTCGCGTGTCCTTTGGACGCGTGCACTCGTATAATCAAATCATCTTTAACAATTTCGCTTTCTGATTAACTCGTTCTGAATGATTCACCAAATTTCTATTTTCTTCCGACACTTTTCTTACCGTCGTTTATTACTCTCAGTCCCAATTAGCACCTCAGTAATGCATCATTTTTAAAAGCTTTCTCCACATTTTCTCACGCGAAACGAAGTTACACTACTCGACGGCAATAAGAATTAAATTTTTCTAACCAGAGATTATGTTTTCAAACATTTGAAATTGTACAGTTCGAATCGTGTTACGACGTTGAAATCAGAATACTAAAGAAGAAATGGAATGAAGAAGAAAGAAAATAGCAAAAAACTGAAACTAGAAATTTCGCGAATGTTACGATTGTTATCAGGCAACCAGCATATATACAAGCTGCCATTCAAGATTAATTTGGCGAGATGAACGCTGAAGTAAGAGTTTGCTTTTGTTTCCTATGATAACCCATAGAGGGGAAGCGTTAGCTCAAGTGAGGACCATTGTATTGATCCAATAGATTTTGAATCTGATATGACTTTGATTCATGTGGAATCGCAATTACGATTTTGGTTTGTTCGTAGGGAATCACGGCAAATCTGATTGCGGCCGAGCGATCTCATCTCGATACACATTAAGCAGGGTATAATTACAATATGATCAAGTGAAAATAATTAGCTGTACCTGACACTTTCCTTGTGATTATGATTTTGATTTAGCGTTCAATGGTATCGTGCCAGACGAGTTTCGATTATCCTATAGGTGCTCGCCAATAAGGCATTGAAACTAAATTGTATAAAGCGTTAGCTAATTCAGATGAAAAGTACGTTCTGCACATGGTCAATATGAGAGAATGAAACAAAAAGAATCAATAATTTTTTTGACAAATCAAGAAATATAAAATTTAAGAATAAATTGTCAAAATATGTATACAGTAGATTTATAATAGGATGGGAATAATTCATCTAAGATAGTGAATTTAATTAAGATGGACCAATTAAAGATGATTTCGTTAAAGTGACTGCACGATATTCAGTACTGAATCTTCGCAACTTAAACGGGAATTCCCATGCAAAGGCGTAACAATTCAAGTGTTCCACTCGGTAGTTGCACGGTTGCCACAGTCCCGGTTGGTTAGGACTCGTTATACAGTCTCACCACGTCTCAAGATCTCCCGAGACTATACTTCGTTTGACGAAATTCACCTTCGCCTTGTTGTCTCCAAATTGCACTTTTTGTGCGAGTAATTTTCATTGCATGCCACTTTGCTATGTTTGTGCTTTGTTGCGGTGTTCCGATTTGTTTCACTTTTTTGTTCCTTCACCTCGCCTTTTAATGGCTCACTTTATACCGTCAAACGGAATAAATGGACGCGAATAACCTCCGCAAAACTGGTTGTACGTTTCACTTGCATTACTCTCGTTTAAGAAATATTCGTACAAATAAATTATTTGTATTTGAATTTGTGAGATTGAAACTTCTTGTATTTACACCTCTGTTTCATTTTTAAGATGTTGGAACCGGCAAGAAATATGGAATGAAATTTATAGTTATAGAATCGCAGAGGAGGAACCAAATATTGGAAGACGCTTTAATATAAAAAAATCTCTTGACTCTTCTACCAGCTTATAACCACGCCTCGTTGTCGTTAGAATTCGACGTTGAATCATTGCATAAATACTCTTTGCATGGTTCTGCACACGGTTCGATTTGGTAGATCCGTCGCAATGTATATGCTTGCCAAAAAATATCCTTACGCTTTCAAATTTACATCCGAATGTAACGTTTTCCTCCATTTTTCGTAATAAAATAGCAGACGCGAAGTGTAGTAATTTAATGAAACTACCTCCTTCAGACTTCATTTGCACATTTACAATGACGAAAATGGTTCCAACAACACTTATTAACAAAAATTATGTGGAGGGCAGAAAATTAAAGTTAAACAGACAGTTTGAATAAGTTACATGGACAATTTAAATAAACCCTTTTTTTTGTCATACTTGGATATAGGTATAACGGTTGCCTTATCGTCGTGGCATAAATGTTATTCATTTGTACTTTAGTTCTTGAATTAACATGTCACGAGTAATAAAGTCGTAGAATACTGTTTTGCGTCAAAACATGCTGAAAAATATTATTCGTTTGAACACGCTTGAAGCGTGAAGCGAGCTGTATCATGTATAAATTGTGACGGCGCAATCGTATCACGTCACTGCCAGGTTGTATAGTATTAAAATTTGCTGAAAAATTGTTTGGGGTGTTTCTTTTTGCGATGAATTTGCGATATTTCAAGCACTGTTTTAGTAATGCACTACGAAAGTCAATCTTTCTTTTTCGCTGCCAAGTTGCCAACGTTTTGGCTAATTGGCTGATTATTTTCCCTTTTACTCCTTTGAGTTGCACATGTTCGCGTATTGCATAGACAAGAATATGTCTACGTCTGCCTATATGTACTCGTAAACACATATATGTTTAGGTTTCCCTTTGAGTATTCTTTCTCTGTGGAAACACACTATCATTTCTCTCCCTTGAGACAAAAATGATTCTGTTTGATAATAGACTGATGTTGTTAACTGAGAGTCTTTTGTCTGTGATCAAATAGTATGTTTGGATTCATCTCTTTAGGTTTCAAAGACCATAGATCAAACTTAAATTAAAAACTTTTTAATGTTCGATTTACGTTTTCAAGTTTTTGGTTTAAAATAGGACTTTTTTGCAACGTTAAACTTGGCTGCAAAGGACATTTTCTAATATTTGATAATTTTTCTAAGAAGTCAAAATAATTCCAACATTATTATCCAACATTCATTATGTGCCAACAAAATTCATCGTTCATCATTCATGATATGATTGTTGGTCGAGTAAATATTAACACTTATAATGGAGCGTGATATTACCTGATATTATGTGCAACACACAATCAGGTTTGCGAAATGTTTGCATTATACTTAATAATGCTCGTAGTAAATCGCCACATAGCGAACTTTTTTGATTAGTTTTAACGAGTCGCGATCGTTCGTCGCAATAAATGCTTAATTGTGCAATTTCGCGTGCAAATATTATTGATCACTATTACAAGATATCGTTGCGGTAGCTCCATTCAATGATAGTACCGAGGATTATGACGATCGTTGTGTGCCGCCTGCTATTACATCCGCGCTTTTCTTTCTTAGAGCGCGCTCTGTATGTTGATAATGCCGGCATCTTAGCAAACGTTGCCGGAATAAATGGTGCATGAGGACTGAACCCGAAAACTTATCTTTTTTCGTCGATCGATTATTCGCGAGTGAGATATTAAATTTAGTCCAACTAACTCATATGGTCGGCTTTTCCTTGTTCTAATTATTAGTGATTTAATAATCAGGCTGATTGTATTATATTAGTTAAGATTAGTTAACTGTTCGAATTTTTTAACTATAATTATTGTAAATATTGGCTCTTATAATGAATTCTTCTAAAAGTGTCGTAATTACACCAGTAACAACTAATTACACCATTAATATTTAGTGGAAAATCTGCAACAACTCATTAAAACTCTTCGTTCATTTTGCAGACTGTAAAACATTACAAAATTATGATCTCATTAAAAATAAAAGCTCCATTCAATGAAACTAAATGAATAGTTACCATTTTAGTTAAATAACAATTATTGAATGGCATATCAGTAAGTTTAATTACAAAAGTAAATTACTTTGTGATTATTTCATTGTATTATCAATCTGTATTTAGATTAATAATTGCATTTCCATTAATGTTAAGTAACAAGTATTATTGACGTTAAATAATGTAGTACAAATGGGAGTAATTTAAATTCGATTTATTAGGAAATTCGATCGACAGTTTTAAATTACTTCGATGTAACATCGTTGAAGATAAAAAATCTTTGTAATCAGCAGAGCCACAAATGTAGTATCCAATAAAAGGCACGGTCAATGACTAGTCAAAGACAACTTTTGGTTACCTCAACGAAAATTATCATAAACGTGTGTTACATCGTATGCATAACTTATACGATTTTGAACTATCAAATTCAAGGGTAAGTATAGGTTTAGATTCGAGTTATCTAACAAACATATCATCGGTACACATTACTGTAATACTAACTTGTAACTGCTTCAACTACTGTCAAAATGTTAGATATGGAATCAGAATTACGTCTCTGATTATGTGTTTTGGAACTTAAAGTCACACGTGAAGACTTTGTATATCATCAGTTAATGAAAAACATAGATAAATTTTATGGTTAAATGGTCTACAATTTGTCGTCGAAAATTGCCAAACTAATGCCTAAAGTATTTTAAAAATGCAGAAGTTCATTTGAAAATTGTTCGCGGAATGTGAACTTTTTGTCAGCTCGTTGTTCGAAACGAAAAGTTTTGCAAGCATTTTTGTACAGGCATGTGATTTAAAGATAATGGCGCGGATTTTTTCGTTATATTCGTAACTATTGAAAATAGTTGAAACTTCGTCAAACCGGGTGTTATATATGCTAATTCTGTTCTCGAAATTACCGAGCCGTCGGGCTTGAATATTAAGTTGACACGATTCGAATCGACCACGGTCCAACTTCGTCATCAGAAACGTAGCATCTTCGCTGGTATATAAGGGTACAGAATTTCAACGCGCAATCTTAACTTATCAAAGCAAAGCTTGAGTTATTTCCTTCGACTGTTCCATTTGTATTTCAATTATGCAAGCTTTGTCTTCTGTTGCGGCAACATTAGTTTCATCAAGAAAAAAACCTAACTACACCAATCGCTTGCTTTTTTAGATCTTATTGGTAATCTCATAATTTATCTTCAACGGTTTTTCCGTAACACAACTGACACAACAAACAGTCGATTGTTTTGAAAAAATTAGTCGCTTCTTGAATTGCGCTCGCAATATAGAATTCCTAAAGAATCGTTAGAAGTCAAAGCTAGGATTGTCGCTAGAGATTTGCCAACTTCTTGACTCATCCTGCAGAATGTATGTGCGGGCTTCTATCGGCGAGTTTGCCTCACTCGTAATCCCAGTTGGATTACGATATCTCTGTCAATTAATCATTCTCCAACGGAAACTGTTGGGCTGCGTGACATTTTGTTGCATCCTCACTGTACTTTGTACTGAATTGGATCACTCTTGCACACGGCGATTCAGTTTTCGTATCGTTTTTTGGAAGTGTGTGTTCAATTGTTGACTAGCTTACACTCGGCGTTCTATTAACTTTCAATTCGAATCTCGATTCTCTTGAGACGTCATAATTAACACACTTAGTTCCGCAACCACACATTGTAGAGACTTCCTCTATTAGTATTGTCTTATGTTGGCATTATTTTTAATCCTTTTTTTATACTTTTATGTTGATAGAAGTCTTCTTACCTACTTAGAAACGATAAGTCTCACCAAAAAATTGCGAAAAATAAGTTTGAAAAAAAAAAGAAAATTTCACCATTTGAAACTAAATTGAATTTTCGTACTATGACCCCTGTCAAATTCTACGAGTGTCTGTTAGACGTTGTAATCAAAGTTCAAACAAAATGATCAGACGATGCTATACAAGAGCGATCAAGACACTAGAACTAGGTTTGCCTTCCTTTTTAGCCACGTCCTCGTTGCATTCTAATCGCAAGCTAATAAGAAGTCGGTAGCAACTTCTTTGAAGCACTTCTGTGAAACTCGCGAACAAAGTGTAGTGAATAAAATTTTTGCTTTGATGACAGTAACGCCTTCGTTAGAGATTCATAAGATAAAAAGAAAAAGTTTCTTCAAGTTTTTTTTGAGTCAGAAGAAAAGAAAAAACCAATCGTAAAGAATGTCAAAAACATATTTTTCACGTTTTGAACGTGGATTTGTAATCCTAATAGAAAGTGTATGAATAATGATGATTTTGGTTTGTATTTTGCTTTGTAACACTTTGTGCTTGCAAGATTTACGATCGCGGGAGAAGATGTGTGATTTTTATCCGAGCCTCATTTAACGGTTCATTTCATATTGGCGTATCAGGCCAAGATTAAAACGCCCAGCACCTCGGTGATTCAAACGCGCGATTGCGACAGATCTATCGTGCTTAACTGCAGGCGATGACAGTTATGATCAAAGATAATATTGGCATCCGTTGAATAACGAGCGGACACATCTGAATCCTCCGTACTTTCTTTACGATATCTTCAATGAAACCGATTTGAATATCGATAATCATTAATTAGCGCGAAGGTAGTTAGGGAAGATTAAACGCAAAGAAGGTGAATTATGGTTTTTTTGGTAATCGCCAGTACTATTTTTTGAATGCAGAAGCCCTTTCCCGTTTATCTATTAAGTATAGTTTATGCGATACAAAATAGATTTTTGCTTGTTCGTCTTTTTTCTCGTGTGAAATTTTATTGGGAAAATTATTTCACGGGATACTTTATTTCGCATTGTATCGCAGAATATTCATGAGGATAAAGCAAATAAAGTGACCTGGGTTCGGAAAATCTAGAAAACGTATTTCTCCGGTTGTTTAGAAGGCAATGGAATTATGCCATAGTGCGAAAAAATAAAACTAGCGGATAAAATTAATAGCCATACTTTGCCGTCAGCAAACGAGAAACAACAAAACTTGAAATTTTTAAATTCCTTTTTTGCTTCGTACATGAACAATATAATCTGAGATATTTCGTTTTCGAAAAAGATCGACTACCAATTCGTTCAATCGTCCGAGGACGAAATTTTTATCATCACTGTAATTCGAAGGTGTACAAGGGACGTAGAATCGCATGATGTGAAAAATGCGTTATTATATTTTGCTTGGGTTTTTATAAATAAAGGTACGGTAATTAGCATTGTTCACACAAGACGGAATGGTTTTTCGCAGGATGTCGAGAAAAAGAAAAATATAGTAGCAACCTCTTTAAAAAGCCTTTGTATGTAGCTGAAGCGAATATATACGGCTTCGTGTCTCATTAATCACGTTCACTCGAGAATTTTACCAACGCAACGCGGAATCTTTTTTGTAACGAAAACATCTCGTTTAGAGACTCCAGGGATAGGGAAACGCAATGAAAAACCAGCTGAATTTTGACCACAGGTGTACGGATTTAATTTACAAGATCATAAACTTTTCGCTTTATCTTCTAACAAGAAAATGATAATTATCTTGTTCAAAATTAACATGATTTATCAAGATTTCGAAATTATAAGTGTTATAAACCAACTAATCTGTAAAAGTTGAAAAGTTGAACTGTTACGTTTTTTTTTTTCGAGGATAATTACACCTGTCAACGAGTGTTTGATATTTACATGAATTTTTCAACTTTTTGAAGAAATCCTGAGTATAAGAAAAACACAGCGACGGAGAAGTTTAAATCTTACAAAAACGTAAGACTGACGTGAAAAATTAAGAAGCTCTCATCCTAATTAAAACAACCCTTCTTGAGCAAAAACACTATTCATGAAAATTTACTATGATCCGAAAAGGGTTAGATTATCTTACACTAGACTAAGCTTGAAAAATCGTATTTTTTACTCTTACAACAACCTGATATAAATTCGAGCGAGTAAATAATCTTGATAATCATACAAGAAAATCATTGAACAATTTACCAACTGGAAATCAGCATATTGAACTGATGGAAAATGACCATAAAATAACCATAGGAAGGCGAATGATGAAATTCAGCCGTAAAGCATTCATATAACAGCGTTGCTGCATTTGATACGCGTGTTGGCGACAAAGTGGAACTTTCACAGGTTTCGGCGTATTTCCTAAAACACTTACGAGGAACAATCCACCGCACGCGTTTGAATTTCGTTGAAAAGTGACAGGAACATGAAAACGAGGAATGAAATATGTAAATGAGAGACAGTAGGATTTGTAGCTGCGATCATGACATGAATTTTGACAAAAGACATGAGGCTAATATGCATAAACGCATTATAAATGGTGCCTGGGAAATGACGGAGCGCTAAAAAACCAGTGAATCCAAATACCGAGAGGCTGAATCGCAGAACATTAAGGCTGATATTTAGGTGCCTGACAGTCATTCAAAGTAACCATGACAGGTCTACAACTTAAACGATAACTTTCAAGTCAACTAGCAGACTTGTGATCTCTCTTCGAAGATCTGCATTGAGAAGAACATGTGTAACGTCTCATTCTCTCGCGTTACAGTAAGACATATCTGCATGTCAGGTATGTTTTCATAAACATATTAGATTTAGTTTCTCGATTTTCCTGTAAAATATTATCACTAAGTGAGATAACAAAATTGTGTTTACTTGGAAATGAACTTGTTTCATTTTTTAAAATTCATGAATGAGCTATTTTTATATTTGCTTTTATATTTTGTACAGTGGTTTTCTTTTGTTCTACTGATTGTTGGTTATAGCATCGGGCTACTAAAATGTTATTTAATTGAACGTTTCTACGAACAAAATATAGCAGTCAAAAAATATAAAAGAACGTATTCAGGTATTCTGCTTTCAAAAGCTATTGTGCTACCTTGCTAATTGTTTTTACATTAGTTGGATCGCCTAACAATAAGTATCGTTCAGAGCGCGGAATTAATTTTTTTAAAATTAAAATGGTGTTTACAAATTACTTCGTGTACGGTTCTTTGAACGTAATATGTAATTCACCCATGATAATGAAGTCTTTCATCAGTTTTCTTTCTTCTATTCACTTTTCATGCACAATTTTGTAATTCATTGTAACTTTTGGGAACGAATAGAGACGTTCAATGAATCTGAACTTGTAAACGTGTGTCAAAATCGTCTTCAAACTAAAAGAACCATTTCGCAGTAAGAAGATACTTAAATAATAAAGAATAGCACTGGAGAAAATCGAATTTCGACACTTGTATTAAATCAAACAATTCAGTGCAATGCACTAATTCATGAGTGTACTAAAACAGATATGTTATCGAAGGAAAAATAAAAACGTACCCACGGAAATTCATCGTGAAAGTTTTTTGTTTCTGATTCTTTTATTGACTCGAAATTTTTTTTTAGATTTTTATGAATAAACTACTATACAAAAAGTTTATTGTTGATGAAAGAATTGTTTAATCTAAAAAACATGAAAACAGAACCTCAACACTGAAATTAACAGAAGGATACAATGAAAGGGCTTGGAAAGAAACTAAATCCTCGTGGAATAGGGTGGTACAGAATAGAATTAGAAAAGTTGTATTTACTCTGATATTCTACTCTTTTTTACTAAATTTGCCTAAGAGACGTATGAGTGAGCAGAAACAAACTCGACAATTCGCTGTAGAACGAACTACCTGCTTTCGTCGCCTACTTACTTTCTACCTAGAATTGGACTGATATACCTAAAACTTTCCACCTCGTTTCTTTACATGACAGGAACATGAGTACAGATTTCAAAAAGTTTTCCTGGCCTGAATAAATATTTCCCGAGAATGTAGTGCTACTATCGAAGGACCCCATACTGCTGAAGTTATCTGGTTTCGTTTTGCTAACTTCCTTTCCTTGAACGTACAGCATTACACACTGCATTCACAGTGCCGGCAATGCTAAACGAGGTAGTCTTTAAGATCGTTGATGAAGTCACCTCTAATGGAATTAATCTTTGTAGAACTGCAGCTTGTTTCTTGTTCGAAGTTAACTGTTGGTTTAATGGCCGTTTGCGTCTTAGTACTTGTGGTCCACATTAGTTAGAGATTTACTTTTATCGGTGTGTTGACACGATAATGTACTGTAAACTTGAGCGGCACTTAAATTCTGCCATTTCAAGTTGAATATGTTCGAACACTTCGTCTGGCCCATGAACGACTAAAAATTTGTGATCGTTCGTTGCATGGGTTTTGTTTTACAATGAAGATTTCACCGATAAAAAATCTCAGATAATTCTGTGTTATAGTTGGATGTACAAATATACCATACCAGCTCATAGTCAGCAATCAATGCTGGCATTGTTTAAAGAATGCCACAACGAGTTTCTACAAAATCTGAGAATTTTATATCGAATCAATACATCAAAGTTTGGCAAAGCACTATACAACACGCAATAGCTTATAATGTTATGCTAGAATTCCCTCGAGACGATAAACTATGCTACACAAAGTAGAGTTGTTACACGATACATTTGTGGGGAGTGCGGCATACAATTGCACCTAGACAGATTAGGTTATAGGTAGAAGCTACATTATTTATCTGCAGCACGCTGTCTGCAACGCCGCGTGGTTGTCTATCTCCGATTAACGTTTGACGGAACTTGATCGTTTGTGTATGTACAGATGTAAAAATGTTTCAAAAACTGTTCAATGATTATAATATATTGGATTGAATAGACCCTGTCATATTTTAATTCAATTTTTTTTGTGATTTTATTCTAATACTGTTAAAAATATTTAACTCACTGGTATTCGACGGTATTTTTTCAATATCAAATGATAATTGTCAGTTATTCAATGTGTATCATACTGTCAAACAAGAAAACACTTCAATTTCGTTAAAATGAATTAAAAAGATTTTTCAAAGCAATAATTCACGCTGAATTATTCGAATCATTAGAAGTAACATTAAAGACTCGGAACGACGGGTCTGTTACGATGATATCATAGTGTCACATAATAGAAATGTGTCACGGTTAAAAACATCATGTGCCAAACTGGCTTCATATTTTATAATGCTGAATAAATATCCCACTTATCTCAGAAGTTGGGCAACATCATCTTTTCAGTTTAAACTGAAAATCCTGCGAAGTGGTTTATATATGCAGCCTCAATGGGTGTTGATACTTGATCGACAGTGATTTCGAACTTCAACGTTGCCCAATTCATATTTATAGACATGAAATGATATATTCATCCTTGTTTAATCCTGACATCTGTTTGTGATTAGAGAATCATATAAAAGGAGTTTTTTAAACATTAATATCTCTAAAAATTTCAGTTGCAACTAACTTTGGCATATATCTTAAGATCGATCTGTATCATCCGAAATAATGATACTTCAATGGCAAATCCCATCGTCGAAGACGTAAGGATTCTCCGGAGAGTTTAGGTAACTGTTAGAAGGTCACGATGACAAGTTGTTGGAAGGAGTTAAACCTATTTTACAGCCCCGATTACGCTGAGCTGCTGTTATGGACGTTTTCGGGTATTCACGGATTTCAACTACGATACGTCGTTATAAATGGTTCTGCAACGTGTATGATAATTGATCTACGTTACGTTGCCTGAAAGTGGTGTAAGTCGCAAGTTGTGAACAACCTCTGCACACTAATTCGTATCAGAAAGTGAATGAGGATCGACGTGTCAACGTGAACGAACAACGATCAGGTCACTGAACTCTTACCTAAGATCGTCAAATAGATTATCAGTTAAAGTAGTAAAAAAAGGATATGAAAAATGAATTTTTCATTCCCACTCCCGTCCATTAGGTTCGCCTTCTGTTCGTCGAAGAAGTTTCATCAAGCTGATAATAGTTCTACAGGTAATTAATTAGAATACTACACGTTGCAGCTCGCGAAACATGAAACTCATCATTTTTTTTCATATATGAACTTTGAGATTCTAGCAGTTTTTTTTAACGAGCAATAGCAAGAATGACAATGCTTCTATTAAAAGTACGGAATACTTTAGCATTCTCATGCTGCATTGAATGAATAATACGAAACCGTGCAGTGGCGCATATTCAAGATTTTTAATGTAGGATATTTTAATGTCGACCATTGTGCGCTAAGTCGTGCTTTTTTTTCATCACTTCACAGAGCAAGTTTAACGGCAACCACTGTACACGTTACAGAACAGTAAATCGTGTGGACAAAACACAGGACCACTGTAACTTACTTTTTGTCTGTTGTTTTTTGTTTTTACTCGTTGTAATCAAAGATTTAGATCTACAGACACTTCTTGTACTGAACAACCAATGTTTTCTTATTGAAAACTCGACAACAATCTCAGATTATCCCTTGACTACCATATTAATTAAATACATCATAAATGTTGAAAATGATTTCAGTTTTCTAAAGTTTCGCTTATGGAAAAGGTTTAAGAAAGTTCTAAAAGATAATGGCAAAGTTGACAAAGTTCTGGTTCTTTAAAATAGTTCATACACAGTACATAGTATAAGGTTACTTCCAGGTGCGTTATAGAAAACTGATTTCACTCAAACGCAGATTTAGCATTTGCGAGTTTACTGCAAAAAACTATGTTCTGTCAAATTGGAAATACTATAAATATATTTGTTGTTTCAAAATGTTACGACTTAAAACTTTGTGTCCTGTGACTGTCTCACAAGTTACAAGTCAGAGGAATTTGAACAATAATTAGGTTTCTGAAAAGAACCAACGTTTGTAAAATAAAATGCTTTCGTGATTCCTGAAGTATTAAACACAAACATTAAACATAAAAATAGGTGCCGTCAGAAGCAGACTTTTTATTATCGACAAAGTTTCTGCGCGTGAAGACACACGAAACAAAGAAAATTTTTCGTCAACCATTTTAAGAACAGAAGCGAGTATAAAGAGGTACCATTTGCTTTGGTATATATAGAGAAACAATAGGTTTTGTAGGTGAAACGTGACGATAAAGATAAAGATCTGTGAAAGTCTGGCGGAACGGGGCAGTAGCACGGGGCAAAGTGAATCGTCTCCGTCGAGATCTTCTTTCAGACTTTCAAATTATCGAAAACAACAAAATGTGTAACACAAGAAAACATTAACCGGAACAATGAATGATTTTACACAAGAAGCCTTCAATGCAATAGCTAACATCTATCGAGAAACCATTTTCATTGTCCAGCGATAAAAAAAGAAAACATTCTGAACCATAAGTTCACAAATATAGTCTAATTGAATTTAATCAAATGACTAATCAATGAACGACATAATTTCGCGATAGAATCATCTTTATTATCACTGAAATTATATGTCAAATAACTTTCGGTTTCATAACAACGTATGGTTATGTCATTTAATACAGATTTAAAAGATAAAATCTCTCTGAATAACGATAAAATTTCAAAACTGGTTTTTAGAGGAAACGATATTAGGTTGGATATCACCTAAAAATGTACTTCTATGTAAAACAGCTAACTGCATTAAGATGACCTCTGCACTAGCCATGCGTATATCCTGCAGTGTGTACAACAATATTCATCGTAGAAGTTCAAACTGATTGTGCTACGTCATGTTGCTGAATAACATAGTTTATGAGTCAGTCAAAGTTAAGTGCTTGTTGTGTGCAACGTAATTACGCATGTCCTTGAAAAATGAAGTGTAATTGCATTATTCCTTTGTTTAAAACAAAAAACTTTGGTATTTCGAGATGCTCAAGTTAAATGGATCAAAAAACTCAACCACCATTGTGACCACTTTATAGATCATTTTTGTTGACCAAAGTTCCGAAATTTCTCAGTGAGGCGAATCGCTCAAGATTGAAAGTTTTACATAACAATTTGCAAGAATGTCTTTGTAAGAACTGACTTAAACAACCCTGAAATTCATGTAACGTGAAATTCCTGGGCATTTAAAATGAAACATTGATTTTCATTTCTGGTCGCGTCTTTGGTAATTAGACAAAGTATTTAAGTATAATTGCCAATGTCAGAACTTGCCAGCGTATATAAATTGTTTAATCGGAATTTAGCAAAACTTACGAACTGAAATTTCTCCAAGCGTATGATGTTTAAATTGTTCGAATCCTGCTGAAGAAACGAATTGTTCAACTATACAATTTATTGCCTTCCATGCAGTTACTTCTTTTTAACGCTATACTTGGATGGTTACAAAACTTGAAATACGGGTCGATAAATACTCGAATCAGTCATCAGCACTATGCAAGCTTTGGAAAAAATTTGTTTGAAAACTTGAAAAAGAATTGCATTTACTTTTGCATTGAAATCATTGAAAATTTTGTTTTGTACATGTAAGATATAGTTTTTTAACTGTTTCTTTATTCCTATGCTCAATGCGAAACATTAAGGTGATTAAACGTTTGTCTTTTTGAAGCTATTGGTTTACATGCGTCAACATTGCTTTATGCAAACATACGTATTCTATCTCGGTGTGTCCACAGGGAGTTGTGGAGTTATTTTAGCATCATGGAGTATCTTGTTTTTCTTTCAGCTCGTTTTTACGGATAAATTCCGTATAAGCTTCAGAGTGTGCGCTTCCTGTTTCCATGAAAGCTCCGGTCAAGTGCATGTGTCTAATTGCACCCTGCACTAACACCAACATATCGGCGTTAAAAAATAATTACGTATTTTTAGAAAACTGATACACTAAATAACTTACGATAAATAATAATCTACCAAATCTAAATATTTAAGGTTGCCAACCAGAGGAAAATTTATTTTAGATTTGAAAATTACTTCGTAAACAATTACCCACAGTGGATTCAATATTTTGCAACAAAATATCAAATCGTAAAGATGCATAAAAATATTTGGTCTCAATGAAAACACGTGTAAGTGATACTGCACTAGGAATATGCAACAAAATGGTGCAATTCACCATTACTCGATCATGTTTCCCTGCCAACAAGTTAAACTTTCATCAGCGAAGTTATTGACTTATTACATAAGTTTGTTAACTTCATAAATCGATTGAGATACAATAGCTCAGTTGTTCAAAATAATCAAAGTGCCCTTGTCTAATTTCGTAATCATTGCGTTTCACTTGAATTTTTTGAAGTGACCACTAATAACGCAAATTAGTCCGAATAAACTAAGATTACCAATCTATGATAATTTCAACTTGATGCAACATGTTTAAGGATCTGTGCATCCTGACGTTTAAGTCGATAAATCTCCGCTTGCTCTGCAGGTTGGGGCTTCGATCGACATTTTGGGGTGTCACGCACACAGTTTCGTACATAATCAAGTGAAGTACTACATCATGTTGATAGCATTAGTAACGCTGTGTAATCCTACATTTTAACATAATTTAAATAATACTCTAAGAACTGGATTGTGCAAATGCACTGCATTCTGATGGAACTCTGTTTGAAATTTTGCTTTAATTAAAGTTATTAAATTTGAAATATTGCTGCACACACATATAATATATCAAGAACTGCTTCAAAAATACATTAGACGTTTTTCCAGCGAAACAAAATTCATTTATTATCTTCCCGTTTTATTAGCGGTTTTGTTAGTTACGTTCTTCCTATTCCAACTGTACGAATTTCTCCGAATGTGGATAGAGTGTTAACACTGCACTGAAAATACGAATTCCTGAACGACGACAAAATGCGTTGCCCTGCGTGAATTAGTGCGAAGAATTCGGGGATTTCCCGATGCTTTTTCAACTTTAAGTACTGACTTTCTGATTCTAAAACTGCAATAAATGACATCCACTTTTTTTATCTCCGGTCTACATTATTTTGCCGCGTTTAAATTCAATCGCATTTTTAAACAACGTTGATACTTTTTTCCAGCTGAATAGTTTCGCAGGGTAATAATTAATTATAAACACACCGGATAAATGACAAACAATTAATGGCCATTGAATCATAATTAATGTAGATTAAATATTATTGTGATCAAAAGATCCGTATCAAGTCTATCAAACGCGAATTAATATTTACATCGATTGGAAATTTACGAGGAATCATTCGCATCAGTTGCGATAATGGAAGGTTACCATAATAGCAAATCGATGTCAACTTTGTGGCGTGTTTCGGGTATTACTGCCGCGTAACTTTATATAATCCTATGGACAGCAGCTTGCCCAATTCAAAATTCCACCGATTTTCGTAATCATCCTATAGTTTTAGGTTCAATCTGATTTCATCCAATGATAAAAATAAACTCAAAAAAATGAAGCTTGCATTTCTTATTTTCCACAATATTTTATATTGTGTATAGATTTTAATGTACTTTTTAAAAAGAAACGGAAAGTCTAGTTAATACTCACTTGTGTTTTTCTTGGGCTCCAAGTATGATCTCTGTAACAGATAAAAATGCTTCATGAAATAAATTTCATTTTAAGACTGTAAATGTTTATAGCTTTATCAATTGAGAAATAAGGTTAGCTAATAAATTGATACAAATATTGCACAGGAATATATTTCAGGGATTTTACTTTAAAAAATGTAATATCATGAAAATGACTAATCTATGTGGTGTACTGGGTTTTCGCAACGATGAAATGCTTATCTTAAAGCATTTTTGGCCGAGGTAGATGTATTATTTCTGCCGTTGAAAAGCATCAGGCAGAAAATTGAAAGGTGCAAGAGCGTTCATTTTCAATTCTCCAGAGTTTCGACTCTACTTTAGAACATCGGCAGATCCCTACAATAAGCTGCACGTGGTATAATTCCCTCAGCACAAAATCGTGTTACTTTTGATGTAATTTATATTTCCCGTTTCGATAGCGAATTATTTTCCAACTATTTCAAACGGTTTTGGATACTGGGATGGTAACTCATTTTCAACTAATACGAAATCCATTAAAATGCTGCACGACTTTTCGAGGATTTTTACATCCTACTCTACTTCCGACATAATTACAAATATTTGAATAGGAAGCTACATCCTAAATCCATTTACTCGATGTTAAAAAACGCCATTAAAACTTTTGAACTTGTGATTACATGACCATTTTTAATTATTGACCCACGTTCTCGAAATACGTTCGGTTCGCAAATCAGAATTGAATATAAAAGGCATTACTCTCAAGCAACGCGAATAAAAATGGTGAAAAAAGTTAAATTAGAGAAGAACGCTAGCAAAAACTGGGAACGTCATTAATATGTATGAAAGGCTAGCAAAAAAATGATAATTCAATCGCACGACGATGTCGCAATGTAAACTACATACGTGTACATATACGTACGATTGTAATTCACACATTTATCCGACTGAGGAAGTGCTAGGCACACAGATTACTCAGCGGTGAACCGTCGTGCTACGTTAATAGTCAGAAAATTTAATACAAGAAGCAGCATTTTTTAATATAATTATTCATATGCAACATTTCCTTCAAAATTGTCTATCTCATTCACGTACTTGTTTTTCTAAAAAACAAGAAATGAATTTTTCAAAAGAACACCCGACTTGCAAAAACGATAAAACCTACGACAAAACTGTTTGGTTATAAAATTAATTACATGTATACTAAAAACACAGCTGTAAAATAAAAGAAATGCAAAGTAGGGAAGGTGAATTTCTCCCCTGGGATCGACTTGTGTTGTGTGTTAAAGTGAAGGAAAGCGCATCAAGATGAGTTTCAAGTAAAAAACTGAGGAAACAAAAAATTACGGATTACATGTTTTAAAAGCGCACGTTTCATTCGAACGCAACGAAGGTGAACGAAAAGAGTGTTAATGCGACAACATTGTTATCTAGCTTGGTTTCATACTGTTGCGTTGAAAGAGTTGATATGTTAAGCAGACAAATAATTTATCGTTGCTTGTGTTATGTTTAAGCAAAGAACACCTGAGCCTGAATTACGATCCGGGTCGTAGCCGACTCTTCGCACGAATAAATCTATCAAAGATTCAAGCTCGCCGTGAAAGCTTTTGAGTCTTGAAGAATACGGTTTGAGACTTGAAAACAAAGTTTGATATTTTTCAATTTTCGCATTTCTTTTTTGATTTTCAGTTAAGATTGGCTCTTAGTGGCGCGCACACGGTATCATTCGCTGCTGAAACTTTTCACATTTGGCGTTCGCGCGATCTCTAAAGCAATACCATAGGTAATGCAATTTTCATAAATACATTCGGAAATAAACGCGAGAGGAAATTATGTGACTTAAGCACGTTGTCCGCCTCGAGATAACTGGGAATTCAGTTTTGCGGATCGACGAAATTAATTTATTTGAAAGTTTCAACTTTTGCAGCTACTTCTTTTTAAATTAAATATCTCCGAGAACATTTGAAATGCGAGACGCATTAGTCCGACGGAATAGTATTTGTACCACTTGGATTTCAGAGCGTTATAAATTATTATGATTCCAAATTCGTTAAATATTTCGCATGATCGATTGTTGCTTGTCGACTACCGTTTCCATTTCGTTTATTTTACAAGTTTTATGAGGATGTTATTCTTTTAATTATCAGAGTATTTTTTGTAATTATAATAACGGATTGATTTATCATGTTGGATTGTTATTGGATATTGTAATGGATATTTTGATATTCAATTCAGGATTATTATTCGTCAAATACAATGCAAAAATATTCATTTACAATTTCGCAAAATATTGAAATATCGTGCTTATGCAGAAAACAAACTTCTGTGAGACATAATAACACACCTAAATGGATACAAAAAATTATAATTATAGAATACTTTGAAACCCCAAACTATTTCTTTATACATATTTAATTGTTCGCAGCTTTAATTTATAGTGCAAAAGAACCGCCTTTTTCCTGAATAAAAGTTCCATAAAAAGAACATCAATTATTTTTATCGTGCTAAAGAAACCAATATAAAAACCTTCTGTCTGCTCTTTCGAGATGAGTTTTTATAAGCCATTCAGTAAGTTAATAAATTTTGCATCTACTCCAGTGCGAAAACGCAATCAACTATTAAAGTTATCATTTACAAACCATTTTACTATACTTAAGTTTTCAGAGTTAGAGATCTATTTCAAAATTCCATCGAAAAGGCACTGTTCACTCAACAGGCGATGAACAACAACAAAACTGCCAACACAAGACTTCATTATTATTTATACGAAAAGTTATTTATTAAGTCTGTTTATTCATTTGGTAAACTTTGTTTGTTATGTATATTGTGCTGACGTTAATAACTTGGTTGTGTAATCATTGCGCAACCCCACAGGAAGTCATCCCAAGCTGTGCTGGATGTTAAAGCCGATAAAAACGTTTAGTTAGTCGGTTTCTCAGGGAGGAGGGTCAAACTTTCAAATCTAATACAACAAAATAAAATAAAACTCCTTTTTCCGTCTGAATCTGACACGTTGCTGCAGCCGAAAGCAGCCGCGCAAACTTCGCCAACACACATAGAACGGAAGTGGATTGACTCAGAACGGCGAAACTCTCGCCGAAGTTTTTATGACGTTCATAAAGCGTAATAAGTGGCGAAGGTAGCTCGTGATTCTCGTACGTGACACGCTCGTAATAGGCGAACCGAAGAGTGTCGGAATGCTCGATATTTATTTCGCACGCAACTCGAAACCTTCGCTATCTATTTGCATACGTCTTTGAGGAGCTTCGGGGGAACGTTTTCGAATTCCACGTCTCACCGAGGGAATCCCTCTTCTCGCGGCGTGTTTTCATCGGCGAATTTTCGCGCAAAATAGAAAACCGCGGGATTGCCAACAAGTTCTCGAAAAAATTGTTGACACAAAAAAAAATGAAACGAAAGTGCGCGAGGCTTTTAATGGCATAATGAAATTTCGCAGATGAAGAACGAGCCGGCAAGTCCGCGACGGTGTGAAAGAAAACTTTTTCAAACACACTTTTGTATCCGCTTTGCGCGCTTAATTACCCGAGTTTATATTTTTCATGCTCGCCGAGCAAGCGTAAATAGCGGCGAGATAAGATACAGGTTGAGTGTGAGCGCAGCATAATGGACTGGAACGCGGAAATGCAGATTGAAGGCAAGTTTTCAGGGCAGGCCGAAAGTGTTGAACTGTTTGGGCAATCAACATTATCTTGCTCTGAGTTATTCTCGTCGTTTGGAGAAGTTCGTGCCTCCTAATCATTAAAGCCGCTGAAGAAGTTGGCACTCGCTTCACTTCGAACACGTGCAGCTTCTCGACGCGACTTTTCTGTGTCCGCGAGAATTCGTTTTCTATAATGAAAATGCAAAAAAAAAGGTCGATTCGGTCGATTAAGAAGGAAAAAATGTTTATCGCCACTTAAAAGCGCCAAGCCATGATCGTAAATTTGAATTAAACGCGAGAATACGGACTATAACAATTAAGACAACCCAATTACCCCCGCGTAATACGAGAAACAAACGCAACGCGAAATCTTTATGTAAAGATTGTATCAGTGTTGACTGTTCAGCGAGAAATTTCGCGCAAATGTTGCAGTTGTGTTCTACTTAAGTCAAATGCATCGCCGTGCTATTTTCACAAACAGCCGCTCTAATACCGGCAGGAGAGACAGAGAAAGTAAAAGAGAGAGAAAGAGAGAGGGGAAAAAAACAAACAACTTCATCAAATTTTGCGAGAGGGAATATCGAAATTTTATACAATCGTAATCCGTTTCATCCGGCACTCGACGAAGCCTCTGCAAAAGCCGTGCTAAAAGTTTTGATCGCTGCGAAAGCGTTATTTTGTCGAGAAAAAAATTATTCCAATGAATGGGTTGCACGGCGAATCACCCAATTTGACGGCATTTCGTGCACAGTTCGCAAAACAACCGGTGTGCAATCGTCTCGTGCACGAACCCGATTTGTACAATATTACCATCTTTGAACGATAATCGGCATTATAAATAAAGTGTTCGCAAAATTGAACGCATCCGCGGTGTACGCGCCAATGTATCGCGATATCCGCTGCCGTATGTCGGCAACTTTCTTCTGCCTGGATCGTCCCGCACTCGAGCTTTCCGAAATAGCAGCCAATTGAGTGGAGATGCTCGCAGACTTTTTAAGTGCGATATAACCGTATTACACGGATGAAATAAGAAGAGCCCGATCGAATAACACTTAAATGTACTGACAATGGTCGCATTTTATGGCCGAAATGAGGTCGACCGTAAACATTTGAGCGACAAAAATGCTATTCCGCAAAATCCCACGCTTGATGATAGCTTGAAAAAATGTCCATTTCACCTTAAGTCCAAGCTGCATTTGAAACAGCGATTGAAACATCCGAATTGTTTGAAAGAACGCTTAATTAATTTCACGAAACTTCCAAGCGACGATTCTAATTGCTGTTTCAAACGGGCAGTGAAATAATAGACTTTAAAATGGGATGAAAAAATGGAGTTTTTTTTAAATAAAATGTTTAATCGCGGTTTTTCGCTCACTCTAATCGCACTTTGACTTCGCAAAGCTTTTGCAGGATTTTCGCGAATATGAATTGACGTCCGTGCATATTACACGGACGAGGAAAGTGCATGTCTTTTTTTATACAGGAACGCAAGTTGTAAATGAATGATTAATTCTTCTGTCGGTTAATAAAAGATGAGTGTTCTTAATTATTTTAACGTTCGATTCAGCTTTCGCCGCGACACCGCATGACAGGTTATTGAAATACCATCACGAACGGAGTATTTAAGGAGTGTAAGCGCTTGGAATTTCAATTTTGATGTTCTCAATAATCGCCTTTCCCTGTCAAGATTATCGCTATCTTTTAATTATACGATTGTCGATATTAATATTTCTAAAACCCTCTTGTAGCGTTTTACTCAAACTTTCCACTTTGACGTTAATTTATACTTAATATATTCCTTTTGCTGGTTATTTCGGAATATAAAACTATTGATTAAATGTAAATTCGAATCATCGTCGTCATCCTCACATAGAATGAATTATTTGAATGAAACTGGTGTGTTTCATGGATGATCTAAAACTTTTATAAAATTATTTAAATGTGCCTTTGAGAGAGGGAACTTTAAATTGAACACGAATAACTTGAGACGGATCGCAATATAACCTTATTAGGATTCCAATATTGAGTTTGTAACAAATTAAACTTGAATAAGCATGCAGGGTAGTTAGACTGTGAACTGATGAATTTAAAATCACAGGAAATCCTGGCGAAGAAAATGTGTTTCCTTTCTACTTTTTTTCATCTCAAAGTTTTGAATTTATAATTCAATTCAATTATGGACCCACTTGAGCAGATCTTGAATTCATGAACTGAAATATGTGTTGACCCAGTGGTTGAATTCTGAACACATCTGTCAAACTGACAAATGATGTCAATTACCAGCAACGTGAACGGTTGAAGAAATCCATAATTGTGTCAATTCGATTGTATCAATAATTGCTCATCCAGAGCTTTTCATTTCCGTCATATTTTGACGCGACGATATAATTTAAATCTGCCTTGTCGAAGATCATCCACATAAATCACATGCTTATTTAGTGAAGTGTTTATACAATATGCTACACGTACTCAGTTGTTGAATTACATGCAATCCTCCTGGAAACAGTTATTGAAGCCGATTCTGACACAGATGTAACATCTTTTTTTATCATGACAATTATTGAAAAAAATTCATCTTCATGTACTATTCAAAAACTGATTTTCTCTCGGGACATTTGCGCTACCTTGGCTGTCTACCCGACCCGAATTGAATTTCTCGAATTTTGTTTAAATAACAAATTCAAGTGACGTTAAAATTTCAAGATTCTCGAAACTACAACGTAATTTATTCTTGTACTGTTTTGTTACTAGTCCAAGTACTCAGCACTATTCGTTCACTTGACCTCAAGCGGTTATTTGCAAACATTATAAGGTCCAATTTTTCGGCCGAATTGGCATACCATCAACGTGCAGCTGCAATCCAAAAGTAGATTTGGCTGTCGCAGCGTCATTATAATTCGGTTAAATTCAAAGTATACCAGTACCAATTTTATATGCAAATGGCCACCTATCGGCTAACTTGTGTGAGCATATCAGGCCAGGTAGTTCACGCTGGGTTTACCGCACAGTCGCTTATTCTTGTAACATAACATATTGCACGCTGATGCAATCAGTATTTGGCGCAGGTGAGTCGCTTCGACCAACGTATACGTATTACAGTAAATAAACACTATCGAAAAATTAGCATATGTGTTTCCCCATCTGTCGCTTATGACAATTCCGAATTGCACTGCGATGCAAACTGAACATCAAACGCTCGTTCGTTTGACAAGATGCGTTAACAAAAATTTGACATTCGTTTCTGATGCAACAATTGAATCGTTAAAATTTCATCTGCAGAAAAATTGAAGTTATTTCAGTGTTTTTTCCAGAGGCGTGAAAGATAAACTTTTTTTTTCATCAACCGGTCTGAATCTGGATGGAGCAAACCAGCTACTACTGTAAAACACATTCAAGTTTACTCTACTGCGTTGTTAGAAACGTAAAAAAAAGGGATACACCAATACAGAGAGAATTTCTGAATGGTTCGTATCATTTGCGATTTTTGTGAACGACGAGTATCCCTTACAGCCGTGCTCGATATCGGCGATACCATGGATTTCGATTCTGTTGGCGAGGATTTATTGATTGGAAAGAGCGAAGTAAATAGAGTTTCATTATTTTTTACGGATCGCCAAAAAAGTATAGACGTAACAATACGAGAAGAAGTCGTCGATCCTGAAATAAATTGGGTAAAGATTTAGTTCGATAAAAAAGCGTGCCCTGCGCGAATGCGAACGGTTCCGTGTGTTAGATGATGTGAACAAATTGAAAAAAGTGACAAAACATAACAAACCAGATAAAACTCGTGGCAAACAAGGTGAATACCTAAGCAAACACGCGACGCAAAAAGCAAACGAAACGGTAAAGACAATGAAGGTGTGTTTGTTTTGATTAACGACGAAAATAATAAACAAATAACGCGGCTTTGTTTTGAGGTCGACTTTCAACTTGAAAAACTACGTCGTTCGATTGTCTCTGCAACATGATTGAAAAGTTGCAATGCAATTTCACAGGCCTTAATCCGAAATTTTTTTAGATTTTTTTTCGACGGTTAAAAGTCTAGTGTCTTAAAATAAATTACGTATTAACGCGCGCTTAGGTGGTCATTACTGATCGATCTAACAGATTAAGCAAATAGCTCCATAATTAGTCAACGAGTAAATGGATTGAACGCAAATTAACCCTTTGAGACCCGTTTCCCTTTTCAACGTCTGCATGTGAGATTTTACGATTCATTATTCGTGCATTAGTCCTAGCTTGGCATTTATCACTGTTTCAACTTGTATACTGGAACAAAAAACCTGTAACTCAACAGTGCCCAAGCCAGTCTAATTGGTTTACTTGAAGCAGTCCTTAATGAACGAGACATAATAAAGATCCATCCGCCAACGACAAAATGCAAATTAATAAATTGCGTCCAAAATTTTGTCTGCCCGATGAAAGCAGCTCAAACAATCGTGAGCAGTTATTAAACTCCATTTAGGGGTTGATGAAATTTCATTCGAACAAATAAGCGTTTTTTTCAATCAACTTTTTCATTCAGCTCAATCAGTGCTTCGAGCTTAATTTGGCGTTAGCCTTCGTTAAACATTGAACGCCGTAGTTCGCATTTTTCTAAGAGAAATCGTTGGCGAACGTCGTGGAGCATAGCCAGTTGGTGAAATTTGTATTGAAGAACTTGCTTTTCAGACTTTCCGATGAAAATCATTCGTTATGGGTTCAAAGTGCTAAACTGTTGCGTTAATCTTGTTACCGCCACGGAACACCTTGCGAGCCTTTTTGCCCGCTTGGAGCTTCGCGCCAATTAATTCTGCCACTTTCTCTCGCCCCTCTTTCAATTTCACAGCAAGTTTAGTTTCGCCCAAGTTAAATGAATTAAGTCCAGATAATACTAACATTTGACTTATAAATTCCAATTTGCATTGCCAAGAGATTCGAATCATCTTTCTGTTCTTCCACGAAGCCACTAATTCTCACTGTTATAATATAACAAAATGAGAGAGAAACAGTACGTTCTGACGTAAAAGCCGTTTAGACAAAGACGATGAAAAATAATAATTATTATTTCTCTCTAAAAAATATGTTGAGATCTCAAAGTGAATTATGACTATTTTTTACTTTCAAAAAGTTCAATGATTTATAAAAATTTAGTTTATGCTTATGAAAGTTTTTTTTAAAAAGCTTATTTAACAATAAGCAAGAATTGAATATCTTACAAGTGCAAAATTATTTGCACAAATGTAGTTTGTGATAAATAGAGGATAAATTGAATTGCTTTTGAGAGCAAAATATATCGTTAGCAAACTTGAATTGTTGAAAAGCAAGTGGGATTGATCTAAATGGTACAAATTAATTGTCCGTCGCTGCCAACGTAAACAAGCTGCGGATAGAAACTGTTTCGGACACGAGTGTGCAACATCAAAGCTGTCACGGAGACACTTGACTCTTCTCACACGACGAGACGGTAAATGGGTTGTGCTCAAGTGCTCCGCTTCACTTGTTCCTCTGCGGAGAAATGTCAAGCGGGTAGTAAACTCGTCCTCTCGATTGAAAAAAAAACTCAGACGCGCGTTTTCGCTTCGCGGTTAGCAGCATGATAAGTTGTGTGAAATACGATCCATGCTCAATCTAACGTGCAACCATAAAATTTACAAACTTGACTTAATATGTCTATACATCACATACATTACACGTTTCAAGACTAAACGATTGTTTACAGGATGTTTTATGAAAAGCAAAAATGTTCAACAGAATTTGTGGTGGTTTTAAAACCAAAAATAAAAACCTCAAATGATGTATCGTAAAATGGTTTTGAAAATGATTGATTTTAGATGAAATTTTGAATGAATAAAAAAGCATTTTTTGAATTGCTTCATTATACATGAAAAATGTTGAATCTGATCGTAAGGAAAAACAGATAGATTTTATTTCCACGACGAAGCAAAATGTATCAGAAAAAGGATCGAATCGAAAGGAATGCTATCTTTCAATTTAGATGTTTCTGGCAAGATGCGAGACAATCCGACGTTAGAAACTCGTGTGCAATGCAATCTGATTAACTTTTCAGTTAGCATTTTTTGTAGTGTATCGTGCTGATGCAAATATCCCAGGTACGAAACTTTTCAAAGCGACGTTTCCTCGAATCCAATCATCGCTTCCTTTTTTCTTCCTCTGTATTTTATGTTTGGAACTGTTGTTTCTAAGTTACACTTCTCCTAATGATCCCTTCATGCAAACAAAAAATAAAATGACTTTAGTTCTACATCAAAAAACGTAGAAAGAAAAAATTCGTTTGATCCAAACGCCATACAATCGCAAACAAACTGGTATTTTAAATTCGATTGAATTTTTTTAGTCTTGTCTACGTTGCCTACTTTACATTTAAATTCTTTTTCGTTTATTTTTACATTCAAAGTAAATCTATTACTTTATAGATCAGCAAGTCGTTTTTGTGTTCTATAAATTTGTCTATTTTTGGTGTAAAAGCTCAATTTGTGACTTTTACTTTTACGAGGCTTTTGTTCACACAGCCAGAAATCTGTCAAAAATATTGATATAATTTCACCGCACTGTAGTTGAGCGTTACTCAAATCCTTAGATATAACCTCATAGAATAACACGAGTTAATCGAAAGCCGCAGGCGCGCTTTCATCACGCGATAATCGCATTTGTTTCAAATTATTGTACGTTGAGTCTTCCTTGGAACCCTTTCAGCAAACGCTGCACTCTATGTCATCTCTGAGAAAATCCCGCAAGCTCTTTTGTATTCGACACGAAATCTCGAGTAAATCTAAATGAGGTGCTTTGATTGCAATTGCCAATTGCAATTGTATCAGATTACATCAAAATATCAACAGTGTACAAATTTGTCATCGACGATTCGATTCATGCCACGAGAAATGTCACAATTTCTTAATCATGATTCCAAGTAATAAGATTACCTAATTAAAGTACTTGAACAATTGAGAGACGTAATAACGAAAAAGCTTGCTAATATTGTGATATTAATTACTCAATTACAGCGAAGTAATTTTTGTCCTGAAGTCCATACAATGAGAGAAAAGCTTAAAATCAGAATCCAATAGCGGAAAATCGCAAAATGTCATTCTGCTGAAGAGGCGGCCCATTCATCTTGATTGTAATTTTTGCTTTTTATTTGTCCAGGACAAATAGACGAAAAACTATCTCCCAGAGAAAAATATCCGTTTAAAAATATAAAAGTATACAAAGGTTCATTTAAGACGAGAAAAGTTCCTTTAGTTTATATATTTAGAGCTATTTATCTTAGACTTCAGAACACCAATGACGCCCGAGCTATCGCGGCTTAGAGAGGTCGAGTGGTTTTCAACGAAAGAAAGCCAAGGAGGCTTTTTGTAGTTGTCGAAGGCCCCCTCGTTCGTCGATTCGCGATGGATAAAGCAATTTCATTGTACCCACCAAGATTTTACTTCTCTAACAATACGACACACAAATGTTTCCGCTGCGGTTTTACGAAATACCCGTCCAGAGATAATTTTATGACTCGAGATCGACCTTATTCTGTTGTTGATATAACCATCTTTTTAGTCATTAATGAAATTAAAATCATTCGTTTCTTCCTGCCTCATTATTAAAATTGTTCGTCGCACAAATTTTGTCTCATTTTTCTACACGAAACCAAACACTGGCGACCATGCTGAAATGATATCTTGAACAAACTTTTTTCAATCGCTATTCATTTTCTTCTATCACTTTGAATGTTATTGGCAAAACTTTATTGGTTATAGGTTGATTGACAGGCGACGTCCGAACAGTTATACAAATCTGTGACAGAAAATACTCAAGAGTCGTTAATAACTTTTTTTGTGCGGTATCTCTGTAGATTGAAATATTGCCCTTGCTAAACGTAATACGAGAACGATTTGGATGTTAGCCAGCTTGCGAGACTTTGAATTGCCTTTCTGTTATTTTAAGGAGGTGGAAGATATGAAAAATCAGAGTTCTCAACGTCGAACGACATTTTGGAGGATCTGCTCGCCAAACAAACTTCATATAATAGCTGTAAGATTGTAAAACACCTAGTTTGAACTAGTTAAAATATTCTTGTTCTTACTTTTTCAAGATTTTATTCAGTGTAATTGGATAAACGTAAGACCATAAAGTTAATTATCGGATGTATGAAGGAGATCGATTGACGGGCAATTCGCAACTTTGCAGAAAAAGGTGATAAAAATTATGGCTCGCCGAAGTGAATGAACGTCTCTTTAACTTTTATTACATATAATTTGATTCTTGATGAGTGCGATAAAATCGACAACTTTTTCATTTTTATCGTTACAATTTGTGCTAATTACAGGACCAAAGCGAGTCGTCGTTCTAAATTTCTGAAAACTAATATTCTCGAATTCTTAATTCCGTGACCTGTTTCAGTTATTACTTCATCGGCTGCAATTTAAATCAATATCGATTATCTCGAATTTTCGATTGGAATATTGACTGTGATTCTCATAAATAGAAAAATTTGCTTTCGAAAAAACTGTTTTTCGGGTTTTAATTACAATCGCTCGGTTGAATTTAATACTCAAGAAAATGAAAACGTTTCATAACTACCGAACGATTTTTCCCGCAATATTTAATATTCAAGCAAACATTTACATAGATCCGTCAAGTTATGCAAACTTGCATCAACAATGTTTCTCGTTTGTTTATACTCCGACGTTGCAGGCGGTCTGTTGTTATCGTAAAAACAGCATTATTTTCTCTGTACATTCGACATACTTGACGAAAAATTCACAGCCACACAATAAAATTGTCGTCGAGATGAAGCAACAGCTCAATGCCACTGTATGAAACGACAGCGAAATTTCAAATTTTGTCAGTCATGAAATGGCTGCGAATATATTAACGCGGTGTTTGCGATGAAAAAAAAACGCACTGTAGAGACACTGATTTCAATTGTAAATTTTCATTTAGAAAAAAAGTGCTTCGCATCGAAAATGCTTTTACTAATATTCTAACCTGTTGTGCCAGTAACGTTGACGTTGAAAGCATAGTGTCGAAAACAAAAGCGAAATGAAATTCTTCGAATGTTTATCAGACATTCATGTTTATCAGGAAAACAAAAAAACATCAGATTGAAAAAAAGTTTTTCCTGCATAAGAAGATACTGTTTAAAAATATAAGGTATAAAGTTGGATTAAAAGGAAACTTATTTTGGATAAAATTAAGAATATACGATTTGTTTGAAAACGAGGTTTTCTGGTTTTGTGTGTCAAAAGTTGTAGATAGTAATGAAGATTGAAAGAAGTTTGTTAAGAAAATGTTGCAAAACTTTATAAACTCGCAGCATGTATAGCATTCAGCACGAAGTTTATCTTTCGTTCCTGAAATACAACGGAAAGTCTTTTTGAACACTTGTAAAAGATGGTTTCTGGTAATTTATAGAATTTGTTTCAATTCTCTTTGTCATTGGCTTCTGTGAATTTTCGACAATCATTGTAAGAAACATAAATACATTTCAAAATTATTGTATAATTTGAAATAATACCACGAAACCGATGAAATTAATCTAGATCAAAGGTAAACTGATGCTATAGTTATTCTCCTTGTTGGAAAAACAATTGACTGTCTGCACTGTTAATACGAAACTCATCTATTATGTTCTGCTAACATTTTTATAAAATTTGGGTTTTGTAATGTTTACGAGAAATGTAATAGTCATCGCTTCAGGTGAAATTCCGACGTTGGGAAAGTCAAATAACTCTTTGTAGCTTGCGAATTAATTATATTTCTCTACGGTTCCATTATACTTCTATGTACGAAGTATCTCCAACCAAACAATATGCAAACTCAATTTGGAACTTTGTAAAAGGCTGTAAAACCACATAATCTAAAAGAAACTAATATACTATGTTTTTTCTCGGACAAAAAGTTCGGGTCATAAATGACCAAATTAAAGGTGCGTGAGATAATTTATTCTAAACGGTCTGACTATATTTAAATTTATTCACTTAAATTCAGATCATATTCGGGTAAGATGTAGTTATACTTGTACTCAGAATAGTAATATGAAACCAAATTAGGTGTAAACAAAAGCTAGGTGCATGATGTGACTTGTACACAATTGTGTACCTACAAAAGCTGTATGCAGTTATCTCGCATGACAGTGTTTTGCCCGTCTACATTTGTCTATGTATGTACACGTGTCTTTACCAATGTATGCTTCCCTTCAAAGACCTTTGGTGATGAATCGAAGCATATTCTTTCGTTCTTTATCAAAGCTTTCAATAACTCATTGAGAATCAGTAAAATTCAATACAAGTTTTTTGAAACTCCCGTGTTTCTTTTCAACAATCTGCTCTCATCTTTTTCAACATTTTTATAGAAACCATTTCAAACAATTTTTTTGCAAAACCCAAATCTCCACCGTACAACCATTTCCATCTCAATATTTGTTTCAAACTAAAAACTTGTTTTCCAACAATATTTAACGATATTTGTTTTCACTTTCAACTGACCCGGATAAATATTATCAATCCAGATGAACCAGGATTTATTTCAATTCGATGGAAAATACGTTAAAGTAAAGTTGATGAGTGTTCGTAAGAATAATTGTTTTTGACTGTACGCAAACCAGGAAGAAAAAAATTACATCATTCTTGGTAACTCTCGTGTTTTATTCCGGTTGGATATGTGTAACCAATCAATCCAGGAGATTCTCAACTTTTTCGATTTCTAACTCTGAATCAATTCGAAACTTTCACTGTTTGCCTGCAGAATTTTGAATTCGATCCCGCAAATTTCATTTGCGACAGCTTTGTTACTCCCGATGCGAGCTGTGTAGCAATTCTTTGCGAGCAGAGGCTATTTCAATAGCGCATAAATTGGTTACAGCAATCTATCGTTCCGTTCAATGCTAATTGAAACGTCAGTCGGGCAGTTCCCCAAGACGGACCGAAAAAAGTAAAGAATCTGTAAGCGCAAAACTCTACTTTCAGGGAAGCTTTGGCGATAGTGGAAAAGCAAACTGTTAACTTTATTTGAGAAAATTTATCTCTCAGATATGACATCGTAACGAGTGATTAAGCATCGAGACAGGCAAGTTAAAAAGCGCAGATAGAGACGATTGGAGTTCTTCAGCCGCAGAGTTTCCTACTCGATTAAAAGTTATAAATGAGTCCATTGCTTCAGTCTGCGTTAGAAAGAGAAAAGAGGCTGCATTCGAATGATCGCTCAAAGTTGTACGACAAAGACTGCGACTAAGATGTTCGTTGGTATTTAATTCGAGCAATCTCAATACGAAAATGATTTATTTTAAACGAGTCATTCGTCAATTCAATTTCGTCGAACAATCACCTTTTATTATTGACATCACAAAAATGGCAGAATACTTGAATTCATCAAGAAACTAATTATACCTCCCATAGCAGTTGCTAATTATAAATTATACCATAGATCATGTGCTTGGCTCGAAAAGTTATTCATCTTTTGAGCTTTCGTCATGACGTTGAAAGTTACTGAGAATAAGTTGAAATCTGATTCTGTCAAAATTTTCTTGTTTTCAGTTTGTTTCACCTGTCTCCAACGACTTGAAATTTGAAATGAATTTTATAAAGTGCAAGATGTTATCTGATGGTATAAGTAGTTTTAGTAATCAGCCATTTTTATCATATAATTCAAATGAAATATTTGACATGAAAAATAATATCGAATGGTAATCCAAATTTGTGTTCTTAAAAAAGAATCCACTATCTGACCTGACATTTATAACACCTGAATCAATGAAACCGGATTTAATTACCCATAAAATTGTCCAAAAAAACATAATACGCGATTATTTGAAAATTGAAATTAATTCACGAGGTTTTGAATCACGGATAAAATATTAATGGGAAAAAGGATTGCGCCAATTTTGTACACAGACGTAACTCGCGCAGACGCGACTTTACGTCATGTTTCAATCCTATTCCAGTGAGCTTTGAATGTCTATTGTGAATATTAGAGTCGATTACGAATGTTTTCGGATTATACCGGCGCGGAGATGAAATTATGCGAACACAGCGTCGAATTTCCGTTAGTTAAATAAAATTTATATCATCGTCTTCTTCAAAAGTACCTGTTAAAGTGATGAAGATGAAACTCTCAAGCTTAGTTCAATATCTATGTTTAATCTTGTGACAACATTTAATATTATTAGATTTGAACATTTTCAGAATAATATAACATTTTCCAGAACTTCATCTAAAATTTGGTCAGACAAAAATATACTCAAAATTACATCGTTCAATAAAAGGTGATTAAGTATTACAAAATAGGTATTATTGGGCAAAATTTTCCAAAACCATTAAAATTAAAGTTTTAAACTAGAGCAAAAAACGTTGTCAGCTCTAGCACACTCCAATGCAAAACTGTCCCTATTTGTTAATTCTTTCCATCCGAACGAACGAAAAGATAGATGAAACGTCAAATCAGTTAATATCACGAAACAAGAACGAAGACTTGTGTACTATAATTAAACTCTAATTCATAAGTTGTGCAAGATGGACGAAGTTGCATTCCCATCGGACAACATGACTTTTATCACAAACTGTCTCTCGCATGTTATCGTTGCATGTTCTCTGAAACTGAGCGAACTCAAACTAATTTCAGCTCGGACATGCTCTCCGTTTCTGAGTTCGCCGGTCAATAATTTCGACCAATCATTATAACTTCGCTCTAGCGCGTAAGAATAAAAAACGCGGAAATGATCGACAAATTCAGTCATTCATTCAGCGCTTTGGGCTGAAAGCCAAGGCATTAAGCTTACCAAGTCGGCGTGTAAAATGGCCTCCGGAATTAAAAACGGAGGCAAGAGTGCGATAAAGGGGTTAGAAGTGAATTGTTTAAGCATTTGCTATAGAACTGGAACCGGGAGGGAGAGACTAACTAGTATAAATATGGCGTCTGCTAGGCAAGCAAAAAGCATCAAGACGAAGGAAAAGGCGCAAAGCCGGGGATCCAGCTGGCACACAGTCAGTAGTGAGCTTTGACGTATGGAGCTTTTTGCAAACGTTCGTGATGCCATAAAAGTTGAGCAGTCGAGTAGCAATGGATACCAAGCTACATAAACGTGACCTCGTTTAATCTAACCACGAATCCGCGAACACGTAACGCTCTATTGGAAACGCTCGAATCTCGCCTAGAAAAATACATTTGTTTGCTGTCATAACTGTCTTATCCGGTGATAAAAATTATTACGTGTTTGGCATAATTTTCGACAACTCTTGTTCAGAACCTATCCAAATTTGACTACACGATGATAATTCGTGTTTGCAGAAATTATTGATCGACGGGTTAAATTGATTGGAACACTGTGCGTGATTTTTCAAACTGTGATTTATCAACGTTGTATTGATTAAGAGGAAGAAATTTTTATTAAAAAACATACATCAGTTTAGAATGAAATCTGTGCAACTCTTTAAAGTTCAATTAAGATCGCGAATTCAATTGTAAAGTTCTCCATTTCGTAACCATTTGCGAAGTGCATTTATCAAGGGTAAACATAATTTGACGTTTTATTTCGAAAAACTTCATTTCGCTTATTTATGTGTGTTATTAATCACACAATAATGTTTGATTATTAATCAAAAGCTTTTGTTTTGCCGGACATTTTTTAAAGTAAAAAATTAAACATGAAATTCAAAACAGACTGACAAACTTGTCTCATATAGAATTCAGTTTGGATTCTGTCACATTTACAGTAAATTACAACTTCAATGAGAAGACATGAAATTGTCATGATTTAATTTACGTTAAATCCTCGGTAGTTAAACACGCACTTCGGTTAAGTTAGAAGGTCTTCAACGTTCTAAAAGTTTCAAAAAATACCTGCCTGAAAAGTTTTTCTGAACTTAAATTCTACATTCCAGAAAATAACCAAATTAAAATGACTCAAAAAATGAAAAAATTTTTTGCTTCAAATGTTTTTTTTTATTTTCTACTCATACTCGAATGTTGTCATTCACTAGTTCAACGTGATGTAACTTCAAATCTTGGTTACTGCGTTTGTGTTATGAATGTGTTATGAATCACGTTAAGAGGTTCGTGCGTTATTAATGTTATCGCATCTGCGTGCGCATTTTTGATAACTGCTCTTAGCCAAGACAGATGCAGAGCTTTTTAAAAATGATGAAACCAAAACTTTTTTATCAAGTCCTAATTACCAAAACTGCCCGCAACTTTGATGTTTTTACGTCTGACTAAAACAAAGTTATTCTCCGTAACTTACGCTGAGCATCAATTTAGTTGAACTTTATAGACATTTTAGAGTCCTTTCACTTGCCCCAGGATGTCACCATTAAATCTCTCGTTTAGTGACCATAATGGAGTGTTTATTGTGTCTCATGATGTGATATTTGATAAATTTCATTGCCCATAATAATAAACAGTAGTGAAAGTCCCTATTAAGTCAGCCGTGAATAAACATCCATCACAAAATGATACTTTTCTAATGAAATTAATTATTTCATCGCCGTCTAATGAATGTTACATTAACTCTCAACCAGTTGCGAACTTTATCAATGTCTGAAAACTCTCTACATCTTGCAAATTAACGCCGGGAGTGAGTATCAGTAGAATTCGTGAAAGTGTTTCTGAGAATGTCTCGATAAGATTGGCTAGTAAACAAGCGCGCAAAATTAGCGTAGGCGCAGGCTCGAATTATCCGTATATCCGTGCGAAAATCGTGTAACTAGTCTTGATTCGGCAACTTTTGCAAAACGCCCGGGAGTCTCGAGATTATCGCGCTAGGCAGTCGCGTTTCAAAACTATGTTTTCATTAAATTCATCAACGCAACGAAAAGCCAGGCCGCGAAACGACATAAATGCAGCGTAATTCTGCGCAACTGTTGGCGCTCAATTCGGATAAAACAAAGTTTCACGAGCGAATGAGCCCGAGCCGTCGACGGCAAGCAGCTGTCAAAGTTTCGTGAAATATCGAGATAAAAAGTTTTCCGAAGGGACTCGTCATTTTTGCGCCGCGCGTATTAATTAGCACCCAATTTCCGAAAATTGAGCTCATGCCCAGAGTCACGCCATAATTCACAATTTCCGACAGAAATTTTTCACCGTCAAATGTGCGCGCAAGAAAAGTCACCTCGATGCATCAAAAGTTGTGTTAAATAAATGACGCTCAGCTATATGAAACGGAAATTGTTACTTAGACTGCGTTACATTTGGCTTCATATGTATAATAAATTTGCGCAATGTGTTGAGTTTCTTTTTGCTGGTGCGGTGTTGCTAATTGCTGTGTTTCGTACTAACTGTGTTAGCGAGGGCGAATAAGGTGGTTACAGGTCGTTGCAGATGATGCCCGACTGTTTTAATCAGTGCATTCTAATGACTGAAAATATCTTAGCCGCAACCCGTTCTGCGTAGAGTTTGTGAGAACAACAGTCTTGAGTTTCCAGAATGAATTCACCATAATTAAGTGCTGATAGCGATAAATGCAATTAATTATCGGCAAGAATACACTTGTCGAGACTACAAGTTGTATAACTCAAGTAATTTTGGTTTCCACTCCGAGTTGTGATTCAATTTAAATTTTCAATTATTCAACTGCGCCAACTGATTGTTCTGAGTTCAAATACAGCAGTACCACCTTGTTTTTTAATCGTTGTATTGTCTCGTCAACATTATTTTTATTTTTCATTTTTTTCTGTCATCATCAAATTGGATGGGTATAACAAAAAAAGTGATTGGATTAAATATCATTGATTTCGGCATAAAATGAAATTGAAACAGACAAAACATCAAAATTCATTAGTTTTTACCAATATCGTTAATTTTAATAACCTACCCTGGCGACAAACATTCGTTTGTAACTTTTGATACCAAGTAACGAGCAATTATTTTCCGAACAAATCGGTTCGAACTGTAATCCAAAGGTATAATATTTGTTCTGTTTTATAGTATTCCATTTCGAGAGTATTTAGTGAATACGCTAAATTAAAGAAGAAATACGCGAGGCAGGCTTGAGCTCCATTCCATGCGTTTGATTCAAAAAAGCGAAGCACCCCTATTACACGGTTCCCCGTATTATATCATTTGTGAAGAAATAAAACACGAATTTCTTTCATTAAATGAGTAAATGATTATCCAGGCTTTGACATCACTTGTTATATTACAATTTGTTTGAATCGTGCGATAACTTAAACAGACCGATTTCATTTTATTAGCTCTGTTAAATGGAAATCCCTTTAAAAAGATTCATTCAAACAATGTATACAATCTTTTCGTTTCACAGTAAGGTAAAATCCTTGTGTATATTTCATTCGACAAATTGGGAGGTCGCGCATTACCTCCGACATTTCGGACTGGTAATGGAAGCTAGTTCGCCAATCTACAATATCTTAAATTACAAGCGACGAAATCGCAGTCGGGAAAATTCGCAGTTCCCGGGAATTGTCCTCGTGCTTACATCAAGTGGCGCAATTTCTCGGCAAACACTCATCGTCAAACGACGTTACATAGACCAGATGGTACAGCTGAGATCGTTCGAACAGGTCAGATTTATTTGACGATTTTTCAACCTCTTCATCGGCGCACACACTTGATTAGACAAATTACATCGGTCGCGCTTTTCATCAGACCCTCAACCTCGACACTTCTTTATCGATTAGTGTACAGTATTCAGCCAATTTTCCTCGCGACACGTCTTAACGTTGTCAGACTTGCTTTTGAGGGACGAACCATGAAGAAATTCTTATCTTGCGTTGACAAGAAACAGCCATTCCCCTTGGGACTACCTGACATAACTATCAACCAATCAAGTTAGACCCTGTCGAACTCAAGAAACTTAGACCCTGATGAGATGTATTCTTAACAACATTTTTTATCTTAAGTGAATCAACCTGAGATGACTAAACCGAAAACGAGACTCTCGCAGGAGGTCTTGATCCTATTTTTTCAATATTTGTATTTGAAACGTGGAATATTATGTAGGTTATAAATTTTAGTTCAAAATAATTCGTTTCATGATGTTCGTATGGGAGGATTGTTTACTGTTACCGATTGCTAAATCGCAAAATGTAATTGAACATCGAAACTGAGATCTTTCCGTCAAACAGTAAGATAGAAGTACACACTATAACAGAGCCATGCCCGAAAGGGTGGATGAGGTCTACGAGTCTATTATGCAAGGACTGACTACACCTTTCTTTGATCATCCCGATCGATTCTCTCGGTAGACTGTTAATTCAATGTAAATAAATGGATTACAGGCAAAGCACGCTTTGAAACGATTCGTAACCAGAAAAATAATAATAGCAAACGAGATTGAACTATAGTAATCGCAACTGGTCAAACGTCAGACGGTATTGAACAATAAAAACTGCCAAATTGAACGAAAGTAGAACGCCGTTGTGATTCAGAATTTATGGTTTCGTAAAGACAAAAGATAGCGGTCAATTTTTGGGTGGATACTTCTCATGTTGTGAAGCCTATGTTATCACGTTCCCCGTTTCATTTTTAGCCTCTTGATCTTTATTCGCGATCTTTATCTTGTGGATGAATTATCGCGCTGATAATAAATCTCGTTTAGAGGTCTTAATTTCATGTAATTTGAGGGCGATTTGATCAAATGCTCTTTATCATGCTATAACAAGTGTTTTAGATCAAATCTTCTATTCTTCATGAAGTTTGTTTCTAACATCCAGATACAATTTTGAGTTACAATGCTGTCACTCAATATTTCTTGGGTTTATTTAAGACTTCAAAATAACAGTACTATTGAATTAACAGTTCTGTTTAAGAAACTAGAATAAACTTTGTTTCCACTCTGACGTTTGTAATTTGTGCTGATTAGAAGTAGAATCGTATCGATTGAAATAATGTATTGCATTAGGTTAACGATAAAAATCAAGAGAAAAAAAAACGTCAAGAAAGTTTCTCGGACAATTGGATCAAATTACTATAAGTATCAAGTTGAAACAACAGACTGAGATCTATCCGAAAATTGAACGTCGCTTTTATCTAAATTATATCTTTGATTTCTGTCGTGCATTTCAGTTGGTTCCATTGCAAAACGCAATTACACGTGACATTGTCATTAATGGATTGGTAAGTTGACAAACAAACTTTATACAAAAGTAACAATTATTTCCTTTTGTTCAATAGACAAAGAACTTTCAACCCGAGCGGTTATTTTGAAGCGTCTGCTTTATAACTCTGTTTCTCTAATTAAACATCTTTGTCTCTCGAAAACTAATATAACCGATTAGTTTAATTGTCAATTAAGAGTTAAAAAAAGAAATTGCGAAGCTAGTGAACACGCCAATTTCCGTGCGCCTATCGTGTAAGAGCGGGACGATCGCCAGTTACGATATTGAGGTCTCAGGTGGACGTAAAAGACGAGCATTATTCACTCGGAACGGCTATAAATCTGATATTCTCGATAAAGTCGCTTGCACCAGTTGAAGACCTCTCGTGCCTTTTACCAGTTCAGCCGCAGGCGACCACGCTGTGGTTTTCTGCAATCCTCTGCATTTTCCTCAATATCTTGGCAATCTATATGTATCGTATACCATAATCCGTACAAATAATCCTAATCACCTTCTATTATCGAATTTCTCTGGAACGAAAACAGTCGTTTGGCGTCCAATCTGATTGCGTTTCAATCGAATCCTTTTATGATCGTTAAATTAACGATTGAATCACCTCTTAAACCAAAATCATTTTATCAAATCACTTACGAATAAAACTCTAATCAACCTTTACTTCAGAAGTTAACAATTTCAATTTTTAAAAATATTCAACTGTTTGCAAAATTAAAAACGAAATTAAGAAAGATCATCAGAACTAATTCAATTTTATGATTGCGCTGACAGACAAAACGATTTTAGTTTACAGAAAATATATGTTTTCTACTAATTTTTTAATGGAAACGTTTTTGAACTTTCATTATAACAATTTTGCGGTGAAAAATGAAACGTAGAAATTCGGATACTTTCATTGAATAACATGTAATTTAATGATAAAAGGTCTTGTGTTCAGCTCAAATAATAATGCAAGATAAATTCGGAAGTACTCTGTCAGCAAAGTTTATTGCTCTTGTAGAAACTTAATTGCACATAATTTCATCGATTTCAAAAAAATGGTCGTAAAAGTTAGCACCCTAGATAATGGAATTGCAGTTATAAATTGCGACCAAAGAAGCGTTTCAGAAGATACAGAGAAAACTATAATTTTGAGGCCGAGTGTTTCCGGGCTGTTCGTAAGTTTTTTTTTCCAAAATTAGTCGGTAAGTATAAAGTGCGCGTTATGAATTCAATACCAGTTTCAAAACAAATCTGTTTACGACGTGCAACTAATATCTCACCGCCGGATAAGACGGTTTTTATTTTTAATTGGTATTTTTCTTACATGAACACACAGGCAGGGGGCAATGAAAACTTCCGACGGAAGTGTAGGTAAATTTGTTGGTACCATTAATAATGCATATAAACACAATGTACTGTTAGTCCGTGATGCTTATCTGTTTTGATTGTGGTCACATATAATTAGGAAAATAGGGCAAAGGCGTTATATACTAATTTGCGCTCGTATTTCAAGGTTTAATCTAATAGGATATCAAAGCGGTTGCTTTGCTTATAGATTATGGCAAAATATTTACTCGTCTGACAATATAAACATGGGTTTCGCTTAGATCCCACCTTTGTCTAAATTAAGCTTGATTCACTAAACGCGAAATGAATGTCTTTAAATTTCTTCCCTTAGACGAAACTAAATCTGCTTTAAAATCCTTAGAGTAGAAAATTTGCATAATCCTGCAATGTTAATTAGCCCTTTTGTAAATTGAAAAGTTGAATTTTTTTAGAGAGTTAAATTCATGTGAATTTGTAAGTGTCAAACATTCGAGATGAACGAACATTGCAATCAAATATCCGTCGAACAGAAACTCACTTATTTTTACTTATTCCTCGTTTTTATATTACAATTCTGTTCTTGTATTATTCACAATAACTGGTTTATTAATATTAAATTTTTTTGTAACAAAACACATCTCGAGTCAATGTAACTTAATTTAACTGTCAATTCAACTTGTCAAATTTATTAAGCGTTTTTCATCTGTTCTTCTGTGTTCGAGTTTGCATCCAACGCCCGCAATGGTATATTGATTCTAAAATTATTACTCGTAACAAAATAGCATTTCTTTCACTCCTAAGTGAAACAATTGAAAAAAAAACCGTTTCCAGTCTTACGCGTTGAGTTGTATGAAAAATACTATCCGACAGAAAAACACGAAACAAAAAATTAAAACACTTAGGGAATTTTCATTCCGAGCAAATACAAAGCTTTTTATATCAAGAGAAAACCCCTTAACTGAACAGCACTGTTGACCTACATTTGAAGGGCTAAAAAAACTGTTAAAAATGTTAACTTGTTAACTTGATTAACACGGCTAAACAAATTGTCACCATACTTTTTTGAAATGGAACAAAAAATAATTGAAAAATTATTCAATTACGTTGTAACTCCCAAAGTTGATCGATCAAAAAATGTACATTCTAATGTCAGTTCCATTGGGTTGTCAGTAACGAAGGAGCAATGTCATAATCTTTGAAAGCAACCTCCGACGTCGTGTCAAAGTTACATCAGCCGCAGACCCGAATGAACGTTACCACCCCCTCCCCAACTCTCAGAAAATGATCGACTTCGGTTGAACATGTCGAAGCTCGTTGCTAAATGTCTACTTTATTCGAGAAAAAGTATTCCAACCGAAAATTAATGAATTTTGCGCAACCTGTTTCTGAAAAGACCGCGACGTTAATGAGCTCGAACGTCATCGAAATGCAATACTAATCACAATGTCGAACAACCGCTAAAGGTTGTCTATGCTTCTTTTTTACCCTGTATTTAACTCACTTTTGCGTTACTGACAAAGATGAGTCTGACAGAAAATTGACTTTGGGTCCACATTTGGACAACTGCCAGAGTTGACATTGAGCGAACGTATACGAAAACCCCTTACGACAACTTGTTTACGTGAAAACATAAACGAGTTAACTCATTTAAGAAAATAACGAGTTAACTTGTTTTGGAAACAAACTAGTTGACGTTTTTTCACTTCTAGAAAAAAAACGAGTTAAAACATTTTGTTAACTCATTATTTTGACTTGTTTTCATTTTAACGAGTTAAGTTTCTTAACTCGGTTTTTAGCATTCAATTGAAAGTACGTGATACAAGAGATAATTCTATTTTTCATCGTTTATTCATTTTTTCACACGTCAGCTAATTGATGCAATTGCATTCGAATGTAAGGCACGTTTAATTGTTAATTACTCAAACAGTTCATAATTTGTGCAATCAGACGCATCTGGGTTGTCGATTTGGCTCACATTTGACGGCTTTCCAATCTGGTCGTACACAGCAAGTCCATTGCGGGCACTATTCAATTTTCAATAAAGCATCCGTGTTTGCAAATTTTCGGATTCCGTTGGGACTAATTCCGGTACATAAGCAGCGCGCGACTCGAATGTGCGAGTATGAAATACAAATGCGACGTTACGCGACTGAAACTTCGCACGCTGATTTGGTCGTCGAGTTTTGATTCATTAAAACTGCAAATCAGCCATCAAATTTGATCCAACTTTTTCTCTGACGATGATGAAAATCGCTTCGTCAATTATGTCCTGACAATTTCAACTGAAACTGACCAGAGAAAGAAGAACACAAATGGAGAGGCTTGATAGCATTCGTATCGTGAATCAGGAATGTTTGGTTCAAGCACTAATTAAGACTGAACTGTATATTCGGTATCTATTTCTGACGCCAAATTGTCACCTTGCATGAGCTGAATATTCGCTCGCTGCATTTCCCGTCAGTTAATTGCTAAACACTCCAAGTGCCTACTGTTCAGGTCATATTAATCCAACACACTAATACAACGCAGCGACTCGTTCGACCCGTCCTCTCAATTACTAAATATTACCAAGCTGCCTAATTACGCTGTAATAATTGTTACAACTAAATCACTAAATCGCTCCATTCAAGATGGCGGAAAACGCCCACACCGCTATAGCCGCCTCGGCAGTCACGTTCCTTTGAAAATAACTGAGAACGATTCATTTACTTATATCCGTCTGAATTATTTGTGGTATAACGGATGTGCATGCGAGCTATTCAATCTATTACACGCCGAATTGATTCGGTCAATTAAACGCCTGGTATGAATTCAACTTGTCAAATAATTGACGTTTGCAACAGGAATATAAATCGGCGGAAGTAGTAAGAATCAAGATTCAGTCAGACGTAGTTACGGCTGAGGAAATAAATGTAATATACATTTAATGTAATTAAACTAAAAAAAAAAATCTCGCTGTTGCGAAATAGAACTTTATACAGAAGCAAGGGTTTCTTTCACGAATTCTCATGAATTACATTCTTGAATTTATTAATTTATCATTTAACATGTAAGTTTCTCGCTTAGCGATTCTTTTTCAACCTTCATTCAAGGGATTTCCTTCACTTTTTAAAATGTTCTCGTATATACGCTGTTCAGTGGAAAATATTCTCTTTAAAAATTGGAATTCGGTCCTCTTCAAATTTCAAGCTACACATTTGATACGCCTAGAAATTTGAATTTTTACTCTAAAATACGCTTTGCAGCTGAATTTAAATAATTTAAATTTTTATAATTTTTTAGACTTTTTGGAAAACATGAGTATACTTTTGTCACTTAACTGGAATTTCATTTCCACCTTTTTTGCAAATTCACTGAGTGTGAAGCTGACTGCTTTGTAAAAGCTTATATTTGCAATCCTTCGTTCAACATTCTATAAAACGTACAAATTAGTTATCTCCAATTGCACTTCCAGTATACTATACTCGTTGTGGTTCGCTCATTTTTCCATTTTAATTTTGCGTTTCCATAATTAAATATGCGTGTGTCGAAACGCTCTCGGATATGCAGAAAACACTTCACCGTACAATGAATAAATTAACTGATAATTGTTATGGTTTTATTGAACGCATGTATTTTTTTTTTACATCTTTGGTAGACAGCCTTTAGCTAATATGGTTAATCAGTACTTCGTGAAAGTTGTTGCCAGTCGTGGCTAAGCTAGTAATTGGTTTATTAATTTAAGCAATTATACAAATATATTTGTTTAGGTTTCACCAACTACGCTAATTATACTGAAATTCTAATATCGTAATCATATATTGGAGTTAGCCATTTCCCAAACTTTATTTTCCAAATTTGATACGGGTATAAACAAATATGTACATGTATGTAAACTCGTAGAATTTCAGTCAACTATATTTGTGCGATCGATAGTTATTAAAAATGAAATCGAATGACTCGTTATAATCGCACAAATGGTACACGGTATTAAAATAAACAATTAAACGAGAATTTCAAACTGTAAATAAAAGAGAACCGTTGACAAAAATTCAGCTCAATTGACCGTAAGTGATTGGAAAATATTATTAAATGGTTTGCCTCTCTACCAAAGCCATTTGTTTTTCGACTTGACCGTTTGATATCTTAATACTTTATTGAATCTCTTAATTTATTAGCTCGATTAACAGCATCAAATACGTATCACATCAATAACATTTAAGTCACTGAAAATCAAAGATGATATGCTACTTTTTTACCGAGTATAAACGTTAATTTAAGCTTGCTAAATGTACTTTTTCCGAAAAAAAACTTGACGTTGATTCGAACAATCTTTTTCATATCCATTTTACTTTAATTTCTGAAATTTTCAAGAATTATTTTCTATAGGAACAAACTCGGTTTTCTTCGTTGAAAATTTTAATTTCACAAAGTAAAAATAGCAAAGTGTACTTTTTAACTTCGAACTTCTATTGAAATCTTACTTTCTATCTACAGCAGTAAACTTTGAATCCACGGACTAGATGTTGTAACAAAGATTTTTGTTTAAATTTGTGTTATGTACAATATTGAAATGATGTATGCAAGAAGTGACACATAATCGTGTACCTTTGATCTGTGGCGCCATTTAAATTTAAATGAATCCATTAGTCAGATTACGCGATAATTCTAGGTGTAAAATTCGTGTCACTGTAGCGCGGCCCTTGTCATTAAAAAGGAAGCCCTAAATTTATTCCACGCACTGGACATTTACAATTTAAAGCGGATTTCGATTAAAACTGTGAACAACAGACGAAAGATAGAGCGATATAATAGCTGTTGTATGAATATACCATGAATATGAACTTCCTGAGTGTTTCGTCTATTTGATTTACTTTTTAACCGAAAATTGAGTTTCAATCACGAAAAAATTTTTCAACAATCATTTCGAACATCAAAACAAACTAGCCTTAACAATCGCTGTGAAAAATCTCCCTCTGGAGTAAATCACTGATATATTTAGAAAAAAATTACGACCTGAACAGTTTTGGGTAAACAAAAACATTGCTCTCGAAAGTTTTTAATATAACTGCAAGACTTTTATCTCTATATCTACGACTTTTTGTTCTCTTAAAAAATGAAACGCTCCGTTTTAGCAAAAGTTTGAATTTTGCATGTTCTTATAACTTGAGATGAAATTCCGAATAATTACAATAACTTGGCCATTCTACGCAAAATGATATAAGTTTATTGGGCAACAAAAAAAACCGAGAACCATTTGAATCTTATTACCGTTTGATATTAGACGTGATAAACAGAAGATGGCTTTTATTAGATCCGTTTCGATAAAAACTACAATTTCTATGTTTGTAAGCCTACGTCAACAAATAGGCGAGCAAAAAAATGAAATAGGCGAAGGTAAAAAATTGTTAACGAACAAATGAATCATTCACTGCAAAATTGAAAAATCAAGACTACCATTTTCGATTCGTTAAAGGTAACAACGTCATAGGAAAAATAATAAGCCGTCCATATTTGACACAACAATCCCATTAAACAGTGCGAGCGATTACGAACACTTGTGAAATTGATGCAGGTATTTGGAACGTCAACATTGATTGTGCGTTGCGCGTTTGAAAGCGCGATCTGTCGAAAAAAATATGATTGGGAGTGAGTATGGCGCAAAAACGACAGACATCCAACAGCCATGATATACAAGGTCCGTCATGTCCGACACGCGTAACAATGCCGAGCACTCGGCGTTCGGGAATAATTTGGCAAATGCATTCCGTCGGGGCATCGAAGCTGCTTTCGGTTGCGCCGCATCTCGCCCACTTTCCTTTCACATTTCCGAGCTCATTTACATCCAGCTTACATAATAGTCAAACCTGCTGCGAGAATTACTGGGTCGGATCCGGTCGCGGTTCCTATATAGATTCATGTCTTTGCGAAAATCCATGCCAGGGAAACGACGCGCTGAATCAAGGCACAATTCACCGTATGTGCGTTCTACGTGTCTCAAATAATTCAGACAAAATGTTTCTTGTAACGAAATGTACGCGCAACTTCTTTTCAGCGAGATGAAAACCAAAAAATAACGGAAATAACATCCGTACAGGCTACTTCTATACCAAACTGATTTTTGTAATAAGTAGTATAAACCAAGATTTCATGCAACACTGAAGATGAACTTTCGAGTAAACTAAAAATTTCAAATGCCAAGAAATTCTGTTATTTGAAACAAAGTTGTATTACGTTTTTTAAAGTGAAACTTCCGCTATTATGAATTTTGTGGCCACGCCAAGAAAAAAGACACGAAGAAAAAGTTTTTTATGTACTACCGATTTTTGTCAGTAGTATAAGTCAATCTTTGACGAGACAATGAATATTATTTCACTATTCTAAATCATTCTTATCTGAGAAACAAAGTCTGAAGAATCTGTTTGATTTAAACTTGAAAAAAATCGTAACACGAGGTGTTAACTCGCTTAGTCGCACGTCATTTGTTTTTAAGGATGATTCCGATATTGGCACTGCCAAATCGCGATCGTATACACGTGCACTGTGATTAAATGTTATTTACGGCGTGCACACAGTACGACGACCAAGTAATCTTGCGAGATCTACTGCTTCGTTCGACGGAAAAATGAACGCTCGAAAGACGCGGAGAGAAAATTTTTACCGGACTCGTTTTGCCTTACACTGAACTGGATATTAATGGTCGGCACAGTTTCTGCGGCGCATTTCACGGGCAATTCGTTTCGCGTTAGAAATAACAAAAACAACGAGTGAAACAGGAACACAACAAAAAAACGACAATAGGCATTTTGTTTTGATAATTACGAATAAAACATCGGTGCGGATGCTATTTAACAAGCCGCAGGAGTGACACGTGCAATTACGTCGGAACGAAAAATGTTTCTAATCGGATATATCTCGGCACTCATTCACGCCGTTATATTACGTTTCAACATTTTTTCCTTGCCATTAACCGCGTACCTGTGATTATTTCGCGATCGTTGATTTGCTCGTTACGGCTTGTTCAAATTATTCTTGCCCCATTCTGGAAATTCAACATTCTATAAAACGAACAAAATGTTGATTCTCAGTTACAAATAAAATCACAAACGATTTAATGCTTTGCAGTTTCCAAATTGGAACAATAAACGTTTGGCGATTGAATTCCAAGAAAGAACCGGGAAATGCAAAAGTATAGCCATTCTCATGAATGTGATATAAAAAGTTTTTTTCTCAGTGTAGGAACAACCAGACGTCTCTTATAATACATATTACGTTTCCGATTGATATAAATTGACGTGATGCAATACATATTGAAGAACAGAACGGCGAACAGTAAGAGGAAAAACAAATAACACAAGGGTTGATCAAAAATGCATTAGTCTCATTGTTTCCCCGCGCTTATTCTCCATACGAATATGTGACGTTAAATTATTTCCAACGAGCAGCTCTTACAGGCTGAGATCAGCGACAAAATATCGTAACTGCGCGAGATATACGGCTTCTGAATAATCGGCTTAAATTCACACTCATACGAGCGTATCAGCACCTCCTATGATTTACTTTTGAGGTCAACTCTTTTGACACTTGCAGATAAACGTAACAAACTTGAAAATTCAAAAAAAAAATTGAAAAGTTTTCTTTTTTAAAATCTAAATGTTTGGGCAATTCCATTTTGAAAATGATTTCATTTTTACCTTACGGGTATATTATGTTGAGAAATTCACAAAAATGTATCACTTTTGCGGATTGAAGTTGCTCTTACGGTCGGAGCAATTTAATCGGCAACAACTCTCTAAGTGTTTTAGGGCCATTTACGCAACAACATGGTCGTGGATACGAGACGACAACTTCTCATCGTACACATAATGAGTTATATTGTGGTTTTGCCCATTACGCGCCACTTGAGAGCGAGTCGCGCCCACTCGGCGCTTTTTCGTGCAACACTCAAAACTCAACGAAATGCCTTTGCAAACGATTACGACGCTTTTCAAGGAAAATTTTTAATGAAAACCATGAGTTTGCTCGCTTTGTTTTATAGTCGTCATTCATGGCTGCTGACATTTTCTCCGTTTCATTGAATACCCGCCTTTCATTATTTTTTTCCCTCCGAGAGAGATTTTTTTCCCCTTTTTTTTACTTTTATCTGTTTTTTTAGTTTCATGAAAATTGTAAACATTGTAAGTGACGAGGTTGCCGAGACAAAGATTACAATCGGAAGTCGTAAGGTAAATCTCATCAGCAAAATTTGTTCTGCATAAAAAAAATGGTAGAAAAGTGAAAAAAAGTTGATAATTATGTGATTGTATTAATTGGAATAAAAAATTTTTGCAGTTTATTAAATTTATGTCTCGTTGAATTATTCTTGTCTTAAAATGAAAAAAGGATAATGAAATCAAGATATTCGACTGAGAAATAAGAAAAACACGCCCTCAAACTTTAACTAATTCGTTTGGCATAAACGCGTTGAACAAAGTTCGCTTTGAAATGTTCAAAATGTTACTTCAAGATGAGATAAACAATTTTACAGTTGGGAATTCAATTTTGGAATTCAAAATGTTTTTTTTTGAGTCGGGCGAGTTATCGTTATTCTAAAAATTTTCAGATCGGTCTATCTCTTTCGATGATCTGAACTTTCCTTATCATGACCATGTTTGAAATGATACTTTTGCGTTTGCGATAATACTTTTTCCTCGCAGGAATAGAGATCCGTGTAATAAGATTGAATTTTAAAGTAATGTGTAGCAAGCAAGCGCCTCTGAGAAACGAGGCAATCCATTTTCCACTTTATTTTTGTAAATGAATTTGAATAGAAGACTTGAAATGCGATCGATTATTCCCTCCACCTTGGTATAACTCCTCAACACTGCTGTTCCGTTTTATCAGATCTACATTTCTCCCGATGTTTTAGAGAACTTTATGATTACACCATTACATCATAATTTATATCCACTGTTCTTGTACGTTCGATGAAATTTCAAGCTTGACTTAAAAGACCGAAAACTTTTTTATTCTCACTTAAAATCATTTTCTTGAACATTTATTAAGTTATCATGCTTTTTTCCTTAAAAATTTTTGCATACTTCAGTAAACATTGTTTTTATTTTCTCTACATTTATGACATCTGTTTTTTTGTTAATAGAAAAAGCATCAAAGATTGAAAATATTTTACAAAAGTAATGAAGACAAAGTGAGTTAAAAAGCAAAATTTTTTATCACTCGTCATACGTTATTTTTACATGTTGAAATGTCAGAATACACTTTTTCTCTGCACGTCGTATTAGGGACTAAAACCAATTTTAAATTGATGCCGCACGTCTGTTATAAAAGCAACTAATCCTTTATTTACAAATCCCTTTCACTTTCGCATGAACGCTAAAACCTATCCTGGCGTGTAAGTCAACCAACTGTAACAAAGTTTTCTAGATGCTCCGATTTGTTTTCTCGTCGAATAGTTTAATTTCTTCCAATGTCATAACGTTTTTTTAAGCATTCTTTTGGCAACAAAAAATTTTGCGTGTGCCAATCAAGTTGTGATAAAACGAAAGCAATTTATCCATGCACACATGCATTCAACATGCAAACCATTTGTGAAAAAAATTACACGGTTGTACTACCTCGAACTGATGCTTTTTTTTTGAAGAAGTTTTTGTTCTGGGAATTACTTGAACAATTTTTTATTCATTTGAAAAATAAGAAAAAAGAGCGGAATTCGCGAGCTGTTAATAGTATATATTTAAGCTACTACATAAACATGAAATTTAAATTTTCAGATCTGTAAACGTATAAATCACACTGACACTATGGAACATTATAAAAGGGAAGTTAATGCATTGTTTAAGTTTTATAAACCGCTTTGAAAAATCGATGCGATACCGAAATAACAGGATATTGTGAAACTGAAATTTGCTACTCGTAAAGTACCACTCCACAGGCATTTTTAACAAAATGCTAACCTACAACGGGCGTAAAAGAATTATTTTGCATTCACAAATCTAATTTTTTCTTCTAAAAATGCAATTTCGTATGGACTGGAAAAGTTAATACTATAACTACATTAGCCACGTATTTACTGATAATTTCCCAGTCAGAAAAAAAGTTCATTTCATGATCATAGTATGATCTATCATTATACATTTTTCCTAAAACTAAAAAATGATGTTACAGAAATTTTGATCATGTAAGAATTTTCACTTTTTATCTGATTATATCGAACGCACACGTTGATAACTAGATTTAAACATGTGATCAGCCACCGAGAGTTGATTTCCAAACAGGATAACTTTATTAGACTTGTATTTGCATATCATTTCAATGCTGTTTTCCTTAGTTGCAAGGATACTACTGAAATTTCAACAGAAATCAGCAGCTGAACTCGTTGCCTGCCCATCGTGGCGAATCACTTAAAGCGTTCCTAACTTTAATCAATCAAAATTTGTTTTTCCAAAACATACAACTAAACTCAATCTGAAAAAGCCTTTTCTCTTAAAATAACAAAATCACCTTTATTGCAATTCCAATTTCTGAAATATTTTGCAGAATTTTTAAAATATAAAATAGCAAAATATTAAAAATAGAAATAACAAAATCATCTTTATTGCAATTCCATTCTGAAATATTTTGCAGAATTTGTAAAATATAAAATAGCAAAATATTAAAAATAGAAATAACAAAATTTCTTATCTAAGTCCAGGTACTTGTGCTGGCTTGGCGATGAACATTGTTTGCAATTTGTAAACTAACTGGTGACAAGTGCTTGAAGTAATAGAGGTTGAACCCGACGCAAGTTGTCGGGCGATGATGAAACGCTGTGGTTAAATTGTGAAATTTTGAACTCTATTCGTTGCAGCTTTTTTTTACAGCGTAGAAGTCAGCGGATATAAAGCTGCCACGGGCACAAAACAAGTGGTATGCCAGCAACGTACGATATCCGGTCGGATTAATGAGACAGATTTAGTTACAAATGTCCGGCCGGTGGCGCGGCGGAAGATTTAGACGACGCAATCCTAACCAACTCGAAAACGAATGTCTAGGCTTAAGGCGCTCGGCGTTCGCAAGCCTCGCTGTATTCGGTATGAAGATCCGCCAAACGAGATACGAAATTAGAATGCCACAGCGATTCAACCAAACTTTCTTTCCATAACTTAACCCGTTTTTCAAGAAGTTCGTTCTATCAAAATGACAAAGCTCGGCAAACGTTCAATGTCACAAAGCACATAGTTGGCAAAATCTCAAGACGTCTAATATTACAATCGCCATAACAAAAACAAAAAATTCAAAATGTACTGGACAAAAACGATCATATTCTTTATATACAGAAGAAATATTTACAATGCATTCAGAAATGATGCATTGTCGTAATTGTATACATCAAAAAAGGTACATAAAACCGGCAGTAAATTGCTTAAATTATTATCATAAATGACAACCGAAAATAATGAACGTTTGCTAATTATATGTTATAAAGTTCAGCGTGTTCAAAGAGTAACGTTTCTAGGATATGACTATTCATATCGAAGAAGCTTTTTTGAGAAAAAAGTGCGGTTAATTAGATCGCAAAATGTACATGCAATTACATCTGAATTAATTTCTCCAAGACGATATATACATTATATTACCTTTGTACGAATTCCGCACGTGTTAGTTTTGTTCCGAACAGAGTTGAAGTCCATTACCTGAAAAAGCAATGCGAATAAGAAATTAATTAATGTTTTCCATTGAAATTGCATATCCTATTGAATTTCCATGTAACTTTGAGTTAATACACAAGCTGGATTGAGTTTCTTACTGCAATCTCCAAACAAGTTAATTCACAAACAAAAACTCCGTCCGCTTGTTCGTAACATAATTTCCTTAATTTGTTTATTTCAGTTTGGACATTCATTTCGAGACAATTTTAATCATTGTGATAATGAGCTTGATAGGGATAATATTAAATTGATTTACAAACACCAAGTGAAAATGATTTAACGACTATGAAACAGACGCGATAGCACAAAATCTATTTCCAACATCAATTCTTTATCCTGTTGTTTGACGTTCAACAATGAAACGTTATCTGATACAACGAGATTGTTGGTAGTCGATGTCATCGCACCGCTTTCGAAACGATGTGGGGAGCTTTAACACCCTTTGCACTTCTCATACGTACATTACAAAAGCAACCGGAATCGCACTTCTGATTAACTTTTACATAGTTTCAGCGACACGATAACTCGAATAACAAGTATATTAAATTTAATTCAATTGGAAAGTTAGGCGTTACTTGAACAGTTACACAATTATACTATTTTCATTCAAAAAAACTCACTCCGTCATTTGTACTCGTTATCAACTCATAAAATCATTAAGTACCCTCGACTCAAGTTTGACAATTGACGTGCTTTTGTTAATGGAACACAATTGAGTGGGAATTATTGTTATAAGTCAGCCACTTAGTTTGGAAACTAAATTCTGAAGAGCAAGAACGGAATGAACAGTTGTAATTGAACTAGAATTAAATATAAGTGATAGTAATTATACGTGTTTTTAACTTAAAACAATTACTTCATTAAAAAAAAAAATATTGATTCAGGAAGATTGGAGTTTTAGTTATGTATTCAAATTTTGACAGGACGAGCAAAAAATGATATTTACATCTGGACGTGAAAATGCCATTGGGTTAACCGAAAAAAAACTCGAATAATTGACTTTGGGAACAAGTGAAAAATTGGTAATAAACCTAACAGTGTGGCATACTCGAAATCACAGTGTCATATGTGAAACGAAATGAGAAAACGTGAGCGCTGTGGGACCGCTCGCGAAATCCGTTTTCCCTTTATTGTTTTACATAATATATCGCCGTAATTGACAAAGTACAGCGATTATCAACGTCAAATCCATTTTTCAAATTATTCATCGACAGATTTGTATCCTACGTGCTTTCATGTTCGTTCATTCATTGTCTTTACCGATAATTCGCGTTTGATCACAAATTATGTAACACAGGAAAATGTTGCATTTAATTCTCGATCAATAATGTTCTAATCTAAAAACCTATGCAACAAAAGATATTTGAAAATAAAGTTTTTTCAATTGAAAACATCAAATCTTATTATATCTCGCAAGCAGCAATTAAAAATTTTGATTAGACTGCAAAAGCAATTTGAAATAAAAGGAATTAAACGATTAACTGTGAAGAGAAGGAGAAAAATCATTTGCAATTGAGCGAGACATTTATTTCTGAGTTTCTCTTGACTCGGGTTTTTGATTGAGTGCTAGGATAAAGAAGAAATTATACGTTAACAACAGCATTTCAGGAATGCACTTTAAACCCGCCATTAACTTGTTTCAAGACGACTCAATGAAGTCGTTATTGTTATGTTTCAATTTCATTCCGGCTAATTCTTGCCATTTGTTCGATGAGAAAAAGCCGTAAATGAATTTCTGAGCCAACTTTCTGACAAACTAACTTCAACTAATCATTTTTCAAACAATATTTTCACCATACAAATATCTTAAACACAAAACACTTTTTCTTCTTCGAAACAAGCTCAGACGAACCGTTCATTTTTCAATCAATTTTTTCTACCATATAAATATTTCAACACTAACAGACTCCACCACAAAACTTGAAATTTGTTTGAATCCAAGAATAATTTTTGTGTCGGAAACGTTGCCCTTCGACCATTTATCAGCGCTCTTAGGACCGTTAACTTTTTAGCTACTGTAACGCGTGATGTATCTTGAATAACAAGCTATTAATTGTCTCGCGTGCAATTGTTGGACACTCAGCGAGCATTCAGACAACGCGACACACTTGCTGGAAACATATGCGGTTCAAGCAAACATTCATCGGCATAATGTTGTTTCCAATCGTTCCACGATCATGTGCAACCCTTCCACAAATTGACAAACTACCTTCCGATTGAGCACTGCGATACAACCGCGGATATAACACCGCCCAATAATAATTCTAACTATAACGAAATAAACTGCTCAAATACACCAATACGACGATTTTGATCCAATCTTTTTGAAAAAGACATCACGAATTGTCTTTTTATTAACGTTCATGAATCAAAAACGTAAAAAGCAACGTAGGAAAAAAGCCTAATCGAGTCTGAGCAATAAAAATGCATTGATTCGCAACCTGAATACGCGTCCGAGATAAACGTTAAATGGTTCCGAAGCCACAACGGTCATTGTATTGGTTTCTGACCTTAACGTCATTCCAGCTTGTCAGCAACAACCAGTGATTATCGAGTTCCTACGTTGACTACCGGTGCAGCTGGCTTGATTCCATGTGTTACAGGGCAGTTACTTTGTACATCTCAACTCTTACTTGACCAGAATCATTTCGAACCTTCATTGTCTTGGAGATTAAAAAAATTTCGTCCCTCTAAACGAAAAACTAGGTTCGACCTAGAAACAAAATATTCTTTCTTTTGAACCACAATTGTAACAAGAATTGTTATTATAAAATTTTTGTTAATTGCTTGGGAACATAAATTTTGACCAAATTCGTCTAATTTTCCGTGAACATTAACAATTTTGATCATCGCAAATTTAGCACAGCCATAAAAGATGTAACTAAATTGAATTAGCTCGTCAGACATTTTTCATTCAAACTGAATTTGCACCAAATACGTATCCAATTCCATTGAGATTTCTATTACATTTTCCGAACCATTGGTAAAATAGGAAAGCTCCACTGCCACTCTTATTTTACTTTTATCAGAGTATGGTGTATTTTTGTCGAAAGTGGACGAAAAAAAAGATAGAGAGAGTCAAAGAAACATTCTATAGAAACACAAAATGAAGCGGGAGATTCACTCAAAGAAGGAAACACAAAACATCCATGGGCTATCAGAATTCGTCTGACAAATGAACAATTATTTAGAAACCTCTTTTTCGGGTTTCCTTCGATGTAGGCGAGAAAGTCTGTGATTTCCACACTATCGACAGAGGCTGAATGACCATTACAGTGTCATAAATGTTGAGCGTAAATTGTCACGATGACAAACAACGTTTGGAGATTCTCGCTTGCTAAGTGCATGTCCGCGTTACGCAGCTCCAATGTACGTTCATCGAGATCGAGTTGCGTCGAGGACTCGACGTTATCGCTTCTGCGACGCTGTTGACGAAACCCCGTAACGAAAATTGGTCCACGTAATTGAAAATTATTTGTTTCAAACAAATCTATTTCGGCTTACAAAAAATTCAATTGAAATAACTTGGTTTTTCAAATATAAACAATGATTTCATCTTGGCATTAAATCAAGTTTATTTCGAAAGTTAAAAAAATTTTAATAAGTTGTATTAAAAGAATGGATAAAATTATAACCACTGAAATGAACTCTGGTGGACCGAAAAATCATCAACCCACTTTTGTAATTGCATCGAACAGAAACGCACCAAAGGATATCTCGATTGTGCAAAATTGATAACATTAAAAAATGGAGGGCAAAGTCCTGGACCAATTAGAATAACTGGAACAAAATGACTATAAAACAAGCCTCATTAGGCAAAAATATTAAATTTTGTCTCCCAACTGGACCGAAGCCAACATCCTCAGCGCATATCAGCGCTCGAAAACTTTGCCGCGGTTATTTTCTGTGTTTTACTTCTCGTGATTCTTCGCAGGACCTTTTCACCAGTCATGCAGACCTGAGAATTTTTCGCGTTAAATTTTTCTCCTTCAACTGTTTCTAAAGCTTTGCTCCTGGGAAGCTTCTACTTTTCCATACTTAGATTTTTATTGCTCAAAGTACGCTTCAGCAACTTTCATAATCTCAGATCAATGACGAACAAATTTCGTGACAGAAAACTTTTTTTTTTTGCAATTTCATCAAAAATTAGTTTCTGCCATAGTTTATCAGTCGAATATTAATGAAAATTGCATTTTAAAAAGTTACCAAATAGAATGTCCTATGTTTAATAAATTATTATCGGTTGATTATTTATGTGTGAACGAACATAAATGATCAGCAAATCGCTTTTTGAACGCATTGTTTAGCTAAAATAACAGAGAAATGAACGGTTGGATAAATCACAAATCATCAATTACCCTATTAATTGTAAACGACTCGATAACCAACAATCCAATGCGCATTCATCTTTTCGGGTTATTAATTTCTCCACCGATGTTATTTTTGCCTCGTCGAATCCGAATTATCACTGTTTGCATTACAAACAAAAAAACCTGTGCCCTCTTTCAATCCCTTGTGTCCGTCGATAATCCTCACATCGTGACATATAAATAAAAAAGTAAAAGCATTATAAGTGGCAAAAGGACGCGCAAAAAACAGTGCGCATGCAAAAAAGCTCTTTCCACGAAAGCAGATGAGTGTTTTGATATAAATTGAATTTTCCTTTGCCGAGTACAAATTGAACGAATACATTTTGAAAACAATTCATGTACATGACACTTCTTGTTTTTCCTTCCAAGTCTTCCTACACATTATTTTAAACCAACCTTTCAATGAAAGGTGATTAAAAAGTCGCAAGTAAACGTTTTAGCGTAACAGCTCCCGTCGAGTGTGTAAATGATGAACCGCGAAATTGAATCGCAACATGAGCGGAAAAAAGTGTTTTTTCCTCGTCTTTTTATCTCATATTAAACATTGACACACTTTAAATTTAAGTGCATTAAGCATGCCAAATGTAAAACGAAAAATGCTCAATGCTTGAATTCGCAGTAGTGCAACTACAAATTAAATCAGACCTGGTTGGCATTAAAAAGAGCGTGTTTATGGCGACCGTTTCCTGCGCGACAACATTTCGTTGGTACATAACGTCGTGGAAGTGTAAATCGATAATAAACAATGTCTGCTCGCACAATATGTAACGGAGAACTGATATTTGTAGGCAAAGTAAGTGGTTAGACGTTCGAAAATGTGATTTCGCTATTCATACGACGACGGCAGTCTTTGAATATTAGATGGTAGAAAGCGTCGCGGTTAGGATTTGCGGATCGATGGTTGGCTTAAAAGCCAAGATGTGCAGTCAACCGGGTCTTTCACACGTACTTGCCGTTGTCCCGAACTTGTTTAAAAATGCATCCGTACCCTTCATTGCTGGCTAAACGTCGCCAAAGCACACTGCCCCCGAAATCTCAAATTATCACCCGCAACGCGAAAGAATATGACAATCAAAAATTTATGACCGTACCGAGCGTCAAGCACAATTCGTCAGAGAGAGAGAGAGAGAGAGAGAGAGAGAGAGAGAGAGAGAGAGAGATATTGAGATCGGCTGTCTCCTTTTTTACGCTTCTTTCTCTTTTTTCAATAAAGGACAATTTATTGTTTCGTTGGCGTGCTTTCTGATCGGGTTACACAATTAAACGGCAGGGCCAACGTTGTCACATAAATCTGTGAGTCGGAAAATTTCGATTTTGTTGCGTGCAACGACGGGAACGAGCATTTTCCGATTTTCGATCTTTTAATTTTCATTTGCATCGACGAGCTTTTGTCAAATCAAGCAGAATCAGTGCGCTTGAATAAATATGCCAAACAAATCAAAACAATTTCGCGTTCAGCTTGACTTTTGATTTCTTCTTTTTTAATCTGTAAAGCCAAATGTCTCTTTTCAAGCGACTTGTAAACACTTTGCGTTTGAGTTTTAATTGAATTTTTCAATGACGTGTCGTTCAACAGTTTGTCATTCTATTTTTCATTGCTAATAACTAATTTTCATTTGATGATCGAACCGAAATGAGAAATAAGATTTTTTAGCTTACAAAATTTTATACCGAAAACTAGATGACAATGGAATCCTTGAAGGGACACGTGTGACCATTCACTCATGGTCTTTAATTAAAGTCAGTGCAACTTGCAGAAGAACCTCTGGTCTCCAATTATAATTAGCTTTAACAAGAAAGGACTCTGCCAAGGTGGCTTTCTTTGAAATTCTATAAATAAAAAAGCTGTTTTAGTTAGTATTCAGCTGCACTGACATTTGTTTTAACTGTGCCCACGAATCAGAAAATTGCCAGCTCTTAAAAGAAAGAATTTTACAAATTATATTAGTTTCAAACAAATTCGTGATAAAATAGAAATAGTAAAAAACAGGAGTGGTTGTGATACCTGTTTTTTTTTCATTTTACCTCACCTATGCAATTGTTACAACAACGCGCTGGGCAGCTAAAAAACATATTTTTTATTTTCGGCAAATAACAGTATTCCATGAACTTAAACTTGACGAAGAATGGCAAGTGAACAAAAAGCCGATCGTTTGAATACACGCCCGAACTTTGTTTGTATTCGTGAATGCAATGAAAAAAGCATTGGAGCACGTTGTTCAAAAAACTTTATCTCAACAATATATTTACATAACAGTTTATTCAAATTCCAAGCCCATTGTAATTCGGGTTATTGTTTTATTCAAATACAACGAATCAGATATAACTTTATCTGCTAATTTAGTATACATATCGTTTGTTCCATTTGGTTCTGCGGTCATGTCACGTTTCAACGGTCACTTTGATTTTACTCAATTTTTACGAATCAAATCTTAATATCAACGAAAAAACCACGACAGTTATGACAGCTTTGATCGAAAACCAACGAACAAGAACGTTATCAAAACCGCGAAATATCTTGTCTGATAAACGAAAAAATACGAGAAAAAAGGCAGTTTGACAACAATCATGACACTTTTTTTTCGAGAAATCCAAACGAATGGAAGGAAACAATTCATCATAGCAGATGAGAGAGGATAATTTACAATTTATCGACGTATCGAGATTTTGTGTTGGTTTTTTTGTTTCTAGTTTTGGAAAAAAATGCGTCACCCAGTGACAGCGTTGCTTTGTGACGAACATTCGCTAGATTTGCGTTGTCAGCGATAATTCAAATAGCACCGAGAGCGCAGCAGGATCGAGAGAATTGGCAAGACCAATGACTTGAAATCTCACGTGTTAATTACTAATCGCATCGAGAAGTCACGTACGCGTCGAACGGTTACCCAGTATCACTGATCGCTAAACTACCTCGACAGTTTATTGTTAAGTACGCATCGAAGCTACAACTCCGAAACACATACACACATTTACATATATGCATGTACAAGTGACGAAATAAACCCAATTGCGAATGCATGTACGAAGCTTAATTACCGCGTCGTACCGTGTGCCTACATCTGTTTGCTCGTTTCAGGTGCAAAATAGGCCCATCAATTCTTCACGATCTTCGGTTTTTTGTTCCTCTTTCTGTTCTGCTGAATAAAAATTATGAGAAATCAAACCCTGAAAAGTGTTTCGAAATTTCTATCTGTTCTAAGGTTATGAATAATTTAAGCTTGAGGTTTTTTCAAGTTAACAACTATTGCACCAATTGAAATATCATAATTTTTGGAAAAAATTTCTTTTAATAACACAACATTTCCCATCGGAGGTATCAATTCGTAGTAGAAACAGTTTTCTACAAACTATTGCGAATGTAAAAAAAGTTGTTAATTGCATGAAATTGTGAAATAGCAATGATGAATTTGAGAGAAAAAAAAACGGAAAGAGAGCAACGAGAAAGGAAGCATGATTCATTAGGACAGCTTGATAGCCTTAATAAAGGTAATTTGAAGAAAGTTTATAACCAGGAATGTTATCATCGATGATGTATAAATGTTCGTGAAATTACTTTTCCGGCCATTTCAAATTCAAAGAGATGATGTTAATAAAGCCATTTCATTCCGGCGTGTTCACCAAGAAACTATTGCGATGAATTATTTATATCGAAGAATAGTTCGATCATGCAGACACACAGCGTCGTCTCGAAACTGCGTACCGAGACAATGTCGTATATCATGCAAAGAACTTAAAGCTTAGAATTTAATTTTGCCCGCGGGGAAATATTGTTTTAGAAGTTACAAGCCGAGGTAATCGTAACTTTTGTTGCTCCGTTAAATGTTATATCCCATCGTCGTACATGGAGCCGCGTATTTTTCCGGAATCAAAAAGCGACATCCGAACAATGACTCGGATGCAAATTGAAAATTTCCGAGCTTGTATGTAATAAACGGCATTTGTCAGCCAACAAAATTGTTTTCTACGGAAAAACATTTGTTTTTCTAACCATTACGAAATATTTTCAATTTGTCCGTGCGTTTTTGTTTGCTCGAGGCAAAATGATATTCGAGGAAATATAATAATCATAACTCCCAAGACGAGAGAACATTGTCGAGCCTAGGAGCTCGACTTGGCTCTGCCGAATAAGTTTAATTAAATGATTTTGTTCGCGGCGTTTCGTTTGTCAATCTGTGGGAACGTCAAAGTCCCGTTTGAGGTCGTGGAAAACAATGCTTTCAAGTCTTTAGTTTCATACTTCATTTAGTTTGGTAAACCTTTCAAGACTATAAAACAGTGCGGATTTCGTGGCCACTTGGCCAGAAATAATGAATTCATTGCATATGCATTCGAGCAAAAATTGCGCATGCATTCAAATCATGCAACCTGCTATGCTCGCTTCCAGCTTCGTATGGTTTATTTCAAGAAGAATTCTCGGCCTTTCACTCCACGGCCGGATGACCACGCGACGTCCAGCTCTCGAAATAAAATCTATGAAAATCCTTCTTCTACACAATGATATATATTTGGCTTGAACTAACTCAAATCAATAACAATATTTCAAGAGATAAATGTGAAATGACTTTTCTAAACTAGTATTTATTTATCTACACACTTTTAAAATTTATAATAAAACTACAAGTTAATGTGTTCCAAGAAGATACGAACATAAAATTACAAATTTGTGATAACTTTTTAGAGTAAGGAATACATAATTTCGCTTTTCTCGTTATTTGCTGTTGATGTTTTTTACTTGTCTAATGAGGTCCTTTCGGGGAAGCCATAAAACGTACTTTTATGATTGGCAGAGAAAAGTAGGTGGAAAAATTTCAGTCTCATTTCGAATGCTCATCACAATTTGCGGGCAAAGATAATCTTCTGCGCTATAAAAGGTACAAAGACCCGGTAACACTGATCTTTTCTTATGCTTTTCATTCACAGTTGGCTACCATCCCCTCGAAAATAGTGCAGCCGCCTACTGCTCGTGTTTGTATCGGTACATTTTTGTTATAAATTTATTACGGCTCACTGACTTTAGATGAACCCAATAACTTATTAATAGTGATTTCAGCTGAGAATGATTTTAACCAATGAAAATACAAAACTTTCCTAGCCTTAAGGAAATCCGAAAATCGTTGTTTCGTCACAATATTTTTCATGCTCCATAAACATTCTAAGTGATTCCCTCTACATTCACAAATTGACAATTTTCGTGAAACAAAAAGTCCATTCGTTTTTTGAAAGCCAATTAAATACAACTTTGCATAGCAGAGAAAATTTTTTTTTCAACTAGATTAAAATACTGTTCGTTGATGAATTGTCGATGGTTGCAAAAAAGCGTGACTAAGTTGTAATACAGATTCAAATACAACACGTCAATACAATGATAAATGGGACACTTTGGTCATATCGAAGCTGTTATATCCCCAAAAATAATTGAAACAAAAATAACGAGAACAAAAACCAATTAGTGTATTGAAATTCGAGCACGATAATAATACATCATTCAGCGAATCATATCACACTCTCAATTGCAATACATCATTATCCACATATCATACGAGAAAACGAAACCCCTTGAAAATGTTTGTATAATGTAACCAACCTGTTTGAACGCAATTCGAAAAAAAAACAAACATGACAAAGCGAAAACAAACATTCACTGTCGTTTGAGAGATTTTCAATAGTCAACCAGGCAAAGTCAAGTTGTCGAAAAAAAAGAAGAGAGGGGATGGGAATAAATAAAACCCAAGGAATCTTGAAAAGCCAAACATTCTCATGAAATGGATGCTTGTATTTGGCCAAGTTCTGTCGTTCAAAACTTATAATCAAAAGGACAGCTCGTGGGACGAGCGTGACGCATTAAAATTCATGAAGATATTTCGATTTCTGCGGGCGCTTGAAAAGACGAGCTAACTCCTAACGCGAAACATCGACGTTAGTCCTTTTGAGGCTACAACGCAACGTTTCATTATGTGCTCGCAATTCGGTGTTTGAACGTCGCATTGCAGACAAGTATTTTCTTATTTGCGGGGGTTTTAATTCGTGAAAAATTCACGCGCCGATGGAATAAAACTTTTTGGCCGCGCGCAGCTTTTCATTGCCTTTTTACAATGTAGCGTGTCGCGGCGCATGAAAAACTATAGCACTCGGGGATGCAGCGAGCGTTACCTCCCCCCAATTCTCTCGCACGCAGTGACTTATGCTTTTAAAAAAATTACTTTGTGGCATAAAGTCGGCGGCAATGGTGAACCGGAGTTTATACGTGACGCGCGCCTAATTTCGTCATTTGTCAAAGTGTTTTTCAAATGCCGTTTATTCCGCGAGTGTAACCGATGCATAATCAAATGAAGTGAAAAACTTTTATTGAACGATTTATGAGCTGCGCCACGGAGCTTCTCAAAAGAGAATAAATAAATAAATATCTCCCCTGTGGATGAAATATACTGAAACATGTGCTTTGATCTTGTCGATCAGCTCCATCAACATTTATTCATACCCGTTTAATCTCATCATCCAGAACTACAAGTTGGGATTATCTGACTTTGAGAATTCATCTTACCACGAAATACTACACAGAAATATTTCTGCTTTTCTCAAGATTTAGTTTGTTATAAAATTCTTATTGATTTTTAGATTTTCTAATCGAATATTCCTTTCCTAACTTTTTTTCAAATTAGTGATCTAGATATTAATGTTCCATTTGAAATAACCACTAAAAACATTATTTTCAGGGATTCGAACTTGGGTCTCCGGGGATATAAACCACTGTTTTAGTTATTGCTCTACAAGTACATTCATGAACTGATACTTTTAAAGCAAAGTTCAGTTCATTCATGTCGTAACTATGACTGTAAAATTACCATTTATCAAGTAAGAAATAAAAAATGATAGTTCAAATGAACAATTTTTCCAGTTTATGGAGGCCGGACGAAATGGAATGACAAAATTTTGATAAAAGTTGAATATTTGTGTTTAGAATGTAGAGAAAAACCGGAGCGCTGCAACCGACTTGTATTTTGTTGTGAAAATAATTGCCTACCGCCCACAACGAATTGCACAGCCATTTATATCGATTCCGAGGCAATTTCTCTTTTTGACTATGACCTTAAATGTCAACCGAGTGGTTCTATCGTCTGATCAATATTCAACGAGTTTGCTTGCTCCAAGTTATGTTGATCTGCATAATTAATAAATAACCAAAACTACGTTAATTATGTCACACAGACCATTTTCGCGAACGCAAAAATAAACCGACAACTTGGAAAATTCAATTCATTATTAATTCGCTGTAATAAGAAATGATGATCGGATTAAGGTTCTAATCAGGTTGCTATGTTAGTTTGAAGTTATACTCATTTGCTTGGTAATAACATTTTAAAACGCTGCAACGTAGCTTTATATTTTCGTTTTTAAAAGCAAACTTCATTCTTAATGATTTTACAAACTGAGTTGTTGCTTTGAATTAAAATTTTGAGTCTGCATCTCCCTGGATATTTTAGTTGTATTTTTGAATGATTCGTCATATCCTGTTTATTACATCGACAATTCTGATATCACAAAAAATTTGTCGTCGTCAAATTCGCAGCGCTCAACGTGATTTTGCAATATCCTTTTTTTTCTAAAAAAATGAATCAATAACTGTCCGCGTGTCATGCTACAAAATACACATTTCAAAAGTTCCTTCGATCAGATTGACTTTTAAATTTAAATGGTATTTTTAATTTCTACTTTTTTTGAAAGATTATTTCAAATCCATTTTCCAAAAAACATTTGAAAAATGTAAAATGTCATCATGCATTGCACCAAATGAAATATGTGAAGCTCGAACATTTGTCACGTGGACAGAAATTTCCAACAAAGTTCGAACAATTTTTTTGAATCAGATAAAGGAATAAACAAAAAATCGCTATAAAACAAAATCGAAACGTAAAAACTTTTTTCTCAGGACAATAATTTGTATGAAAATGTCATAGACTTTGGTCGAGGCAACTGTTTCTGACTTTCAGAGACCCAACTCGGACTTTTTTAAGCTTTACTTTTTCATACGAAATCATAATTCTCGGACGTCTTTTTGCACCAGTTGACCGCCGCAGTTATCTCATTTCAATATACGGGCCATATATTGCCATCAAATTATACGACTACTTGAATACTTTTTAATACACACAAAAACCGTTTAACTAAAACGTGTTGAAACTTAATTCATTTTTGCACTATAACAGAAAATTAAATTATAAATTCTAATTACATCCATTAACACACACATTTTCCCATTTTTTTATCTTCAAAAAATAATTCCTTACAATAAACAGGCTAATCTAAGTTTTCAACACAAAAAATATTCCAGAAATTTTGATTATACTTGAGCGAACGCAAAGAAGCATGTTCTTATCAAATCGCGTTGCCGATACAATCGCCCTTTCATTCGCTGGCCTTTTTTTTCACTCGACCTATCCTCCCCCGATTCGCGAGCTTCTGCCTATTCTTTTCTTCACGCTCGAAAGTACAACGATCGCGTAGCCTAAAAAGTTTGTGTCCGCCGCAAGTGTTCCCGATTGTGTGTGCATCGCTCTTGTTGTTTTTTCTTTAACTTGTCAGCTTACTGCCAGCTCTTACCGCATAACTTCTCGCGTCTCTGCTGCTTTTTTGTTTGCTCGGGATATTTCAAAAGAGTCCGAGCAGTTTTCATGACTTTTTATACGCTGCAACATATTACGCACACGCCAACAATTCATTGTCTCGGCAAAAAAATGCATATCAATTTCAATGATAATTCGCAAAACAAAGCATTTTAGTCACGAAAACATTCAATCGTCTTCTTTTTTTCTCTCAAAATTTTATTAATGTATTAATATTATTTTCATTCAGACGAATCGAATTGTCACTAGAAATTGAAACGTTTTGGAAGAGATTTGGAGAGAATCGAAACTTTTCAACAGCAGTAGGGACAAGAAAGCAAAAGTTAAAGACAAAAAGACAAAATTGGTATCCTTAATTTGAAAGAAACGGCATGCATAATTGATGGAAAAGCAGATTGAACATCGTGTGGCTTGAATCAACCGCGAAACTCAACGTGATATCCGGAAACTTGAACCGCGTGACTCTTAAAACTTTTTGACAAAGGCATACATCTATAACGTTCCGTTCGACTGTTTGAGAACAAACCTGATGCACTCTGGCAGTATTTCCGGGCGCTCCGTTAAAAGCTTGTTCGTAAACTTGTCCCGAACCATCGCCGTGTCCGAACGTCTATGTCCACTTGTCGCGAACAAGAAAGGTCAAACATAATCAACGAAATACAACTGTCACTTCTATCACAACTGATTCAATCGCAAAAAATTTTGAACAAATTGAACAAATTTAACGCTATTTTTTTATACATAACAAACTTATACTGCAAGGACATGAAAAATTATTTGACATGTTAGAGATGATTTATTCCTCTAGCCATAACCTGCTCAATCAACAGAATTAAACATCGACCAAAATTTTTCTCAATTTGCGATTTCTTGTTAATTTAGATAATAAATCAAAATGGAAAAATCTGAAAGGTGAAAAACTTTTTTGTATCCGTTTTGTTTGCATTTAAGCGTAGAAAAAGGATAAATTGAAGTGAATTTATAACTAATGCCAGGTGATAAATCGACGAACGAACGAGCAGCATCAACTTTCAGCTATTTACATATGCGAATTTATACTTCGTGCGTTATATAAATAAATAGTCGGTTGGTTTTCGACACTCGTGCACTTTGTTATGTTTACTTAGTGCGAAAAAAATATTGCCAACGAGCGACAACAAAGTCGCTAACGAAATGTTGCTGAGCGTTTATAAAAAAAGATACCTGCAGCGTTTTTAGCAAAAAGCTTCTGAACTCTGAAACATTTCACTCCGAAGATGATTCACATTATTATATCTTTCAGAAAATGGTACCATCGATTCTCGCTCGACTTTGACATTTTAGAAATGGTCACGTTGAAAATGTCCGGGAAAAAATGTGATGTTTCAGAAGAGTATCGGGGTCTATTTGACGTCCGTTTTTCAATATAAATCCACTGCTGAGTGAGTATTTCCGAATAAATACGGTCCTGCTGATTTCAAAAAACACTTTATTTGTGCGTGCTCGTTCAATTTGCAAAATAAAAAGAGACAAAAATGAAGGTAAACGACAAGTTTCTCGAACAAATCAAATATTTTGCAATCAAACAAACGTTATTTCAGCAATTCACAATTAATGGTCTCGCGGAATTAATATTCTGCGACCGCAAACAACTTTTTTCACGAGCTTTTTTATTTACATCGTTTCGTATAATCTAGCACAATGTAAAGCATGTAGGATTGTTTGCGTAAGTCTTTGAATAATTTTGAATATTTTGCATAATTCGAACAGGAGAAAACTGAACCGGACTTGACTTTTTGTGCGTGTGTATACGCTCGTGCACATTTTTATTTCGTACATTATTTTTAGCAATGGGCATGTAATCAATTTACAGCTTTTTATCTTCAATTAAAAACGTTTTTCCCCATACTTTTTGTAGGAACGATCCTTGTTTGGTTCAACTGTTTTAAACGTGTTTGCATTTATGAAACGTAATGAAGCTTTGTTTATCATTTTTGGTTCTGTGTACTTTTCATATCTTGAAGTTAATTTTTTCAAGAATTGATTCCTTTCTTTACAACAAAAAGCTTCTCTTTTTTCCGTCTGTTAAAAGTTTAAACTGCAATATTGAAACATTGAAGCAATCGATTTTTTTACGCTGAAAATTGCTAACCGAAATTTCGTCGATTGTCAACATTTCCGTTGTTTTTTGAAGGCAAAAAAGGGTTTAACTTTGTTTGTGCAAATTTCAGAAAAGGAATGCGTAACTAATGTAAAAAAATTTTGAAATATTTTCTTCAGAGAAAAATACTTCTACAAAACAATTTAAAATTCATTGACGACAATTTTACATGCAAATTATTATTTTAGATCAAAAACCTTTGTTTAGCACTCCCTTTCTAATGATTAATTTCAAGATTAAACAAAACATTAATTGATATGGAATGTTCGAATTAACATAAATGCTTACGCTGATAAAACGCATTTCAAGAGAAAATGAATTTTTGCCTGGATAAAATATTGTCACAATCTTTTCACACTCATGGTCAGCAAGATTAATTGACAAATGTCGTTTCTGCGGAACATTTCCATTTAAAATCGTTGCACTTAACCCGACACCTAATAAGTTCAGAACACCGCCGGTTTCAGCAAGTTATTGCACTTAACGTAATCAGAACAATTATGATATTATTCATCATAATTTCATCAAAGTTGTAACTTTTTCGAATGAAATCGTGACATGCGATCACGTATGCAAATTAACGCTACTGTAAGCCATAAGCGTGATTTTGAAATTGTTCCAAATTTATAACATTCAAACAAACTTGTTTCCTCAATTAAAATACTGTTTTTTGCAAAAACTTTTCAAACTCAACTAAAATATGTATTCAAAAAACTACAACAATAGTTCATCCTGAAAAAGTGTAACTAAATAAAAAACTGCGATCAGTTATCACTAACATATTCTGACATTCAAAAACCACGCCTTGTTATCAAAATGGCAAAAGTGTATTGGGATTTGAATGACAAAAAAAGGCTGTATACCTGACATGGACGTAATGCACCAGCAGAATCTCCATTTATTGCAACCTCAATGGCCCTTTATCGATGCAAAGAAGTTCTGGCCGCACAAGCACGTGCACTACAATATTTCCAAGTACCCCAGCAGTGAGAGAGCAGCTTACTACGTTTTTCTGCCTCATGAATGGAAAATTCGAACACACGCGACGCAACGGCCATCACCTGGTGTCAGTCACCCACTAAAGTACCCTGCCATAACAACTTCTATCGAAAATCCACCATCGAATATTTTTTCACCCTCTCACTCAGGTCAACTACAATCAAAAAAAACCCACGAAACTGACACTATTTGTGTCAAGTTTTTCGAATCTTTCGATATTTCTCAACCTTAATCAACTAATTAAAAATCAAATTCGCACTTCCACGCCTTCATTTTTTCTAACCAAAAATTGCGACAAAACGTATCACTTGTTCGTTCTAAAAGTGGACAAGTGGAAAATGAAAAGAGAGTAGAAGAAAGATTTGCATCATGGGTTGAGTTGTAGAGTGGTCATGTGGGTGCAGCCAGGCCGGATTGTTGAGTGAGTGGAGTGAACCGGCCAGAACCGGAGGAGCGAAACGGTAAGCTCGCTCGAGGCAACGCGCTTCGCAAAGGGCGCGGCGAAACTGAACGTGCTGCGCCAACCCTCGTACTATCTCATATCGGGGGCGGGTTTCCCCTCTCTAGCACGATTCTGTTACTTTGCGTTGCTATCTTATTCCCCGTCGCGGTGTGTTCTCGCACTCGCGAGATAGATGCGCTTATAAGCGCGAATGTCTTCCCTTTCGCCGATGCAGATTAATGCATCCGACCAAATAAAATCAATTCAAATAAACCGATTTCGTCGAGAATGAAAACTTGTATTTTTTTAGTCCAATTTTCGTTTCAAATTTTCGTTTGTGAGATCTAATTTTTTTACTTTCAAGTAGACAAGGATAAAGTGGACAAATCAGTCCAATTTCAAAATTTAAATTGCATATCTTGCGTTCTGTAAAAAATTGTACCGAAATTCTCCGACCTTAACTTTTTTAGTTTTGTCAATTGTGTATTTTTCAGGAGTTTACTATTTTACTTAGGAACTTAAGTAAACACCGCTTCTTTAGTAGCACCACGTGGAGGTGCCGGTCGAATTTTGTACCCCACACGGAAATGTCATGCAATATACAGGAACTTAAAAACTTATCCAGAATAATACTCGAAAAAATAAAACTTACCAAATCATGTTGCTCCTGCAGCTTATTAATCTTGGCTCGCAACATGACACTTTTTCACTATTCTCACTATTTTCATTTTTTTCACTTTTTTCACTTATTTTTCACTTTTGTACAACTTTTTCACTATTGCACTATTCTCACTATTGCACTTTTTTTCACTATTCTCACTATTTTCACTTTTTTCACTTTTTTCACTTATTTTTCACTTTTGTACAACTTTTTCACTATTGCACTATTCTCACTATTGCACTTTTTTTCACTATTTTCACTGTTTTCACTTTTTTCACTTATTTTTCACTTTTGTTTTATACAAACCGCGCGATGACACTTTTGGGGCTCATGGACAGTGGACGCTTACGCGTGCGTCATGACACGCGTGAAGCCACGCATCTCACAATGCTATTCGAATATAAAAAGCATGCACAACTTCACGCTCATCATGTTACATGCGGAAGTTTTCACTGTGAATAGGAGCTCAGAGCTTATTCACAGTGGACGCTTCCGCATGCTTCTTGACGCGCGGGATGATACGCGTTTTCACATCCGAAAAGCATTGTGAAACGTGCGACACCCGGCGTACTTTCGAAGATGCATCACCTAGCGTCACCGTTGTTGAAAAAAAGACGCTACCAAGAACACTACCACTCGATACCACAATGCCAACATAAACACTGTGATTGGCTGTTGACTTGGATGCGCATGCAAATCGTCTTATGCGGATGCGGAAACAACGAAGGGTCCTTGACAACTAATGATCGGTCACTGCCCAACCATTGGCGTCACTTGCACTAAGCTTGCTTCAATGTAATTAAAGATTGGTTAAAAAAACAGTTTGAACTGTTTGAACTATTTGAACATCTGTTTATAGCGCACATGAAACAATATTTACTGCAGGTTTTGAAAATTTGACAGCAACTCTGAGTTTCAGTTTTAACCAATAATTTAACTGAATTTTCTTCTTTTTATCACTTTTCGTTATTTTTTGAAGAAAAAGTGAAGCCTGTTTACTCGAACAACACAAAGAGAACTTTCGCACAAAAAAGAAAAGATCCCCCTATTCTTTTGATGGCCCCGCGAGTATCACCAGAAAATATGGCATGCGTGATGAAACAAGATCGCTCGCAATATTGTGCGATTCTAGGTTTCGTAATATCATAGAGATTGTTCGCCTTTTACATAATTTTTCTCTCTTTTTTAAGGAATAAAATTACGTCACAAGAAAAAATTACAATGAAAATTGTATGTCTTTGTTCGGTGTACATAAACAACTAAGATTATTATATTGCTTGTCATCAAAAAGAACTGATTCTCTTTGCATGTCAGAGTTTGAGGTCACCGTGGATTTTTGGCCGTGACGAAAACTACAAAGCATTTACTATAGTGTAGTTTTGGTTGGTTGTTTTTTGATCGATTTAATTGTTTGTTCGTTTTTGACCAAGGTGCAATTGTCCATGTCAAATAAATTCACCGAACTGGACGATACTAATTATCACGTCGCACAATTTAATGTACAAAATCACAATTACAGTTTACATCGACGTTTCGGACGGTTTGATTGCAGCACGTTCTCGTTTGGCAAAAGCAATTTTGAACACCAACATTTTTGTTTTCAAACACTCTTTCGAAATCATTACTTCCAACCCTATCAAAACAACTAAAAATTTGCCTTTACTCTTCTGTTTACAAATTTAACGATTTATACTTTATATTTCATGTCATTTGTTATTTAAACTCTTGAAATTTACTTTTACGATTTCTGTAGATGTAATCGAGTCGCTATTTTTATTTCAAATAATATTTTATGTTTGAGGTACATGCTCTTCGGTCTTGACAGAGGAAGCAATTGTAAATTTTATGAGAAAAATTTCCATACGGTTCAATATTCATGAACGATACAACTTCGAAACAATAAAGTCAAAGATACTGGCAAGGAAATAAAATGCATAAAATTAGACAGATCCGATTGAACGTTTTTTTTACGTTCTCATTCGTGTCTTTCTTCCATTTGCAGTCAAATTAGGACAGCTATATTTAAAGAATTGAAAAGGATGGTTTGATTTTTGCCTGGCAAAGTACAAAAATCAATTCGGTATATGTCACCTGTCTCAATTTTTACAGAGCAAGTAAAACACTTGGACGGCGAAAATTAGGTCGTAGAGCAGCACGGGACGGGAGCTTGAAAAACGCTTTACTTGCTCCAAGCTAGATAAGGTCGTTGTTCTGCAGATAATACGATTTCGTCTCTCTCATGGTCCGGCTAAAGTCCTTGAGATTGGACCAAGGTGCAAAGTAAGAATAATGAGACCAGGTGAAAAACCCGCTTCGTGCCATATCATTTTGAACTTGAATAGAATAATGTAACAATTTTCACAAGTCTCTTCGTTCCGTGAAAACTGCGAAACATAAAATCAAAATGATTCTAATGTTTTTTTAAACGAATAATAGAAGGAGCGTGGCTGAAATAGACCGAATTTCGATATATGTTTCAAAATAATGAAAACTACAATAAAAAATTAACTTTAAATTAAATAATTTTAAATGCACTAAAACACAACAGTTTTTCGTGATTAATTTGGCAAAACAAAAGAAACTTTTCAATTCAGTAATTTCTTGGAGTGTTGAAGGAAAGTTTTTTTTCGTGAATTTTGCAACGAAAATGTTGAAACTTAAAATCAAACTTAAGACTTTACATCGTTGTAACGTCTGCACGCACGTTGGCGGGTCGAACAAAATTTTTACTACTTGAAACACCGTTTGGTTCACCTTAGCAACTTCGACCTCTGTGTACCATCAGTCAGACGTCATTCCAATGACGTCTATCACCATTGCACTTTAATGAGATCGTGTCTGTTTACTTCCGAAATGCCCCTCCTCTATAATTACGAAACAAGTTCGGTAACGCTCAGTAATGTACTGGTTCAACTATACTTTGGACAAACAAAATTATAATTTATAAGAAATTATAAGAACGAAATCAAAGAGATAAAAAAAACACGAAAATTGAACATTACACATTCAGGCAAATAACGTCATTTGCATCGTGCTGATGGAAACTATGGACAAGTTTAATACAAATTGATGAACTTGAATGGGCACACTGCTTGACTACGTAATTGTTTGATGGAAAAAGATGCACTCGCGTGTGACAAATTCCACAGTAAAGGGCACGCATACATGCACAATTTCTCCTTGGCGAGGACGATAAATTCAACGATCTTAGATCTAGCGGAGTAACCTCCAGTATGTAATTACAACGAAACTTCGGTGTATATATCTAGATTACAGGCAGTTGCTACAAACTCCCGTATACATTCTTTGAGCTTATAATCTCTACGCCTAATTTGCGATGATAAACATTTTTTAGTCATACAACTGTTACACGGTGCATAAATTTCAAAACCACACCTCTTGGAAATAATTATCGATCTTAAGAATCTAATTTATCAAATCTTTTTCATTACAAAAGATTTTGAATTGAATTCTATATTATTACTGATATTTTTCATCATTTGAAGTCAGATTAATAAAATTTTTCATCATTTAATGCTGTCAGATTAATAGTCACTCTTCGACGTTGTATTTTTGTCGAAATTTAACGGCAATGAATAAAAACCTAAAAACGCAATTCAACGTTTGCAAATTTAATGACTATTTGTGAAATTTTGATTGTAGAAGGATTGAAAGTGATCTAACTAATTGAACGTTCGACGAAACATTAATATAAACATTTATCGACAAACGTCGGTTCAAGAATCAACGTTCATAATGCACGTTGCGTTAACGCATTTACTAATGCTCAAACAATAGATCCTGTCGCAATATATGCAAGTGCGAATGTGTGTGCCACAATACGCAGAGTAGTTTCACCGGCTCGGCTGTGTAATTTGGCAAAGGCTGTTACAAGATATACGACATAAATCACGCACGTATAATGCCACCTCTCTCATACTTTGTGATTCGCCGGATATTTTAAATTCCGTTTTTACTTGCAAATTCATGCTTTCGTGTATCAACAACTCGATATATCAATATACACTGTACCATTTTTTAACAAAATCTCTGCAAAATAAACCCTAATAATAAAACATTTACATAACAAGAAGAAATAATCAAGAAACATTACTGCTTTTAAACATTGAACTGAAAAACAAAGTTAAACTGCATAAAAGTTTGAAAAAGAGAGAACTTAATTTTTTCGTTCACTAATTAATCATTTCACGGGACGAAATTACAACCAACAAATTACTGAGCGTACGCTTTATATAAATCCGCGCACCTCATTGGCCTTGTTAACAAAGTTCAACCACTTGGAGTTGTATGGCAAGCAAATTAAATAATTGAAACTTTTGCCATTGATTGGGAATTTACAGAATATGCAGCTTGCGACCTCATTTCATAGGTCTCGCACAACTCAACTCGTCTTTTATTATCTTTGGGAAAGACATTTTTATCCATTTATAATGTAACCCCACTTATGTGATTACTCTGAAGCTTTTTGAAAAGATTATGCATCCGAAATGTATGCATCATCTCGTTCAAGACGCACTTTTGTGAAAGAAAAAAGTTTCACCTGACTCAACAGTAGTTTATTGTCCTTTATCAAGATTTTCAACAAACATAAAAAAAGAAGTATTATTGATCGTTTTAGAAAGGGTGAACTCGATGACATGAAAAATCGCGGATGTTCGACGTGTTAGTGAGAAACATACACCGCGAAGGTGATAACGGGAGCTATAGATAAGATGTCGCTCTGACAGATTTTCGTTAACGAGAAACTTTTTTGCAAACCGAGCGAGTCAATTTGAAAATGATCTTACGCAAACATCGATCCCCATTTTTGTTAATTCAACGAGCGTACCCAACGATCCAGTAGTTACAGTGAAATTCATCGTTGATTGCGTACCTTCTCATTTTTTTCAAAGTCTCATTCAAATCCTTTTTTTGTCAGTTTTTTTTATTTCATTGCTGAATAATTCAGAAGCATTTTAAGACGGTGTAAATTTACAAATGGAATAAGAGACCACGAGGGTTTTAATTTGAATATGAAACTCGAGAGCTGAAATAGTGTTGAAATTGATAAATGTTCAAGACGATGATTGAATTGAGTCTCTCTTTTGCTCCAGGTAATGACTGACCAGGAATTGGCGTGGCTGAATCACCTAGCTTTTCAATTGAACGGATCCGAAGCATGTCGAAGCTGCAAGAGCACACACGACCTATATATTCTGATCCGTTTTACAAATTTGCAAACATCGGCCAGCTGTTGTTATCTTATAGTTTTATCCGTCAATTAAAATGTTGCGCACACAGGTTGTTTATCCAATCAAGTCGGTAATCAAATCGTAAATGAAATTAAATTTTCGACGGTCCGTCCAATTTATTTATCTATAATCATGTTATTTCTAATTCAAAATGTTGTTTTTTGCTGTTTTCGAAAATCAAACTTCACTCTCTGTCTCTATTTAAGCGATTCTATAAGTTAACAAACTGATGAATAAAGAAAGGCCAACATTTTGTTACGAAACGATTTAAAAGATTTATTGGACTCAAGCCAAGCGCAACTTATGTCCCTCAAAAAGGTTTGCGCTACTTTAACATGCTTAATGCCCGACGACGTTGGCGAATTTTGAGTTGCATTTTGACCGCCGCCACTTTACTCGACCGAATAACGATTAGCCAAGCGTAAACCTGACATTTATCTTTAACAGTGACAAAAAGAATGTAGAAACAAGACAAGATTGAACCTTAATCTGTAATGATAAATTCAAAGTGGAAAATTTTGATGAAATATTTTTCTCGTCAATATTTAGAAAGTTCAAATCAATTTTTGAATGTAGAAGAAGGAAAAACTTCTATAAGGCAGTTTAAGGTTTAGCAAAATTTAGAAAGACTTGACTAACCTGAGTGAGACTAGGGCTAAAACTTCTTTGAAACATCCAGTTGCATAAAATGGAAATAAAGCTACTACGAAAGATGTCTAAATGAATGCAAACGAATGCATAATAGCTCGGAAACAAATTTCTAATCGAAGTTTAAAGACACTAAAAGTTCATCTTAAGTAAAAATCTCAGTTGCATGTAGCTTCAGCTCGGAGTGTAGAGAAAACGAAAGGGAGTGTGGCAAAATGCACCACATGAAGGTGCCGGTCGGATTTTGCACCCCACGTGCGAATGTCATACAATATCCAGGAAAATGAAAACTTATTGAGAATATTTTCAAAAAGTTGTAATTAGATATCGAAAAACTTACCAATTGTAGAATGGATGAAATGTTCCGCCGTGGTGTGCAGCAGCTTCAAGTCCAATGTATATCATTGGATCACTTTTGGAGACACTTTTTCACTGATTGTCACTACGTTTTTCCCACAGCTTTAACAACACTTATTATTATTCACTTACGACCGAAACATGAGGTTAACTACGTGGCAGCTCGTCCATACTCGATCATGCCACGTGGCTATATGCGTGGCAAACCGTCAACGCTAGACGGTGTCACGTGACTAACTACATTGCATAAGTGCATACTCGACCGTACCACGTGGTCAACTGCAATGATACTGGGCCACACTTTTCACATTTTTTTTCACTTTCCTTAGTTTAGAGTGATTTCACTTTCCTTAGTTTAGAGTGAAATAGAAACATCAACACGCGGTTTCTGTTGGCTCTCAGTATTTTAGGTTACGCAGAGGGCGTTTGTGTCGTCAACGAATTTAACCGGACATTACGTGTATAGTGCCTAGCTCCACCGTTGTCGAAATGGAGGCGCAACACTAATAACACAAACACAGCGATTGGCTGCTGACTTATTGGATTCCGCATGTGAATGGTTTCCGGCTGCGCAACAACGAATGCCACTTGATCTTCTGCGCAAGCGCACCCTGTATCATTTGATTTTCTGCGCAAGCGCTCCTGTGATGTCATGTAAAATTTTCAATTTATCTTTAGAATTTAAAAGAAAAGTGCGAACAGTTCGAACTTTTCAACATCAAACTGGTCGGAAAGTTTGAACATCGCCTGTAATTGAAATGAAACGTAAAGATAATTTTTGTTATTTTTAATGTTTTTAGTAATTTTTTAGACATTTTGTACAGTTCAGGAAAGTGTATAGTAGATGAAAGTCTGTTTCTATATCTCAAAGGTTTTATACATTGTTGAAAACGCATTTGGTATTTGGCAATCTTTCTTCTGTTCCTTCGAGCTATACGGTTCGCGGTGCGCCATCTTGATGGCCTGCGGCTTTTTACATATTCGACCTACTTTGCGGGAGGCCCAATTCAATCCCCGCTGTTTAAGCTTAATTTATGTAGCAGTAAATTAGTTAGGCAACGGATGTCACTTTTACCAGTTGAACGTTCATATGATAAGTATAAGAAACGACTGTCCAAACGACCTCAAAAAATACATTACACCTTTTTTCCCTTCTTTTTTATGCTAATACTACTCTACTCTTGTTTAATTTCAATCAAAATTTAAAAAAATAGAAACGCTTGAAAATAAATTGCCCTAACGAGTTAATTTCCTTTTTTAAATTGAAAGCCATTTTTTCGACCGCAAAACTTGTACCGTCGCTTTACTGGAGCAACAAAAAACTATCGATTTTATCTCACGTGAAAAAAAAAAATAGTGCAGAAACAACTTCACTGGTTATTTTCTTGTTAAGCTTATGATAAAAAAAGCGAATTCCACATGAAAAATTGAACAAGGACCGAAAGTTTATCGCGGTCACTCGAGATGAGACTGTATTTTTATCAAGAACAAAGTCTAACTTGATTTCAACGTCCTGATAATTCATGTGATGCAAATTTGCAGAGATAAGTCTTTGATACACACGGCGGTTCCATTTTACCTCTGACAAATTAATTAGCATGGAGGTTATTAGAGCGGATACTTTCCGCATGAAAAAGATCCGAGTGAAATCAGCTGTGATTGTAACTTATTGCGAATACGGATGTCTTGATTTGCCCCGGGTAAACCGCTGGCTGGTAACAATTTCAAAAAGACCAGAAAACTCTCCTTCAAATTTCAGTTAACTACAAAACTTGTTTACTCATCATTTTAATCGACTTTTATGAACTTTTATTAATTTTTATTTTTATTTATTGTTATTTATTGTTATTGAGAAAAAGTGATCGACAAAACTGTGTGTGATAAATTTATATAAAATCTCTTCTATAAAGAAGAACAGCAGCATTTTAGGACGGGCTCTGATGACGTAGCATGAATTCGCAACCGGGCTGGATTACATGAAAAGCCTTGTAAGCCTCAAAGCGTGAATAGAATCTTGAAAAGTTTAATAGCCTTTTTCAAGGGGGATCCTTTTTCCAAGCCGTTAATTACTAATCGATTGGTTAATGTCATTATTAAAACACAATCGAGCAATTTCCTAAGATGGAATCCATTACGGTATTAAAATGTCAGCGCGTAAATTCTTCAGCAACGTTTAAAGAGTTAAATATGAGAGTACTTTTCATCCAGACACGAGGAATAGTAAGAGCAAGAGGAAAAAAGGTGCAAGTCTCTCTTTTCCTGTTAAATTTATGTCTTTATCATAAAATCTGCATCGTTTCAACAAAAAGAGTAACACAAAAAGCTTGAGAATAAATCAGAATGATGCGCTGGTTATGTTGGGACACGTTTTTTCAGTGATAATCTGGAAATTTCGTCCGGCTAAAAGTCTTTCCAATTGACAAACAATTTCGTTTCATATTTTAAGGGGTAGTCTTAGTTTTACTTTTTTTTATATCTTATAGAGTAATGTTGTTTCTTATTGGTTTTGAATTTGTTGTGAATAATTTATTATTGTGACCAATTTGATAGTTAAAGTTGTCGCCAGGGATTGTGTCGACGACTTTAGTGTGCGGTATTAGACAATAGGTGTGAGTGAGTGTACGTGACTAGAACAGCCACACGTGCATATGGAAAATAATTTTCGTTTCCTTCAAATTCAGACGAAGTTACGCCGCGACACATATGCGATCTGAATTCAGAATCGACATATAAAATGGATTATCTATAATGTCTATTTATTATTAGAATGAAAGAAAAAAAGATGAATTGAAATTGTGCTGGATTAAAAATAAAAAGAGTCAATGACATCTTCGCGGCATTCAAATTTTAATCGGATAAGACTGAGCTTTGAGATGTAATCTAAAACTGAAATGCTTTTCAAAGTTTTTGCTGTCACTTGAGGTTAAATTGGTTATTTAAGTCATTACTTGAGATAACACGCGTTAAAATTTATGAAAACACTCAAAATGTTCAATCGAACAAGTGAATTCAGATTAAGAGATTAGTTTCGGATAATTCTATCAACATTTGTCGAATGTCTTGAAGCGACGCTCTGATTTAAGACTCGGATTTTCGAACCGTCCTTAGATTATCCTTAAGTAGGATAAATATATATTATTCTGATCGATTCTCCAAAGTGCTGCATATTGAGAAGTTTCTTTTCGTCACTCATTTTCGTATTGAGCTCACAATTTCAATCATTTCTACATCTTAAAAGTGTAAATCAATACCGTCGACTCACGTTTTTCAATATACTTTGTGAAACACAATTTGTGAACTAAAAAAAATGTGAAAAACAACATTTTGATTTGCATTTTGTAATTTTACTTTAAATTCGTTGATTCAAATTCTCTGAGTTTGAATTTTCAATCAAAATTACAACATTTTACTTGTAAAAATCGAAACATTTTTAATTTAAGTTCCAATTTCTTAATGTAAAATTTGCTGATTTTAAATTTAAATTCAAAATTTCAAATTTTAAAAGCAAACATTTGTTTCTTATAGTGTACGTTAGTATAATACTTTTTGTCAAGCGAATTTTTATACGAGAAGGAGAATTTTTTCGCGTTAAATTATTAGCATAAATTCATTTTAAAAGTTATCGCTACAAAGGAGAATCTTTGCTGTGTCGCAACGAAGTAGCGCTTCATGGTTGAAAAGTTCCTCGCGGGGGTCGTCATCTTTATCAGCAAAGCCCAGGAAATCTTGCAAAATCCCAGAGGCATCGCTAAAAGCGCGAAAAATGTTAAGATTCAAACTTTACGACTCGCTCGAGTGTGTTCACACAAAACAATGAAAACAAATTTCAAAATCAAACATGCATAGCCAACTTCTATTTTCAGTACATTTTCAAAATTTTTGAACATACCAATATTTGTGTCAAATATAACTATTTCTTAAGAATTAATCAAGTTTGTTAAAGTGGCAATTTCTATTTAACAACAGGTTAATTTTATTTACATTTTTTACCTTACCTTTCGTTTCGATGCTAAATAACTATGGAACCGCTGAATCGTCCTTGTTTATTTGATAAAACATTGACACAACGATATTATTCTGTCGATGTTACCTCAAGTTGATGAGGTATTAGAGTTGAGAACAGTTTACTTTGAAAAGCTCATCTGACCATTCCAGGACGAACTAATTGTTCCATGGCTTCACAATGTTAAATAATAATACAAAACAGAAAATCCCAATGTTTTCATCAATTCATAGATGGCGCTTCTTAAGTTTACACTTCAAAATTGATTGATGGTCGTATGACCTATGGACCTTGAAACAAAACTTTTGAATGCAAATTTGCAGCTTAACAAACTTGTAACAAAGTCTTGAAGTAAGCAAAGTCCAATAAATCTTTATAAAATATGGTTTCAAAATTTCAAACACGCCCGAACGTTGCGAGTTTGAAAAATGGTTTTGACGTTGCATCCACTACATACTTAGTGAGCGCATCAATAGCACGCCGTACGAGTCCGTTGTTTGCCAATCAAAGGCATTGCATTTCATCGAAATCTAATGCAAATTTGATGGAATATAGTTTGTACGTGATGTGTAATTCAGTGCATCCAATAACCAGATGCTCCCTTCGACGGAAGCGCATCCTCTACGACGTTTATTGTCATCCTCCAGCATATAATTTATAGATGAAAAGTAACTCTCCAGTCTGACAGACAGTTCGAATTTGCCCATATAATTTTCTAACGTTAGAATGATGCAGAACATAACATTTAAAAGAGAATTTCTAAAAAAAATAAAACGTCACAAATAAGAAGTCATTTTGAATGACAAAAAAGCAAAATGTAAAGTAGAGAAAAATCAGAGACGGAGCGGATGAAAAGTGTAATCGGCCGTCAGTAAGCGATATTGTGCATTTATATATGCTCGACGAGAAGAGTGGCAAAGTGCTCGGGCGCATTGTAAAACAAACGTTATTATTCCGCATTTCGAGACAACGCCAGATGAACGACAAAAATATGTATTTCCGTAGCATCAACGCGCCTACAAAGTGCACGTGAGACAGACGCAATGAGGCGAGCCATTCGTTGCCGGAAACACTGAGCCAAGCGAAATAAGGTCACGTGTATTTTGCGCGTCTATCCATAGAATGTTTTTGCGACGACGTTCTTACAATTCGGCAGCCCTTATTCTTGTATGAGAAAGAAAAATAAATAAAAACACGCAACTGTACAAAATAACCAGCGCCACCCCTTTTGTCATACATTTTCAAAACTTGTTCCCGTTGCCATTTTTTATTTCGCTTCTTCTTCGTTTTTTTGTCTATTAAACGGCGCTTTTTTAGCACTTTCGTTTCGCACTTGCCTCGTCGCTTCACCAAAAACGTTGTTCCAGTGTATCGACAATGCATCTCACTTTGTAAAAGACTCTCAAACAAACATTTATGTCAACCGTCTCACTTTGTCTAAGCATCCATAATTGGTGCACGTTCTAGTTGTCATAACGGCGCGGAATCAGGTCGATCGAAATCGGTTGTCGACGAATGTTGTACAAAACAAACCTGAGCGTGATTGCAAAATATCATTTAATTTCATTGCACCGTGGGGATTTGTATTTGTAAATTACATTTGTAACAATTTGTAATACTAAACAATAAATAATAAGTCAAGTAGGTAAGTACCAACAATATCACAAAATTCTGCTTTTAGGTGTATGTACAAAAATTATGCAAAAAACGATTGAGACATTCAACGGAACAAACTGGCATGGAATGTCGTACAGAAATCGTGATAAAAAGTAGATAAAAGTATACTAATCAATAATAAAAGAACACAAACTTATCAAACAGTATTTTAACATAAGTAGATCCACCGTACCGTTTTCCTTTTGTCATTAAAAAAACGATGTATAAAAGTAACGACAATTCGCTAATGTCTAAACAGGACACTGAGTTTGCTTAAAAAGTTTAAAATCTAGCTTTCAAGGTTGTTTTGTAGATTCTGATCCAGAATGAAGTCTTTCTACCAGAGCTCTCATGATGCTTCCTGGTACTTTCTGATGTTCCTGAATCAGGTTTTCCAAAGCTGTTGCAACCTGCAACAAAACAATATTTAATTACTATTCAATTTAAGTGATAAATTCGAACAGAAACAATGAAAGTAAAGTAGAACTAAAGGTTACTTTAACTTGCAACTGCTCGGGTGTTAAAGTCCCATCATAAGGGATTGGTTTCCCAACGTAAGTTTTGAGCTTCACTGGGAATCCACCATAAATAGGCATGAATGGAAATCTTGTTGCAGCGTAAATCCGCAGCCATAGCCGTCGGCCCCAACTAATTGTACGAAATGCTTCTCTGATATTTTTTGTAAATATTGGAATTATACTCTGAAAAAGATAATAGTTTTTCGATCATTCATACAATTACATACAATTTATCGAAGTGAATTCGATTAAAAGCAACAAAATTCATTTGAAAAATTGTTTTATGCTCACAACTTTAGCGTCTAAAGCAACTTTAGCGAATCCTAGTCTTTTTTTCCACATGAGTCCATAGTAAGCGTCACTGAATTGAGCTTCATAAACTCCGCCGGGAGAGATGGCGAGCAAGTTTCCCTCTTTGAGTATTGCGGAGCACGTTTGAATGGTCCCTGGGAAGACTTTGAGAACATCGGAGATGATCGACCAGCCGGGAACTTTGAACAGGAACCTATCAGCGACTGTGTGAATGAGTTTGGAACGATACAAGAGCACCTTCGAGATGAAATAATAGAGGTCAATTGGAATAGCGCCATGATAGTAAACAATCAGCGCTGGCTCCGTCTTTGGAATATTTTCGATACCAACTACCTCGTAACCTGAAACAAGCAATTTCAATTTGCTCCTATCAGCGTCACAAATTTCCAATTAATTGATTCAATTAAACTTATTCGATCGCACTTTTTGTCGCAAATCAAAGCGACTTTCTTACTGTGCCAAATCCAGCCATGTGCATCCCAAACGGCTGCTACAACATTTCTGGAAGCAGTTCTCCAGTCGGAACCATAAGCATCTCTGAGTCTGACTCTAAAAAGACAAAAATGAAAATAGGATTATTAAAAAGAAGAAAAATGGTTACTTATTATTCTATCAAAATTTCATGCTAGGATGATTAGTTTTGCAATATCAATTAAAAATGATCCTGTTTGATCATTATTATTCCGCAATGAAGATTTATAGGCCATAAAGGCTCGTGTAATAGTCGCATATAAAATGTGTAACAGCAAAGAATGTAACCATAAATGGCTGTTTGCGACTAAATTTATAACTTTACACAAATTTTAATAACCGTGTGCGAAAGTTTACATCCCAGTGCTTTTAGACAAGTTTTCAAGAATTTGACGTGAAAATAAGTTTTGAAACAATAGCCAACAATCTTTTTACGATTCGTTTTTCAGTTAATAATCAATTTTTTGCCGGAGAACAGTTAAGTGACTTGTTACAAATTCTGTCCTACTTTTTTTGCAACTTTTTATACCAAGCTAGTTAGCGAATTTTTGTTCCATATTGTTTCTAATATGAAATTTTCACGTCTCATAATCAATGTGTTGATTTAGATGTTTTTAGTTTGAAATAAACTATTTGATGTAGTTTTTCGTTAAAATCGTTGTTGCTAATTTTGGGGACAAATCCAATGGTTCAAAGTTTTTATTAAAAACTCAGTTATGAATTAATTTATTTATGATTCCAATTCCAATAATTATTCTGTATATTTTGTTAGCTTTTCGAATTTGCGAATTTAAATTAAACTCGTTACTAACTGGTAATAAATGACTTCAAAATATATATTTTTGGTATGAAGATTGTATTTGATTGTTTGCTCTTTGTTAGTTAAAAATTTATTATTTCCAATAGTTATCAAATTTTAATGAAATTGACATTGTTTCTTTGTATTTTGAAATTTAATTATTATTCAAGTAATAATATATACAAACCTGTGCCATCGATATACGTATAAAATCAGTGCTGTGACGTATAAAAGAAGAACGATGACCAAAGGGAGTAAAAAAGTAACGAGTAGTGGCATCAACAACCATGACAACCATAACGTAAAATCTATATCAATATAATCAACTGAAACAAACAAACAAAATTGTATTAAATTTTATCATCAATCATAATAATATTATGCAATTTTTAAGGTAATCTTTTGTTATTTTACATTCTTGCAACAATAAATTCACCGTTAATCTTCATTAAAGTCCCAAAAGAATAAAATTCAACTAGAAACTAGAAAGTTATAAAAGAGAGCAGAGCTAAAAATAAGCATAAAAAAACTGGTCTTGTAAACACGTAAGAAAGGCAAGAACGAAAATCTAATTTTAAAAAATATTGCAAAAAATTACAAGTTTTGAGGTTAATAGAAACTGATGAAAGTAACGTAAACAAAAGAACCGAATGTTACCTATAAAATTTTCTGCAAATCGCCAAAAATCTGTCATGATGGAAAGCATAACGATGGATCTTACGTGTAGCTGTAGCGTTTGTCATTCGAAAGAAAGACGCCGTGA